>CM050426.1:23709832-24062332 GCA_027564155.1 Gymnocypris eckloni scoliostomus
TTTTGTGTGCCATCTCAGACTCTCAATCGCTCTCTTACATTTCAGACATACGGTGGGCTTCAAAATCTGAGAACAATATTTTTTGAATAATGTTAAAAGATGTTTCTTAAGCTCACAATATTTGATTGAATTGATTAAAATGCATTGAAAACAGTAATATTGTGAAATAGTATGACAATTTAAAATCCCTGTGTTCTATTCTAATAAATAAAAAATATTAAATGTTAGTATTATTGTTCACAGAAACAGTGACAGAAGGTGCCATAAACCTTGTGCTATGAGGCTATATATTATATTAGTTGTTTTATATTAGAGTAGATATATTTGTAATTTATTACTGAATTTAGTATGTTTTTGTCATGAATAAGAAATGTCTAGGTCGCTAATTAAATAAATGATCTATGAACTTCTTTCAGAGGGACAAACTACTTCAAGTTTAATATTTTCAATTAAAATGTAATACCAAACAATATAATATGTATTTTTTTTATATAATTAAAAAAACTGAAATATTTTCACCACTGGTCTCAGACTTTTGGGCCCCATTGTAAGTACACGCCAACATACACACTTCCCCTCTGTTTAACTTTCTGACTGACACTTGATCAGTCATTGCAGTGTGTTTGTGGGAGTGCTGTAGAAAAAGGCTATCTATTGTGCTTCCAGTATACATTTAAACTTCTGAACTCCGGAATCTATACTTACACTCCGGGGATTCATTTTTCCTTATGCAGCATAGCTGTTCTAATTGGCATAGGATGGTATGTGGAGTGGTATGTAGCTTGGGCATTGGGGAAGCTGATGAGTGGGTAATATTGCCATGTGTTTCTGTGCCAAGTTTGCGCCAGTGATGAGCTTCGCAGCCGCGTTGCTGTCTGCATCTATGACTGATGAGGTGTAGAGCACACACACTCCAGTAAAATGCTTTGACTGTTGAGCCTCACCCATGCATGCACTGTATTAGTCAGGATTATGCATGGAAACACACACACATGCACACACTTGTGCTGGCGACTGTAAGGCTACAGGCACTATGAGTGAGTGGCTGCAATAAAGACCCCAGGTGGTGAGATGGGTCACGCGAAAGCTTGACGGAATCAAGGCAGGGAATTTGCAAGCAGCAGTTTTCTTTGTGCCGCTGTGTACTTGGTGGGCTTAGTGTTGCCATTTCAGCCACTACCAATGAGTCGGGGTTAAACCTCACGCACGATGTGTGTTATTGTTCACAAAGAGGGTAATGGAAAGTGTCATGACCTTGTGGAAATCTCAGGCTATAGATTTTGGTTTCTCATATTTATAGTCGGAAAGCTTGTTGTGTGAACAGCATAATTAAATACATAGCATGCCTGGAGAAAACTTTTAGATAAACTTTTATAAGTTTATTAAATATAAAATGAATATACAATTATAAATAAGAACTATAAAATAAATAGATGCTACCATTCAAAATTTTGGGGTCAGTAAGATTCGTAATGTTTTTTAAAGAAGTGTCTTATCCTCACAAAAGCTGCATTTATGTGATAAAAAATACATAAACAGATATATTGTAAAATATTATTAAATATTTGTATTTATTTAAATTAATTATGTGATGGCTAAGCTGAATATTCAGAAAGCCATTATTCATGTCTGCATTGTCATATCAAATCATGGTATCATTCTGTTTTCCTATATATGTGTGTGTGTGTGTGTGTGTGTGTGTGTGTGTGTGTGTGTGTGTGTGTGTGTGTGTGTGTGTGTGTGTGTGTGTGTGTGTGTGTGTGTGTGTGTGTGTGTGTGTGTACATCTCAATAAATTAGAATGTTGTGGAAAAGTTCATTTATTTCAGTAGTTCAACTCAAATTGTGAAACTTGTGTATTAAATAAATTCAATGCACACAGAATAAAGTAGTTTATTTTAATGTAAAGGTTTTAGCATTTATTTTATTTTTCTGACAGACAGACAGACACATAGATAGATTTGCATTTATGCATTTAGCAGACGCTTTTATCCAAAGCGACTTACAGAACATTCAGGTTATACATTTTTCTGTCAGTATGTGTGTTTCCTGGGAATTGAACCCACAACCTTTGTGCTGCTAACACAACGCTCTACCACTGAGCCACAGGAACACTGGATGGATGGATGGATGGATGGATGGATGGATGGATGGATGGATGGATGGATGGATGGATGGATGGATGGATGGATGGATGGATGGATGGATGGATGGATGGATGGATGGATGGATGGATGGATGGATGGATGGATGGATGGATGGATGGATGGATGGATGGAAAACAAATGAGCACACATTTCAGTTTTAGTCTGATTAAGTCTGACTTCAGTTTAGTCTGAAAAAACATAGTCTTTAGACATGTTTATTACAGCAAGTGTATTGTATGCCTCGCTGTGGGAAAGAAAGTGACATTTTATATACCGACACTATAGTGATCTAGGTTTATATAGTGCATGGCACTCTTTTGTAAACTCTCATATATAAGTAAATGGATGGATGGATGGATGGATGGAAAACAAATGAGCACACATTTGATTTTAGTCTGATTAAGTCTGAATAACATGTCTTTAAACATGGAGGAAAAAGTGATATTGTATGCCTGATCTAGGTTTATATAGTGCATGGCACTCTTTTGTAAACTCTCATATATAAGTAATGATATAATCATGTAAACTCAGGGGAGCCACATTTGATATATTTCCGTGCTTCCACCACTGTGAGAATAACCAGTCGCCTAATGAAAGGAGGAAAAAAGTGATAATTATTCTTCACTATCAGAGCGTAGCATTCACTTTTGTCACGTCATCTCTAGCTAGATTCATGGACACGGATGTCTCTTTTGTTAGTGCATGAACAGAGCTGGTTCATTCCCTTTACCTCTTACACATCTCTCTCCCACACATGTACATACACGGCGTTTGGACATGATAATCTGTTCTGTTCACACTTAATAACCAAGGGGCAAAAGCACTCCTCAACATCATTGTAGTTTACATTAATATGAATAATTAGCCACCTTCAGAAACATGATTTATGTGATAATTCATCAGTGTGAAATACTTCTCCTCTCTTTTTCTGTGTTTATTTAAATATTTTTTAACGGAATGTCTATTCACACTAAGTGCAAATAGCCCGCTAATATTTGTAAACTTTTATGAATCGGCCATAAACATTTTGTTTTATTTTTTGTTATTTTTTTAATGTCTATATTGTTCTTATTAATTTTATTTCATTTTTATTTGTTTTAATACATCAAGTTAAAATAAATGAAAATTGAATTTTAGTTTTTATTTATTTATTTTAAGTATCTTTAGTAAAAATAATAATAATAATGGTTTTAATAATGTCTTAATTTTTGGGTGAACTATTCCTCTAATGTCGGAGCCAAGAGATATCTTTCTTCAGCTTTTTCTCTTTTTGTTTCTCTCAGTAGCTGCTATCTTTTTAAATTATATTTATGTCTTTCTTTCTCTGTTTTTCTTTTCCAGCCTTGCTTCTCAATCCAGTACATTGCATTAGGTTCTGCCTGCATCTGGTTTCAATTTGAGCTGTCCTCGTGAAGTCTTACCGCTCTCACCCTTATTCCCGATGTCTCAATAACACTAGGCCGCTCTTTGGATCCTCACAGACTTTGTACAAACAGACATGACTATTACAAGAAGTATAATCACTGCGCTATTTAACCTTTCCGGTTCTGTAACAATAAAAGTACAGGTTTCATGGTAAAAGTTTGCAGAGAAGCTGTAATGAGGAACTTCAGGAAGAACGGTTTGCTACTGTCTGTCTCTAGAGTAACAAAATCACTCTGAATATTTGACTGTAAGGTTACTATGTGTGCAGATTGTGTCTGTGATGATGAGGTGTCTGATCGTCTACAGGAGGAAGTCTATTCCGGTTCCACACTCTCCCAAGCACCATCCATTACAGTTTGAGATCCATCCTGTGAACATTTCTAGACCATTACACGGCCCAGTGTGAATCCTTTATCAACGCATAGAACCTAAACATGACTGCTCACTTGTGTTATTTATCAACACACATCTCATTCTGTCGTTCTGAACATTCTTTTCCACACACACCTCACATTTCACCTCAAGATCATTTCTGCTTTCCCGATCATGTGTCTCAATATGTTAAATACTGAGTAAATATGGAGTTTATCACAACAAAGCAAACATAGTGAAATTTTACTTATTTATAAAATGAAAACTGTCAATGTATTAAGATATACTTCAGTTCATATCTTTCCTTTTAAATAAAACATGATGGTTTTAATTTATTTATTGGTAAATTGTGCCCTTTAATATTACCTTCCATCCCAATAGCCCTTTCAGAATTTATGGTTGAGATACATTATAGTATATTCATTCATTCATTCATTCATGCTTTCATTCATGCATGCATTCATTCATACATTCATGCATTCATTTATAGTACAATTATTTTGTAAATAAATGTAAACATTAAATATATTTATTTATTTCACATTTTTCTGTCAAATAGTTTTATCTATTGTTTAATAATGTCTTTATTTCTGCATTTGAATTTATTTCTGTAAAGAATGAAGCTTTTATTCGGAAAGTGGTAAATTGTCTGTCTATTTTTATTCATGTGCTCCATCATCTAAAGCTGTAACTGAAGCAGAGCAAATTTAGTCAAATAAAATAGTGGGACAGCTTTAAAAGATCAAGGAGGGACTTCACCGCACACACTCTATATGAAACAGATTGACACCCTATCAAAGGCTCAAAGTGAGTGACAGATCCTCCTGACAACAGCCAGCGGTCTCCATTTAAAAAGTAAAGCGTGGCAGGAACTTGTCTTCAGTGCCGCGGTTGTGGCCTCTCACTCGTACATCACCAGGCATCAACAATATTGACTCCCCGGTTGGAGATTAGCGCCTCTGCCTGTTATTTTGTTAAGGGATCAGCCTCTTTCATGTCCTCACCTAAATATAACTGCGGTCCACTATGGACTGCCTTCTCACTCCTGCTGGTATTTATTTTATGAGCACTGGCGGGACCAGCAATGCTCTGGTCTGTCCATCCCAGGCTTTGCAGGATTATCCAACAAATTTGTGTTTTATAACAGCTGTGTGTTAGGAGACACTTGGGCTCTAAATATGGATGTGGCTTCTTCCCTTTGTAAGGCACTTGACCACTTTTATTTTGTTCAGTATATGTGCTGATTGTAAATACCTTTCTTTGGTCAGGGTAGTATTTGCTTAATCTTAATCTCATACTATTACGCTCTTTTGTGATTGGAATATATTTTAAAATAATATTTTCATATATTTAGAAAACTTTTTTTTCTGTGAATTCCATGGCTTATTTTCATTGTATTGATTGCTTTTGTTTGATCTTTTCTGCGGTGTGTTTCCCAAATCACAACAATATGGAGAATTGGGCCACACACACACACAGAGAGATAAACATTCCCTTGTGAGGGTCAGTCTTGAGGAATGAGGTAATGTGCGCTGCTGCTCTAAGTCCGATTGCTTTAAAGTGACATGAATCTGCTAGGCTGCGAGTGATCGATCTATTTATTACCCTATTTATGTAAAGCCTGGCAAACATGTGTTGACAGCAGACTTCTGCTGCCTGAAATACCATCACCATCACTCATCTTTTATCGCCTTTTCTTTTCTCCTTCCCTCTTTTGTTTTAAAATCTCATGGCGTGTTTTTTGAGCATAATAACAGCTATTCACATAACATATAATGAAAAAAATATCTCATATTGCAGTTGAAGATGTTATCCTGGCATAAATACTATCTCTGTGAGTACATTTACATGTACAGAGAACAGAGAATGAACCAGAACAGTCAGCATCAAATGAGTGTATTCATTTATTTGTATTTGTAAAAGTTGCATGTTTTATTTTTACTTTTTTTTTTTTGTATTTATTTATTTTTAGTTTCTTTAGTTATGTCATTTTTATTTTAGCTTTTAGATTATTTATTTATAATATTTTTATTTCATTTTTTTTATATGTGTAGTACACATACAGTAACCTTAACTCTAAAAAAATCAAGTGTTCAAATGTTGCAAACAAACCTTATTGAGATATGATTAGTCCAGCTGATCTACATTATGCAAAATTTTCCTGCATAAAGTTTGGCTGAATTCCTCTGTACAAAACTGACTTGTGCCAGCTGTCTGAGTGGAGTATTTGTCTCTTAATCTACTGTCAGCAGGTATAACATCTCTGTCATTTCAAATATAATATACAACTACTGTTTGGACTGCACTTTTTGATATTGTGCATATCCCTGTGGATCAAACATCAGGGCTATTAATCCCAGAGGGTTTTCCTAACGCCTCTACCCTTAGGAGTCATTTTTAGACAAGAGCGTGTCTCCTTTGAAAGCCCCTCCTTGCCAAAGTGCAAGCGCTTCTTTCTAGTATAAAAACACGAAGAGCTTTGGGTCATGCTATCGGGATAGATGCCAGGGCCTTAAAGAGGGCTTCATGGGGCAATCCCTGGTACAAGCATGGGTGTTAACCCACTAGAGAGGCTTTATCTGCAGTATGTCATGTTCACCCAAGCCTCTGGATCCAGTTCTCCATCCCCCCACTCACACATCGTCCCACTGCCCACAATCCTCCCAGGACAGATCAACACCTCCACCTCCAGTGATCAGCTTTATCTCAAGCTCTGAAGTGGAGGACATATTTGTTCTGAGTTTTCCCACAGCAGGCCAGAGAGGAAAGATATTAGAGTTAGAAGGAGCTGAAGGTTCACAGAAACCAGACATACTTCCTCATTAAAATGAGCCCCCATTTGAATAGACGGGCCTCGCACAAATACCTTTCCTTTTCAAAGTATTTGAACAATGGTTTTATATATATTAAAGTATATTTTTATGTAATTTTATATTACTATATATATATATATATATATATATATATATATATACAGGTGCATCTCAGAAAATTAGAATATAACTTCAAAAGTGATACTTTCATATATTTTAGATTCATTACATGTAAAGTAAAACACTTCAAAAAAAAGTGTTTTTTTGTTTATTTTGATGATTAGAGCTTACAGCTAATGAAAGTCAAAAATCAGTATCTCAAAATATTAGAATATTTACATTTGAGTTTTAATTAATGGCTATCCATACAGTATACATTCTAGGTATCTCTTTTTCTTTTAAACTACAATAATAGGATACACTGCTGACTTGGCAATGGTCCAGAAGACGATCATTGACACCCTCCACAAAGAGGGTAAGTAAAAATAATTTACAAGAAAAGGAACTTTTTCACCATATTCTAATTTTCTGAGATGCACCTGTATATATACATATACACTCACTAGCCACTTTATTAGGTGCACCTTGCTAGTACCGGGTTGGACACCCATTTTCCTTCAGAACTGCCTTAATTTAAACAATGCTCAATTGGTACTAATGGGCACAAAGTGTGCCATGAAAATATCCCCCACACCATTACACCACCACCAGCAGCCTGAACCGTTGAGACAATTTTCATCTACACAACTGCCGCTCACTGGATATTTTCTCTTTTTCGGACCATTCTCTGTAAACCCTAGAAATGGTTGTGCGTGAAAATCCCAGTAGATCAGCAGTTTTTGAAATACTCAGACCCGTTTGAAATACTCAGACCAGTCCGTCTGTCACCAACAACCAGTCCATGTTCAAAGTCACTTAAATCCCATTTCTTCCCCATTCTGATGCTCGATTTGATCTTCAGCAAGTCGTCTTCACCACATCTAGATGCCTAAATGCATTGAGTTGCTGCCATGTGATTGGCTGATTAGCAATTTGTGTTACCAAGCAATTAAACAGGTGTACAGTACACCTACAGTATATAAACACTTTATTGGCAAAAGTATTGGGTCTCCCCCTTCTATTTAACAGATTTTACTACTTTAGTCATTTCCATGAGTACAAAGCTTAATGTTTAAGCATATAATGATATTCTAGGGTATAATTGTGTGCTTCTAATTTTATAGCAACAGTTTGGACAGGACCCTTTTCCAAAACGACAGTGTCTCTGTGTATAAGGCAACGATCAAAGAGAAATAATGATTCAGTCAGTGTGGAAGAACTTGACTGGTCTGCAGAAAGCCAAGTCCTAATCCCAGCTGAACACCTCTGGTGTGACCTTAAATGCAGACCTTAAGCCAAAAATTCATCACCAAACACCAATGACGCATACATTCATTATATGGACAAAAGTACTTGGACACCCGCTTCTTTAGAAGAGAAAAAGGCACTTCCAAACTGTGGCAACAAAGAAATTCTTGTACTTACATTTTTTTTCCACCTCTGTTGCAACAGTTTTGAAGTGTATGAAACTGTACCCATATGTACAAGTCATTGGTGTTTGGCAGTAAATGTATCAAATGTTTTGATACATTTAATTCATCCTCGCTGATAAAAAATCTGAATGTAAACAAATGAAAAAAACATTCTTATTCAAAACTTTTGAACTTAAGTATAGATATCTTAGATATCAGATTTTAATTTAGCTGGATTATCTTCATAAATCCCATGCTGAGTAAAATTATTAATTTCTTAAAAAATGAAAGTTCTTACTGATTCCAAAGTTTTGAACATTGGTGTATATTTAATTTAGATACCAAAATTCCATTCTGCTGACAAAGGCATGTATTGTCTTCCACCTGTCAGTCAATCATGTTCAGCTCAGCTACAGTACAGCATGATGAAACAAAACTATCATGAGAGGAGGCGTTTAAACACACTTTTATACTCCCTCCCTCTTCTATTCTCCCCCAACCTCCATCACCCTCCTAAAAACACGCACATACAATCCTCCTAAAAAGGGCAGAAAAAAACACCTCCACTAGAAAACGTCACATTGTCACTCTGCCGGAACAGTTCCAAGAAGTCCATTATCCCAGATTTTATCTTTCCATATGCTATTTGGAAAGCAACCTTTTCGTCGGCTGATTTTGGAAGGAACTTCTACTCTAATTTTTGACAGTCAAAACACCTGATAGATGCTGTACTGTAATTCACGACTGGATTTAATGTGAGTAGTTTTCGTTTAATACAAAATAAAATGTATATATTCATTATTTGTAATTGTTTTATTTATGTTATATATTTTATTTTTATTTTACACAGACATTTGATAACTTAAATGCCAAAGATAATTCCTGACAGCCTGAAATGAGTAACTTGTCCAGCTGAGAGCAATGCAGGAGAAGTCTTAATTGAAGTAGGCAGGTGGAGGAGCAGTGGTCACTCACCAGCCTCACCTCTTCTCAGTGAGGATTAGGAGCTGTCAGTGCCCCGCGGTCCCTCCCTCTCGCCCGCAGCACTGGTTCATAAGGTTACTGTATATGAGAGCATACAGTTAGACTTGGTTCAGTCATCCAGCCTTGGCTTGTTTATAGTGGATTACAAAGAGGGATGGAGGGGTTAAACCTGTAGCAGGCTAAGAACAGAGGAGATATTTTAATATGTGTGTGAGAGCGTTGGATCAGATGCATGTGTTTGTTTCAACGGACAGCGACTGGCAGCTTCTCTAACTGTGTTTGTCTCTTTGCAAGCTTTTGACTGACAGGTAGCGAGATTTGCCTGAGCGCTTTTGCATGAGAGCCAACAAGGGAAAGTGAACACGGCGGATTAGCTGGGATTATATTGTCAGAGGGAGGGTTGACGGACAAACTACAGAGGAATAAATTGGAAATCTGTTTGAGGAGTGTACCGCCCCTCCTTTCTTGCTCCCTCTCCCATCCCATTCGAAATGACAAGGGGAAAATCATTAATAATTTATAAACAAGCCTGGCACGTTACCTACGCATCTTTGCCTAGCCATGTGTCTGTATTTATACTAGTTGTCTCTCGTTTGCACTTCCTGCCCCCTTGGCTGGCTAATGTTATTTATTTAACGTCATTGAGATAAAGATGAAGGTAAGGCTGGGCCTGATGGAGCTCATCTTCCCATGCCCTCACTCCTTCTCGCATTAATGTCCGTCCTGTAGCGCGTGCAGTCTGCTAAGGTGTTGTGTTGTCTGTTTGTGTGCTGATGCAATTTTTGGGCAGATTTTTATGCATGTTATGGTTCGGATTTAAGTGGTGTGCTAAAAAAGGTTTTAGTGAATTTTAGAGTGTAAATGTAGACCGTATGATGTGCTTCCCTATAATTGGCTGTAATTTACACCATTCTAAATCTTATTGAGCTTCTGTTGCTTGTCTGCTTCAGGTTAGTCCTCACATAGAGACTATTCCCCTCTACACTCAAGAGCTGTCTGTAATGTTGACTTTAAAGGTCAAATGAAGTAAACTATGTCTGTGACTATTTATAATAAATACTTAGTTGACATGGTTTTTATGCATATTTGAATTTAGGCCAGTGGATCTCCTTATAGAGGTTATACTTGACTGTAATTATTCACAGTGTCAGACTATTTTATTGTGTGATTTATATAATACAAAATGTTAAGCTTTGTTTTCTTTACAAAATTAGATTTTCTCTTAAATTAAAACTTTTGAATCTTTTAGATCCTTTCCTTTTAACTGTTGTTTAAGCCTGAATCTTGCAAATAGGTTTATGTCTGTATGTTTTCATGCACAAATAATATCAATAATAATAACAACAACACTAATAAGTATTTCACGTTATCGTTCTCCTCAGGGCACAGGTCTTAATTAGAATCGTTGAGATATTTTGAAATGCACGGCACGCAATATTAATGAGTTGACTGCATTCTGCAGGAGGTTGGAGCATTAAGGATGCATGTCTGTACGTTAAACATATGAATATGCATTGGCGTAGCAAATCTCCTCTCAGAATTTGTAATGAACCAGTGCTGTGCTCTGAATAATAAGACTTAAAAAGATTGAATTGTATGTCAATTTACTGCAATTCATTTTCAGAATTAAACCAGGCGTAATTAATTTCAAATCATAAATGGGGTTTATATCACCAGGTAGAAATAATCTATAGCAAAGTTTGTTAATGCATAATGAGTTTATATTATATATTTATATTATATATTATATTATTAATAGGCAAACCATTATTTTTCATTTATTTAAAATTATTCCTTTTAATTTTATTTGTATGGACAAAAATATTTCCCTTTTCCCATTTTCCTTTGAAAGCAGTTTTTTCATATCTGTTTTAATTAATTTACTTTATTTTATTATTTACCTCTTTATATACAGAGCATGAAAAATGGTAGAGGGGTAGATGAAGTGAGTTTATTTCAGAGCAATGGGACATTTAATTAAACTTTTTTCATGCATGGTGTTTACATTGATGACAGTGTGAGTAATATTTCTGTATATGTAATCCTCTTTGGCCGAGGATGATTTAAAGAATGTCTTGTCCTCCAGGGACATAATCTAATATCAGCATTTGAACAATTCCACCAAACCTCTCCTGTTCCTCTGTCCACACAGACATGGCTGTCTCTGTGTCTGTAAAAACACTGAAGCTGACCCCGCTGCTTCCTGCTACAGTCTGTGCCGTCTGCTTCTGTGCTTTCACATTTCTCTCTACGAAATACACACACATACAGCACATATAACGTTTACTCAAGTTACTCTCATAACTTCCCAGTGCGACACACACGGTAATGCGTAATGTTGTCCAGTCAGAGGGGAAATTTGATAAAGTGGTAGGAACAATTTCTGAGAGGGTGTGACGGACTTCCTCTTTATCTCATATATGAATTCTCATCATGCACCTTTCCAGTTTTCTGATATTGGTCTTTGAGATATATTTTAATCAAATACAGGATGTTTGAGGTTGACCAGACTGATCAGCGTAAGTGGAATAAGATATTGTAATTTGGTATACAAAATTATGTCTATGGAATGCTGGCTTTGAAGATTTTTTTTCATAAATTAATAGTTTTATTCAGCAAGAATGCATCAAAATGATCAAAAGTGAGAGTAAATGTATTTATGATGTATATCAACTATTCTTTTCAACTTTCTAATAATCAAAGAATGCTGCTTTTTTTTTCAACATTGACAATGTTAAATGTTTCTCGAGCACTGATTGGGCATGTTTGAATGCTTTTTGTGACAGTGAAGACTGGAGTAATCGCTGCTGAAAATTCAGATTTACCATCACAGGAATAAATTACATTTTATGTTAAATATGTTAAAATAAAAATCAGTTATTTAAAATTGTAATAATAGTGAGCAATATTGCTGTTTTACTGTGGTTTTGATCCTATAAATGCAGCCTTGGTCACCAAAAGAGACTTCTCTCAAAATATTAAAAAGTCCCCAAACTTTTAATTTGTTGTGTAAATATAAATAAAAAAATCATATTAAAATCATGCATTTTTGCACCCATCAAAACCAAATTTTTGGATGTATTTTTTTTATGTATGCACATAGAAAGATATTTTGATTCTATTTTGTTTTCCCTCTGGGACAGCTGACATGTGTTGGGGTAGCATAAGGTCTCTATCCTGTCATATCATTTCCCCCTCCCCGCATTCCTCAAGTCATGACCCTCAAGCTACTTTTGAGTCTGCGGGGGTCAGTAATGACCAAACAGCACAGATCTTTCCTCCACTTCCCTCCTTCATATCTCCCCAACATGCCTTCTTATCTTCTTCAGTGCTCCTCACCTTTCAGTAACCTGCCCCTTTCCCTCAGATTCCCCACTCATGAATGTAGCGTGCGACCGGCCCACTGGCCCAAGTTTGACTCGGGCATGAACTTTGCTGGAATAACACAGATCCCCGTCCCCTCCTCCACACATCACCACAAGAGAAGGAAAAGCAAGCCCCTCTGTTCTTCTATCTATAGTGTTCTAACAGACTGAAGCTGATGGGTTTTTTTTGCCCTGAAACCCGGCAAATCTCCATTACTTCTGTTGTGATAAGCACGATGACGCAGATAATCTTTGTTATTATTATTGTTACTTTTCATTACTTTAATTCAATTCTCCCTGCGGGGCTAAGGCTAGTAATGAGATCCAGACGTAACTAAAGCTTACTTTGTCTCTCTCTCATTCCTCGGCCTCTCTCGTGCCGGCCTGCACCAAAAAAGCTTAACACTGCCACCTGCAGTGACCACTTGATGTATTGCCACAAAACAACCACTATCCTGAATATGATCCTCCATTAAAATTAAGCAATGAGACAGTTTAATAAACAAGACATTAATGCTGAGTAACTTTATAGTTTATTTTTGTCCCCCTAACTCTTTCAAAGGCAGCCACAGCAGAACAGTTGCATCTCTATGCAATGTTTTTGAATGATTTGAACAGCTGAATGAACTTTTAAAAATCATTCACGTCATCTACAAGTATAGCAAAGTCCCACAAGTGAAGTGAACAGCTGGGAAGTCGTGGCCTAATGGTTAGAGAGTCAGACTTGTAATCCAAAGGTTGTGAGTTCGAGTCTCTGGCCAGCAGGAATTGTAGGTGGGGGGAGAGAATGTACAGCACTCTCTCCACCCTCAATACCACGACTGAGGTGCCCTTGAGCAAGGCACCGAACCCTCAACTGCTCCCTGGGCGCTGCAGCATAAATGGCTTCCCACTGCGTGCTCCGTGTGTGTGTTCACTGCTGTGTGTGTGCACCCTTGGATGGGTTATGAGTATGTCACATTACTTTGTCACTCATTTCACTTTGAAAAGACCCAGCATGGAACAGCCAATCAAAATTTGAGGATGTACAATTTAAATGGATTGTTAAGGAGCAACAAATCCTGTTTTAAAAAAATGCACTTCTACCTTTCTCTCTGTGTTTATGTGGTAACTTATGTAAACTGGCACCACAAGGTATGTCACAGTGGATCTATTCCATCCAATTAATGATCGAGGCTTTACAAACTCGTCCGCAGATCCTCAAGCTCTTCACAAAAGTGGCTGAAAAGAGCTAATCACTCCCATTACTGTTTATCCCCTCCCTTAATCACCTTTGGCAAGACGCTAACAAATATTATCCCATTTTGCTAAATCCACTCTGCATGGCTACACTACCCACTTATGGCAGCTCCTGAGTTTACCTCGGGATTTAACAGGCTTGGGTGTGAGTGGCGGCGAGGCTGAGAACACTAATCTACACGCCAAATTTAGGATTAGCCTGTTGAGCCAGGTGACCTCTGGGGCCGTCTCTGATTGGCCACACTGGAGGAAGGGCTGTGGATTGATTGGCTGTGTGGACTGTAGAAGTGCTTAGTGTCTTGAGCAATCTTTTTGTCTTGTATTATTTATAAGGAGTCAAAGGGCAAAGCATCTTTCTATCTCTCAAAAATGATGAGAGTTCATGTATGTGGCAGTTGATTAAGGGGGCACTATTTTGATTCCCTTCAAATGCTAAAGTGACAAAAGTACGGTATGCACGACTGTAGAGTATTAAGTGTATGTACAGTTAGTTTTCGTTATTTTTAACACTTCTAAGTTTTATCTGTGGTTCTTGTTTCCGTCTAAGTATCTTTTTGCTGATAACCTTTACATATTTTACACATTTCATTGAAAAACTGCTTGTAAAAGACAAGCTCGAGTCACACTCTTTGTCAAACATGAGCACAAGCATCTGTAGAGTTGTCAGAGGATGATTTCTAATTTCTTTGCTGATAACAAGCATTTAAAGGATTAAGTGGCATTCAGAGCAAAGATGAAACCCTCACCCTTACTCAATTTCTTCCTTTATCTTTCTTTCCTGGTCTCTGTTTGTGTAGAATGTTAAAATGCAGTTCATTATGTGGCTGCATGATTTTGACCTAAAAGTAATCCTACATGATTGGAACTGAGAAATGTGGTGAAGACGTTTCACATTAAGTGGAATAATTTTGACATTAATGAATTCCCTGCATGTTACCAAATAATTATTAAGTTAAAGGATTTACCTGTAATAATACTAATGTTGTGTAGTCAAAACACTAATCTGCAATATGTCTTCACACTTAAAAAAAAAAAAAATATATATATATATATCAAACCACACTGATTCTTGAGTAATGCAAAAGTTCTGCAAAGCTTAAAATTAAACATTATATTTTTATAATTTTATACATTTAAAATTCATTGTAAAAAATCGTAGGAAAAAAATGCATATGCAAAAAATATGTAAATTGGAAAATGTTAAAATTTAATTTTATATATATATTTTTACATGATTTTAATAAAACATAACATAAGAAAAAAATGAAAAGGTACATTTGTGTTAATCTCTGATTGGTTTTTGATGTGCAATTTTTTTTTTTAAATGTTATTTTCAGATTGCATTTAAAAAACAACTAAAACACAATTGTGCGAAACAACATGGAAATAGCATTTCTTTTCTGTAATATTTAATGTTATCTTCTGTTTTCACACATTTTATCTCCCATGCTCAATAAATTTAAGATCAGCTTAACAAATGCCAAAACAGCTGAAATAATGTCATAGCCAAGGTAACACATTACAGCATCCTAACGATCCTATAAAGAGCCAGATATCTGATGCAAGTGTTGGCTTGGGTCCTGCAGTATCTGGGAGACAGGTTGCTTTCCCATCCTCCCCCATCCTGAGTTGTAATGAACGAGCTGTCTTACCCAAACAAACAGGCTCTCTGGAGAGACATCACAGCTACCTCTCTAATCCAGGAAGTTGCTCTTATCACAACACAAATGGAGTGAAGAAGGGAATAGGCCTATACAGTATGTAAAACCCTCTATGAATGTATGAGATATGACAGATCAAGTAAAGAAATCTGGGAGTGAAAGAACCTGTCATTTGTGATTATGGTACAAGATATGCCTAAGGGATGTGTATTAGGGCCAACTGATAGTATTTGTTTGTTTTTATTGCTGTTGATGATTATATTGCCTTTATATAGATTACTATATTGGAAGTAACTAAAAGCATTTTGTTTTTGGTGTCAGATAATGTATTGAGTAATACAGTGCCCCAAAATATATTTGGACAACATTTTGGAAACACATTTATTTGTGGATTGATTATTTATTTATGTATTTGTTTATTTATTTTCAAACAAAGTCTTAAACAAAAAGAGTACATTTTATACAAATGTATATGTTTTTCTTATACTTTTTATAATGTATATGAATGTCTTAAATTACATGAATGACATTTTGAGGCAGCAGTGGAAAAAAAATGAAGGAAATGTGAACAGCACAAGCACACATAAGCTAAACTGTGAAAGAGGGATTTGGCAGTAGGAAGAGTAATTTGTGTGGCCGTCCTGATGTTTGGCGCCGTTGATTAGACAACTTTATGGAGAGCTAAAAGCTGCTTCCAACATTTGGCCCTCTCCCACACAGACTGCCTTCCGTGTCAGGCACCGCACACACAAACACACATTAGACTTGTAGTCACACATTCAATAAGCCAGGTCATTCTTGACATACGTTTGTTTCGCTGGGTCAAGAGAAGTCGGCCATAAATATAAATAAGCACATTAAAAGCCAAGGATATCAGCAGTGCACTACAGTGAAAATATCGTTCTGGATTTACAGGTGTGTGTGTGTGTGTGTGAAATAGCAGTGTTTTCATGATATGATCCAAACAGTGTCATATTATTATAAATGGCTTGGCTACTCGTACTCTTAAAGTGCATAAATTATTTTAAGGTCATGTATTGCCTTTGCTATACGCAAAAGAAAAGCACAATAATTCTGTCTATGAAACTTAGCTGACTAAATCCAGATTTTCAGTTTGGGGAAAACAACATTTGGGAAAAATAAAATTAGATATAAAGAGGTATACTTTTATTTTCTAAAATATAAAAGATGGAAACATTATCTGCAAACCACATTTTTTTCAGAATCATAACAACAAGCCATTTTTTAGTCTTCTGTGAATATATACTTACTGCTATGTACTGCTAAAATCAGCACCTGTACAATGCCTTTTGGAGCCAAACCAAGTTGCACCAGATTGCATCCATTATTGCATCCTGTCTGTTTTATTCTCCTACACAGTGTCCATATAGCTCACACATACTTCTGAAGAGAAAACAGTTATTCAACGTTTTACTTTTATCTTTATTTATATGAAAAGTATTATATAATCATATATTTGTGTTATAGAATTGTTATAGTATATAAATAATTGTATACTGTACATCTAAATTGTATTGTAAAATCATAGAAAAATACATTTTATAAGCAAAATTTGTTTATATAAAAAGCATGATTATGTAGATTTACTTACTGTGTCAGTTTTATCATAAAGTAGTAGGTTGATGTTGGCATTTAGTTGGAAAGGAGCTTATATTGTGTTATATTGTATTATATTATAGTGTGTTCCTGTGGGTCAGTGGTAGAGCATTGCGTTTTCAGCGCAAACAGTTGTGGGTTCGATTCCCAGGGAACACACATAATGTAAAAAAAATGTATATCCTGTATATCAATGTAAGTCGCTTTGGATAAAAGCGTCTGCTAAATGCATAAATGTATATTAAGGACTAAGTTAAAATAAAATGCCATTATGTTCAACTATTTATTTATTTATTTATTTACTTCACTTTTGTTGATATTATTATGATATAATTTCCCAGCAATTTCAATAGTGTTGCCGCTGCACTTTTCCTTGCTGGATAATCCATAGAACATAACCAAGGAAGTTTGTGTGGCTTAAAACAGCTGTGTTTTTACAACCTCTGAAACATTACACAGCACAACCTTTTTTTTCTCATATATGCACAAACTACACCTGTCATATCCATCTCCATTTATAATGCCACAATGTGTGTGTAAGAGAGAGAGAGGAAGAAAGAGCTGTCATATTTAATATGCCAACCTACAGTAATTCCTTTGTTCCATTTTTCACTCATCTCAGTGAGCGTGAAAATAAAATCAGACTGAAAGACTAGACTCCAAGAACAGAAACTCATGAAGTTTCATATTCAAATCCCAAACATTTGTGGAAAAATTCTCTGCAAGTTAGCCTAACTTACTTTCGAGTTTCCTCGCCACTTTTAAGCTCTAAAACTTGACGCTTTGCCCTGCCTTCCTCATTACAGACATTTTGACCCCCTGTTGGGAACGAAATGATGCCCCCTGTTGGCACGGATCTTGTGGGGATTAGGACGCCTCCCAGGATCAGCTGGGTCCCGCTCCGTCCCAAAAGAGGTAAAACAAATATTAATCAGCAATAGCTCTGTCACACACAAAGCGCACGGAGCCATAAGAGGATGGAAGGAGTTAGGAATCAGATGTTGTGGGAATGGGGGAGTAAAGACACCCCTGTTTGTGTGCGCGTGTATGTGCAGGAACAGTAGTTTACTATCAGACAGGAATGTTTGCTGTTCTCCCTGCCATCCTTAGGTTGGCAGAGGTCTGTGCCCGCACCATGTGTGCTAGTGTCAGCCAGCACAGCCTGCCCCGCCTCCACCTGCTCATTCGGGCAAAGCTACCACGGCGCCATCTGGTGCCCGGTGCAGCCACGCAAGCCATGCCATGTTTAATCAGCGCATATGAGCAAACAGAACGAGCAGGCTGAGCCAGGTGGCAGAGCTGGCTGCCCATTTGACTGGGGGCCTGGGCGGCCAAAAGCGGCAGGGGCATCAAAGCCGGTCCGGGATTTACGGAGTAACCAGCCCCTAATCCACCCCCTTATTGGCTCCATTCATATTGAAATGTGTGATCAGAGGAAAGAAGGAGAGCCTGGTCTGGCCGGAGAACGGGCCGGCACAGCTGCAGGGATAAAGTTCCACCATGAGAGAAGGACTTTATTAGACAGCTAAGGCCTCATTGATTGGATTAGAAATTGGGGAGGGGGGAGGTCATGTGTGGTGGTCCTTGTGTTTGTGTGTCTATATATGCGGGCTGGTAGGGTTGGGTGATTCAAGGAAATGTAATTTTCCACATCTCCTTTCCTTTGAGTGAGTGTGGTATCCTGACTTGAGGTGGGTGGGTGTGTTTGCGAAAGGTTTGGTTCTGGTTGGTGCAGGACTTGGCAAAGCACAAAAGAGTGAAAGAAACAGAGACTGTGCAGAACAAAATAGAGAGCAAAAGCTCAGGTCTGGTGTCTGTGCTGAAGATTGATTCCGCTGTGGCCTCTCAGCATGATCCTGTCTGGTATTAAGTTGTAGCGCAGGAGAGTTTTTTATGATTTTTTTTTGCCAGACAACTGAAACAAGAATTAGCTGGCGACTTAAAGGTTTTCTCTGATACTTTTTGCTAGGAAGCGAGACCCGTTTAGGAGCGATTGAATGTGGCTTACCAGGGATCACTGATCATCCTCTGTGCTATTTTGTTTATGTTAGTGTGTGTGAGAGAGAGAAACTGAATATGAATAAGTGAATGTGGATGTGTTTCATTGTAATTTCATGATAGTCTTTTCAAAATATGTAAAAATATTTTTGCACAACAAAAAAACGGAATTCAAGGTGTCTCTACAGTGCATTAGAAAATAGTTTGCTTTGCTTCCTTGTGGTCTCATTCTATTCTCAAAATCCTTCAACTCAGAACTTTATAAATAACATATGAATTGATTTTTCATAATTTTTCTATTTTTTATCAATGTTAACATTTCTAATTTGTCCCATAGAAATATAAAATGTGCATATATTGTTAAATGGACACTGTAAAATAGCTAAATTAACTTGACAAACAAATCAGTGTAAATAATATAAATATGAAAAATATTTTTTATTATAACATTTGTAAATATGTCTCATTCTAAAATGGGACTTTAACTTCATAGTATATTATTATGATTTTAAGTTATTAAGTTGTTCTAGTATTGATTAAATATACATGCAATTTGTATATTGCTGTAATATAAATTTATTTGTATAAGTTCTTCAAAATCATCATAGCTGTGAGTTATCTTTATCTTAATTGGCATTAATTGCATATGCATTTATTTTTCAAATGGTTATTTTCCCTTGTCTTTCAGTACTGATATAAATTCAAGATTATTATATAGGATTTAGGGCACTGCATTGAGGAGGTTTTCTAGTTCTGTGTTTGTTGATCAGAGAAATCCCATAAAGAACAGAAAGAAATTTAGCAGCCCCAGACAGTTCCTGTTAATACTAGACATGTGGTTATGTAACTGTTATTTGGACCTTTGGTTCAAAACTTTTTCCTGGATAACAGCCTGTTGAGATTCCTCTGGCGGAAGCACAGCTCCCAGCTAGCCCTAAACAGGTATGAACACCAAAACAAATCTGTGCTTTTTTGTTATGCTAATGAAAATATTATTCAGATTCCACCGAACCATTATAACTACTCCACCATCTTCTATCCGTTGCGAGGCAGAGTCGTCGAAAAGGTTTGTGTCCAGAATGCATTAGTGGGTCCGAGGGTCCGGGCTAATCCATTTTGAGAGTGTTTAGAGTCCCCAGCCAGCAGACCTCGGTGGAATCCCTGTTCAAATTCAGCCGGCCCTGCCAACCAGCTAGCTATAGCCACCAACTGAAACCACACTTGACATCTTATTTAAAGCTTATTGAGTGAAAGGACTTTGTGCCAAGCAATTTCACAGTTATTTGCAAAAGATAAACCTTGGATCTGGAATCAGAGCATTGTAATCTGACAGAGGGGAACTGTTACCGGAGCTAAAGCCCTGGGTTTTTCTTCATTGAGACGATGTTCTGAGTGCACATCTAAAGGGCCATCACGTTAACAAACTGACAACACGAGGAGTCCCAAATCGCATTGCTTTGTTGAATATGATCAGTCTGCATGTTTCGTATCACATGTCAGTTATAATATGCATCAACATTCCCTGTGTGCAAACATCTGTGGTATGCGTCCTTACTCACCCAGCATCAAAGGAAGATTTGTTAGCCTTTGTGGCAGACTGAAGCTGGGAGGGGATCGAGGCCGTGAGTGTGTGACAGAAAGGTCATGTTCCTCCACCACGGCAATCTGACTACTTCATGCTCTTTAAAATAACCTCTCATCGTAAACCTAAAATGGTCAAGAAAGATACAAGTCCCCTTCCTTCGTCCCTTCGATTTGTACATCACCCCTTCCTAATTAATTGGTTCAGCGCATAAACCCGAGACTTGTCTCTTTGCTTAGCATTGTTCATGCTGAAGTCAATCCGTCAGCCTGCCATTGGCGACAGAGAGAAGCTACAGCAGGTGTAGCACAAATAAAAGGACACTTTATCATTTTTTTTTACTAAACAGGATGCAGTCCATCAACCGTATAATGTAATTTGTACTCATTTTAAAGGCTAGAAACCTTTGATTAAATTTTCAGTGTGACGAGCTTTAAATCACAGTTTTTATCATCCAGAGATTTTATTATAAACCAGTCAGTAAATTCTATGTGATTATTTACAGCCGTAGTTCATTGAAACTATATTTTACTCATAGTGTGCTTATTGATTCCAGCAACAAATGACTTTTATTGGCCTGAAAGTGAATCTTTGGCCCTTTACTTCCTCTGCAGGTGAAAAGGGGAAAGACAAAATCTGAAACAGAAAAGGAAAGAAAAGAAACCTCAGATTTCCGGCTTTTAGGCCGTGTGTGTATTACCCAGGGATTGGTCTGCATGAACACACAGCCCTGATGGAGTCATCTGGTGAAGGCATGGTGCTGTTTTTTGGTTCAGAATGATGGGAGATTTATAGTGGTTTCATTGAACCCACGCCTCGGTGTCATAAAAGTTTATAATATTTTTTCCAGGATGAAGATTTTTAAGCATATCTTTACTTCTAGCATGAAGATATAATTCACAGAGCCTGTAACTCACTGTGCTGTGGCAGAATTTCAAAGCATTAATACTGGACTGCTGGAACATGATTAATGACCTCTTTGACACTCCTCCGCCGAACGCTGCACTCGGGTTATACATGCAGACGGGGAAAAGTTTTGAGATTACTGTAAAAGTCAGGCAGTCTGATTGCTCACACTTTTGAGTTTGACATTTACTTTCCCCATTGTTTGTGTGCTACACTCCATCTGTGTAGTTTGGCTGACATTATTATCCTGTCAAAAGTTGGAACTGAATCAGGGGAAAATAATGACACACCATATTTCAGTTTTCACACACAAACACACACACGCATGCACACACGCACACATATGCCCATAAGCACGAAGAAAAAAAAATCCGTCTGTGATTTCCTAAGCTCTGGGAAATTGAATGAATCCTTCACAGTGCTCAAACGCACTCACTTCTTGTATATGTCCACCACTATAGTGCGAAATATATTTTCAAGTGCAGCATTCTCTTATTGTTTTATTTTTATTTATCTTCCTTTCAATCCCACAGGCAACATTTTCATCATTACTCCGTGGGAATGGCCTTTCTAAAGGCTGCTTGTTTGATTTTCTGCACATTTGCTCCCCCTTGTGGTGTAAAGAAATGCAAAAACACCTATAACTAGGTACAAATAAATGTTTCATTTAGGATGTTTTTTAGGATCTCGTGTAGGTGTATATCAATTGATTCTATTCCTCAAGTAGATTTTGTTCAGAGGATGAGGAATATTTATATATATGCACACAAAAACTGTACTGCATTCAAGTGTTAGGACTAGAAAAGCACTGAAAATCATCGAGTGTGAAGGTTTATCTGCAATTTAAGTTCAAAGCAGAACAGAAATTCTTTCAAAAATAGTTTCAAAAATGTGTCAATTTATTAAATCATAATTATGCAAAGCTATATGGTTAGGCATCTAAGATTTAAATTTTAAATTATGCATGTTATTATGTGCAGATTGTGATGTGTTCTTATATACATTACTGTTCAAAGGTCGGTAAATGTTTTTATGTTTTTTAAAGAAGCCTCTTATGCTTAAATCTGATATATATATATATATATATATATGAAAAACAACAATTTCTGTGTTAAATAATAAGAAAAAATATATAATTTTCCAATTTCATAATTTTTTTCTGTGATAGCAAAGCTGGATTTTCAGCATCATTACTCCAGTCTTCAATGTCAGTCTTCATATTACCCTAAATAAATTATTATAATATGCTGGTTTGCTGCTCAAGAAGCATGCATTATTATTATTATCAAAGTTGAAGATAGTTGTGTAGTTCATTATTTTGGTGGAATCTGTGATGCCTTTTTTCAGGATTCTTTGATTAATAGAAAGTTCAAAAGAACAGCATTTATATAAAATATAAATATTTTATAGAATATATTGTAATATATTTCAAACATTATAAATGTCTTCACTTTGATCAGTTGCGTGTGTCCTTGCTGAGTAATAGTAATTGCTTAAAAAATAACAAATCTGTACTGTATACCTACTGTATGCTTTAAAAAAAGAAAGAGAAAGAAAGAGAGAGAAATAAAACCACAATACAGTGCATTATCAGAAATGTATCTCTTCCTTTTCTGTTCTGTTGTTTTGTATTTTATTGTATTTTACATTTTTTAAGGATCAGTCATTTATCTCCCCACGCTCTTATTTGAAGGACTATAATCCAAGGCCGCTATAGTAATCAGTTGTGATGTTTTTAAACATCTCTGTTACCGAGTTCTTTTTTTTCAAACCAGTGACTCATGTAATTAACGCCCAGTGCAACAGCAATTAAGCACACCTCTCTGTGGGTGGCTTTAGGGCTGAGGTCCAAGGCTGTGGTGCTTGAGGAGCTTCCATTATGTAAGCCTTCCATAAGACATGCTCACCACCGGCCGCCCACACACAGTCGACTTAATGCTACGTTCCAACGAGGCTGTAGCTCTTCAGTGTTGCCACAGTAACGGATGTACAGTGTCTAACCAACACAGAAAAACAGTTTGGCACAGGTTCCAGCCTCTTTCGACTCAACAGGCCTCAAGGTAAACATTCACAGCAATCGTAACCACACATCAACTTGTGAAAACCAGCTTCCCAGACATGCAACTCTGACCTCGTCCCAGATCCTTTTGATTGACATAAGGCCTCTTGCATGTTTTTGAGGTCGGGTCTCGCCAGGTGAGCTCTGAGCCTGTCGGGGCAGATGCGCGGGCACTGCTGGGTGGGAGGGAGTTACCCCGAGGGCCAGCGAGGCTGGATTAAAAGTCAAATCCTCCTGAGCTCCAAACAGGATGGGTGGGGCACTCAGTCACACAGCTCCAACAAGAGAGAGGCACCTCAAAGCACAGGATTCATTGATTGATCGTGATCATATGAATTTTAATATTCCATGGTAATATGGAAAGATATGTCAGTGTAATGCTTCATGTTCATTGTAATTTTAAATGATTTTGTTGTAGATTTTGCACTCATTGCAGTTAAACTCCTTTAGTTTTCTCTTACTTTTCTTTTCTTTTCTTTCTTTCTTAAGATGTTTTTTTTTTTTTGTTAAACTCCTACCGACCCCGAACTTTTGAAAAGTAATGCATCTAAAACATCACATAAGATGTGAAAAAACCCTGAACTTTCTATTCATCAAAGAAACATAAAAAAACTGTCACAGTTTAATGTTAAAATATTAAGCAGCACAACCATTTTCAACATGAATAATAATAATATTAAATAAAAATGTTTATTATGCACCAACACTTCCTTGAAAAACAATAAAAACGACGAATGTTTGAACAGCTGTGTAATTTGAAACTTTTTTCAAGCTTCACATCTTTTAAATTGGTTAAATTACAGTCTAGGTACTGGTTTGAAATTAACTAGTTAACTAGTAATACTGTATGTTGCTTGATGTTTTTATTTTTTATTAAATTGATTTAGTCAGAATATACAGTGTGAATGGGCGTCAAAGAAAGAAAATAATATTTTAGGCCTACATAATGTGAAGACTTTTACTGGTAAGACCTGACACAGTCATGCTAACCAGCCAAAAAAGGGTCGCTTTCGTGCATAAACAACAACACAGTATGTTTTTTGTCACACTACAGCGATTCATTGAAAAAAAGTAGCTTCAACTCTTTTGAAAATACAGTACCTGAATCTGCTAGCTTATGTTGATAACCCTTCTTATCAGTTTGAACAAAGAGGCTAAAAGACATAGAGGTCTCCAAATCAAGGGAAGTTCATGTTTTTAATGTCATGCAAGCTGGTTTTGAGCTTTTCCTAAACGCACATACATAAGCTCGGCTTTCAACTCTGAGCTCCAGAGGACCCAATAAAGCTCCTATCACAGAGAGGATATGGGATATGTTTATCTTTTCTGACACAAACCTCAGCGTCTCACACATTAAACCACCCTCGCACAAACAATATGGCCCATGCTTTGCATGCCCTCATCAGCTTTCTGTTGTGATGAGGCGTCTCAGCGTTGGATTGGTGTTGACTTAGTGTATCTCTGATCTTACTCACAAAACTGCATCTATGCCTTTGCGTAGAGCCTACGTTGTGTTTCTTTTAAGTCTGATTTATTTTAAGTTTGAAGTATAAAGACGAGTTTTCTAAAAAAAATTATAATAAGTTAGCAAGTAAATAAACATACTGCCTATCTACCATTCAAACGTTGGAGTCAGTAAATTTTTTCTTTAATTAAATACATTTTATTTACATTTTCATTATTTAAAATTGTATTTATTTTTTTAATTTGAAAGAAATTGTATTCAAATTTGAATTACTGATTTAAAATAAATTATTTAGTACTTTTATTCAGCCATGATGCATTAAATTAATTAAAAGTGACATTCTATTACAAAAGATTTATATTTAAATAAATGCTTTTATTTTGACATGTCTACCCATCATGGAATCCACAAAAATAAAAATCAGCAAAAAAACAACAAAAAAAGTTTGAAAATAAGACACGATTCTTGTTCAGCAAATTGGCATATTAGTATGATTTATGAAGGATCATGTGACACTGAAGGATGGAGTTATGGCAGCTGAAAATTCAGCTTTGAATCAGGAATAAATGGCATTATAAAATCTAAAAATACATCCAATAGGCAAAAATCTCAATGTGGGTGCTCCACCACACAATTATATATATATATATATACACAAAGTTTTGTCATGCAGGTTTGGAACAAAATGAGGTTGAGTAAGCAATGACAGAATGATAATTTTTAGGAGAACTACCCTGTTCAGCACTCTTTAAAAAGCTGAAATAATCCACACCCCATCTGAATTGACCATTTAAATATCTGAGTTTCTTTGCAAATTTGCGTGGCAAAGTTCTCATGCAAGGAGAAGGTCTT
The DNA here is from genome assembly GCA_027564155.1 of Gymnocypris eckloni scoliostomus. Taxonomy (NCBI): domain Eukaryota; kingdom Metazoa; phylum Chordata; class Actinopteri; order Cypriniformes; family Cyprinidae; genus Gymnocypris; species Gymnocypris eckloni. Next base: position 23,735,828 of record CM050426.1, read on the forward strand.
TGTACTGAGAAGAAAAGTGAAGGATCTGTCCCCTAGCACTCTGGTATTGAGAAGGCATTACATATTCACAGGGGGGGATCTAATGCAATTATGAGTGTTTACTTACACCATGTGTGGCCCCCTTCTGCTGCTCTGTGCCACTGGCTGCCCAGGCCAGCCAGGAGGAGATGAAAAGACACAGAACGGGAAGCCAGTGTGGCTCTGTTTGTTTTGAGAATTTAGCCCATCTCCCCTCGTGAGAGGCTCTATCTGAGACCCCTGCTAATTAAAGTTACCCAAGAAGGGAAGAGAAAGAGATGTGTTTAGATATGAACTCGACTCAAGAGCGCACCGAAAGTCAAAAGTGAGGTGGAATAATATACATAATGTATGATGTGACGGCAAGTAGCCTTGTTAGTTGAGTATGAATGTTTGTTTAAAAGATTAGCCATGGCTTCTTTATTAGCAGCCATCCGAGGAGGTCTCCCTTTAGTGTCTCATTACTGATGCTGTGCACACTAGGGCCACCTCAATTACCTTAACCTCAAATATTGTCAATTAAAACAGGCGGTTGTTTGCTTCTTCTTTTATGTCGTCCTTTCATAGTTATTAGTCCCCTCGTGAGATAAGCTCCATGCGCGCCGAGGGGACGTGTAGGCCCGCTTTCTTAACTTAAACATACCTCACACCCTGCTTGTTTGACGTTTTTAGATTTTGACTTTGTACCTGGGGACCGTGGTGACATTTCACGGGTGTGTGTTTTGTGGAAGAGTTGATATTAAGCAAATCTGCTGCTGCTTATATTTGCTCTTAGGGAATTTAAAGTGTAAGCAAGCACAAGCGGGAAAGGTTTCCGACCACCTGAGGCGGGAAACGTTCGATATTTGCTAAATAGATAGAGCCTCTGAAGGCACTCCCAGTATGAGGTTTAAACACACACATTCCTCCCCCATAAGCAAACGTTCATATTCAATAAATGCTCTTCTTCAGGTTTAGCCAAAGTAACACTGTGCACCTTCATTCAAACACGAGTTGACCTTCCATTAAAAAACATTATCTTATGTCACCTCTGAGGCTCTATACTACAATAAAACAGGGTAGATGTTCGTGCCGTGGATGTGTAGATCATCAGATACAATGATAAATCCATTGGAAATCGTCCAAGCTGCATATGGTGTACGATTTAAGCCAGTGAGCTATTAAACCTAAGGCCAGTCTTGGGTGAAGGTAACAGACAGCATATATTCTAAATGTCTCTTGTGCCTTCTGTATCTCTGTTGTGCGGGAGGCAGACAGAGAGTGATGTTGCTAATTTCTGTTTTATTTATCCCTCCACACCCATGTCTTTTTGTGCAACACGTCTGAGTACGATGCAACACACATATTTATCTGAGTATGTCAATTTTGTTAGGCAATACTCTGTGTCATTGCAGTCAAAACATGTAGAGAATCAAGGGTGCTGAGGCCCTTCCTCCCATGTACAAGCCTGACGGTGTTTCTTAACACTGCAATTGCGTAATTGCTCCTCAGACACACACGCTAACCATCCATTTTGGTTGTGTATGTGGGTGTTTTTGTGTCCCTTCACAGCTATTACACAACATGACCTCAAATCTTGTACGTGAGTATTAGCAAACCGTCATAACAAACAAACCTTAGCATTGTCTTAAATTTTTTTGCACCAGTGTTGGGACATTTTTTAGAAGGCTGACAGCTGTTTCCACAATAGGTTCACTTTCAAGCTAATTTCTGATTGGTTGTTCAGGCAATTTATGTAAATTGCGTGTGGTATGGAAACGCCTCAAATCAGGAATGTAGAGCTCTGCAGAGAGTTGTGCGCTTAGCTGAGCGCATTTCAGGGTCTGCTCTCCCCCTCTGCAGGACATCTACCTCAAATGCTGCAAAAGCAGAGAAGTCAAAATCATCAAGGACTCAAATCACCCTGATAACAGTCCCTTCATTTTACTGCCATCTGGCAAGCGCTTCAGGAGCATGATGGCAAAAACTGAGAGACTTAGGAGGAGCTTCTTCCCTCAGGCCATCAGGTTCCTAAACTCAAACTCAAATCCACAGTCCTGCACATTTTATTTTATAGCACATCTTATTCTTCCTTATTTTATTTGTTACCTATATTTATGTATAATCTCTTGTGGTGTGTTACCCCGATTTACATTTCACTACTGATTATATTCTGTATAATTGAGTATGAGACGGATGAAACCTTGAATCCTAAATAAGGTGGTTAACTTATTTATTGTGTATTTGTGCTGCATTTTATGTCTTTTTAGCTATTATGTTTCATATGTTTCTGAATAGTGTTTGTTCATGATATACATTAAATGATAATTTATACAACTTGACATGTATACATTTATTTACACTAGGCCCACTTTTCAAATGTTTGGTAATGTTTTTGTAAAAAGTTTCTTAATGCTGAAATAAAAATAAAAATAAAAATAAAGAATTCACCAGCTATTACTCCAGTCTTTCATGTCACATGATCCTTCAAAAATCATTATACATGTATTATTATAAATGTTATTATCAATATTATTATTATCAACAGTTGTGCTACTTAATACTTTGGTGGAAACAGTGATTTAACTTTGTTTTTTAACTCAATCAATTTTAACTTAATACATCCTTGCTGAATAACAGTATTATAAAAAAAAAAAAAAAAAAACTACAACAACGTATTTACCTTAATATTTTGAATGGTAGGGTATGTATAAATGACCATTAACCAAGATTATCAAATGCTTTAGCATTAAAGTTAATTAGTGCATGATACAGCACCTAATGCATTAATACATCTGAACAAATTTAAGATTATTATAAAGTGTTACCATTATAATGTCTAAACAGCTTTCTCGGCACTGCTTTTGTCATATACAATCCTGAAAGGATGAAAGGATCATTTTACTTAATAAAGTAGATATGTACGCAGTCATTTCACCAGTCAAATAATTATAATTTACTTCCTTCAAAATTCCCAACAGGCTATGCTAATCCAATGTCAACCGACTTCAGACGAGGAGATCCGCTGCAGTGCAGGTGTGCAACTTCAGTATTGCTGACCTCTCCTAACCCTTCCAGGCACGTTTGATAAGGGGTTTCCCTTGCTAGAGCAGCCAGGACTGTGTCACTGGATCCGGGTTTGCTGTGTTGAGCTTTAGGCTGGGGATGTCTGAGGCATTGGCTGGCATTAACACTAATGGCCTGGATTAACTGCTAAAACAGGGCCTCTACCAGGGTGGTCTTTCCCTGACTTAGGGACGCATTCTTCCATGGCAGTTTGGGCTTTGTGTTCATCTGAACTAGGCCACTGTCTTTTTCTCTGAACTCTCTCTCTCTGTGTGTGTGTGTATGTGTGCTGTCTGTCTCTGGTACTTCATTTAACGCTATCATTGCCACTGAAGCTTGAGTGTACCATCAATTAAGACAATCCAGAGGTTGTGTTTGTTCAAGTTCTTCACCAAACACTTTGAGCTCTGAGTAGCACATGAAAGGAGACATCTCTCAAAGCAAAGAAATGCCAAAGAATACAGACAACCGAAACTGAATTGTGTGCCTCAGCAACAGAGAAACAACTTCAAATTTACATTCAAATAGACAGTCATATATATAATGAATCTTGACTCATTGTTCGTTGTTCATACTTCATACTTGCACAGGACACAATGACGTTTTATTTGTTCAATTTCCACATGAGAGAAATACCAATTGGCAAAGTCTTTATCTTGGCCAATCTTTATTTACCTGTGCACATAAATCACTGCAATTACTAAGAAAAACTGACATAAATACATTTACATTTCAAAGGCATTACAAATGTGTTTTTCTACATTCAGATCAAATGAATCATGTTATTTGTCTCTCAGTTTGCGTAATGTCGTTCACAGTGATGCTCTGTAGATTATGACCCAGATCCTACATTGTCTGACCAGTTTGTCATATATATTTTCCGCACCTAGGCCACCTGCATGGGTAGAAATATGTCTGGCTACCCATGATAATTTGATTAAAATAAAAGGGTCCTGACACAATTTGGTAGAATCTCTTGTATATAATTTCTTGTACAGGAAGGTTCTTCATCCTTGAGGATATAAATTATAGAGATAATATATTGGTTAAAGCATGCACAATAATTTAATAATGGGTTCTTATGATCACAGGAAGACCTGCATTGTGGCCAAAGTTATTTGGCTCTAGGATTTACTGCACCACCTCCTAGCAGTGTCACACATTCAAACACACAGGTGCACCTCCACACACATTTGAACACCCTCACACACATTAAACATAATAATTAAGGGAGAAATCTTTTGATCCCCATCTAAATATTGAGGAAGGCAACTCAACCCCTTTGACATTTTTTCTCTTCCAGACTATATTTACTCAGCAATATTTACCTATGCTGGCATTTCCGTTGTTTGTCAATTTTCCTTATGAGGCTGTCATGTCTGTCGGAATGATGCACGGCGCTGACTACACATTTGGCAGGGTAAGTGCCTGATATTTGCCTGGACCAAGCTCATGTGAGAGGAATATATCTCATATCTGTCATGGTAAGCACACAGGACAAATCGTTATTCTTCATTAGAATCTGATACTCCATTGCTTTAGTTGACTCTTCTATTTATATGTCAATCACGCTGATGAAAGACACACAGGGCAGTCTAATCAAAGGTCACACCATTACTAGACATGTGACTAATTTAAACTGGCATGGAGTCAATTTTGAAAATATAAAATATATTTTTTTTATTAACATAAAATACAAACAAATACATTTATTTGCTTTGATCACTTCAGACAATTTATTGAGCATTTGAAACAATGCTTCACAAAACTGATTTAGGTAAACCTAAATAGATTTTTCTGTGAAATTCTTACCAGTGTTTTCTCAACTTGTTACCAGTAAAGGATGTTTATTAATATTATAGATCTATACTTTGTAGACTACAATAGAGCTTAATCAGGTTGGACAAGAGGTAGGCTACGCGGATGAAAGGATGTGAGGGATAAACGTACAGTCTTTATAATGGCGTGCAATGTATAGATTCTAAATCATGTAATTTAAAAACTCATAACTTTTAAAACTGTATTATTTAGTTTTTGTCTACAGTAAGTCCCACGCCCCATCCCTCTCGAAGAAGTTTCCTCAGCTGAACAATCGGTAAGTTGTTAAACAGCAGTACAGTAACAGTGCATTGAACACAGTGTGCTTCTCCCTCAAAGCCTTGTTTTCATTCCTGTAAAAAAGTGTGGCACTGATTCAAATCTATATCTGCAATGTTTTGTTGCCATATTGTTACAATATGACAAGACCTGCAATGTTTTGTAGAACATTTCATTGAACATAGTTTTGCATTAACCAGCAGATGTCCTCATCGTGCGGAGATTCAAGTGTTTAAAAAAAAAAAAAAGAGTCATTTTGGAAAGCAATTGGTTCAACTGATTCAAGGTTTTGAAAATATACTTTATTTAGACTGATTCATTTAAACAAATTGGGCCATTCATTGTAGAATCAGTCAGACATCACTTGTTTTAATTCCAACCAACCAATCAACCAGTGTCTTTACTGCTAAAATAATAGGGTAATAAACGTATCAATGTGTCCTACGGTTTGAGGAAAAAGAACTCTAGCATCGAAGAGAAACCTCTCTCATGTTATTTGTATGTAAAGGGGTTGTTGTTTGTTTTTACATTTTGCTATGTCACACGCAGAGGTGGAAAAAGTACAAAAATATTCTACTCAAGTAAAAGTACCATTACATTAATTAAATTGTACATGTCACCATATTCTAATTTGTTGAGATTGTTGTTGATGGTGCATTGGTGGGTTTTTGTTAAATGTGAGCCAAAATCATCACAATTAAAATAACCAAAGACTTAAACTACTTCAGTCGGTGTGCGTTGAATTTATTTAATGCATGAGTTTCACAATTTGAGTAGAATTACTGAAATAAATTAACTTTTCCACAACATTCTAATTTATTTAGATGCACCTGTATATCTGCTCCCGCGCCCCCGTTGTGAACTCTGGCGCCCCCCAGGTTAGGAACCACTGGTCTACACCACAACGCCTGTCTGGTCCGTCTCCATCTTTGTCATTTCAGCGCCAGTTTGTTCTCCTGCCCATTGTTTACTGCCGTAGATTCCAGAAAGCTTTTTTCATGTTTTAAAATGTAGCAAGTACAATATTTCAAACAAAATATACTTAAGTAAAAGTAACATTTCAGATTTAAAAATGACTAAAAAGTAGACAGTAACAGTAGCGTGAGTAAATTTAATTCGTTACTTTACACCTCACATGACACAGTCCAATTTTTATCAACTACCCAATTATCACAATAAATAAGGTTTTACAATGTCACAATGCTACGCTCTACTAACATAAAAGTGTAGGTTTATTTTTTTCATCTCCACATCTGCCAACTAACTGAAAATAAACAGCCCAATTAACTAATTATAGATATTTGTGTATTTATTTTATTTTGAGAAAAGTTTGAATGAATTTGAAAAAAGCAAGATCTCTCTAGATGCATATAACCAAGTGGGCCTTTGTAAATTTGTCTTGAATCCACAAATGAGCGCAGTGAACAGGCACCTGTTGCTACTTGTCTTTTATCTGTTGATGTCTCCATTTATCAGCAATCTGTCTCAGTTTCAATGGAAAGAGCAACAAAAACTTTGAATCTCTGATTGATTGCACAATATGGCAGGGGTGGGGTAAACGTGAGGGAGACGTCGCTTTCATTTTCCATTTTACCTAAAGCTGGAAAAGGAGGGGGATCTGCCAAGAGTATTCATTTGATCTGAATGGAACTACAATAAAGCAAATTCCTGGACAGCCATCCCAGTTCATCATGGAGAGGCATTCCCCAGCCAGCCTTCTGTCTCTGTCTCTGACAGGCCACAACTGCTATTCTAACCCTCAAGAGCATGCTATATTAAATCAATATATAATATTACCAAGGTCAACATGCAACCCGTGATGTATGCAACCCCTAGTGACACGCACCCATCCATCTCCCTATAACAAAATCCTTTCTATGTTTCTAGAGACTTCTCATGTCCCACTTGAAGACAATGAAGGCTCAGATGATAATATTATTGTAGATGGAAACTGGTGGATAGCGGTTTCAAAGGGCAATAATGGTATATGGTAGTTAAGAGACTGGAGTGCTCATGGTTTGCTCTGTAACGATGTGGAACATAAACACTAAGTATATATGGAACCAAGCCTCAGTGATATGAAATAATATAGGTTAGAGAGAAAAAAACTCACGAGATTCAGTGCAGACAGCACTGTAAGGATGTTTGTAGTACAAGTTTGCCATCTACTGGTGAAAAAGAAAATATACAATCAAATGCAATGCATCAGAATAAGCTTTATTGCATGAAACAATACATATTCCTTGAGTAAATTAGCATTTTAAAGAAGCATATCTAAAATAAACTTCTCTGTACAGTATATATGACACCATACTGAATTTGAAATAGCTGTGTGACGTGATAAGTTTATTAATGTTTACTTTATAATTATGTTGAATAGGATTTAGGAACAATGAGATCTGAACTGAGATCTATGAAGCTATATTGCATTGCATTATGACAACACCAATTATTATCTGATGGATGTAATGTCAGAACAGAATAGAAACATTTCTGTTTAAAGACAGTTACTTCATCTCACATCTTGATCACTGTACGGATACTGAAAAAGAGAAAGAAGAGGTTATGTCTTTGTGTGTATGTATATGTATAGGTGTATGTAAAGAACGGATATATAAATAATTAGACACCATAACAAATCATTTTTTATCTTGACTACTGTGTGTGGTATATGACCATCCCAGAATACAGAAATACTGAAAAAATGTCAGACATACAGTCGTAGCAATGCTTAGCACAATACAAGATCATTAGTAGATTCACAGAACTTACCTCTTCCCAGTAATCATAAGATCGAACGCCTGGTTAACCTGATCTAGAGGCAGTATGTGTGTCACAAATTCATCCAGGAGGAGCTTTCCACTCATATAATACAGTACCAACTTGGGCACTGCCTCAGCACTCTTCCAACCTGTCAACCAGATAGGAAGAACAGAACAGTTACTTTAAATTGCAGGTGTTTGTTTGTGCAGAGGACTGTTAAATGATTAGACCTAATTCTCCATATCACATCAACCTGGTGCTGCAACATATAGGCTACAGTAGATCATAATAAGATATATTTGAATTTATCAGGGATGCTTTACCGCCAAAATAGGAGCCTTTTAGAGTTTTTCCTAATAGAATATCTTCAGAAACCAGAGTAAGTTCTCCCATCCTGGTCCAGCCCACCATCACACAGACTCCCCCTGCAGGAGTACATGCTTCCACTGCGGCTCTCTGATCGTAAGATATGACATTTTATCAATTCATTCAACTGCATATGAATCCGGGTCAGTAATGTTCTTGTCTGACTATACGGTAACTTGATTTGCTTTCGCAATTTGAAATAGATCTCTTTGAATCTAAAATAATTAGCTTTTTTCACACTAACTTACCATTACTCCTACATTCCCCACACACTCAAGAGAGAAGTCAACGCCACCATTAGTCAGCTCCCGCAGCACCTCCTGAATGGGTTTACTGTGGTCTTTAGGGTTCACAAACTCAGTTGCTCCAAAAGTCTTGGCGATCTCAGACTTTTCTGGGTTGATGTCAACAGCAATGATCCTGGAAGCACCAGCAGCCTTGCATCCCATGACAGCTGCCAGTCCAACAGCTCCCAAACCAAACACCGCACATGTAGAGCCAGATTCTACCTGAGGAAGACAATGGTAAAAAAAACACATGCTACAAGCTTGTGGGATGCTATTTTTATCTTATGAAAGTGGAAATCACACACACTTTGCCTGTGTTCACTGCTGCTCCATATCCTGTAGACACTCCACAGCCCAGAAGACAGACTTTGTCCAGTGGAGCGTCTGGGTGAATCTTGGTGACATTGTCCTCTGGCACAACAGTATATTCAGAGAAGGTGCTGATACCCATAAACTGGTAAATCTGCTGATTCTTGCAGGTGATCCTGCTGGTGCCATCTGCAAGAAGACATTGCTGATTTGTTCCCCTAGGAAATAAAGAGGGTCTAATTGAATTTATTTGTTTTATCACCTACTTCATGAATTTATGAAGTCTATGAGTTCAGAAGAACAAAAAAACAACACACAAACATCACTCAGATTAACTCACCAGTTTTTGGTGCAGAGGTTTGTCTTTGGACTCAAACAACGTTCACATTGTCCACACTGTGGCACGACTAGAGGAATAACTTTATCTCCTGTAGATAAATGATTGAATGGTAGTGCAGTGTTTTGACTTAGAGCAAAATTAAAAATATATATTTACAGTTTAATCACTATTGAGCTTGCTATTTCTTTGTATTTGCTTGTCATAATGTACATGCTTTTGTTACACTTTTGTACTTGCAAAGGTAAATTGAAGATTTCAGAACAAATTACAAATACAGCGGGTAAAATAAGTATTGAACACTTCACCATTTTACCAGTAAACATGTTTTTAAAAGTGCTGTTGACATGAAATGTTCACCAGATGTTGGTAACAACCCAAGTAATCCATACATACAAAGAAAACAAATAAGTTCAGAAATTAAGTTATGTGTAATGAAATTGAATGACAAAGGGAAAACGTATTGAACTACTGAAATGCATTTAATACTTTGTACAAAAGCCTTTGTTGGTATATATGCTCAGGTGTGATTTTGGCCCATTCTTCCACAGTCTTCAAATCTTGAAAGTTCTGTGGGCATCTTCTATGAACTCTGATCTTTAGTTCTTATTTTCTATTGGATTCAAGTCAGGTGATTGGCTGGGCCATTCTAGCTGCTTTATTTTCTTTCTCTGAAACCAGTTGAGAGTTTCATTGGCTGTGTTTGGGATCATTGTTTGCTGAAATGTTCACCCTTGTTTCATCTTCATCATCCTGGTAGGTGTTGGGACTGAACCAGCTATATTAATTTCCACTGACTAGGGGCGGAATTACTTTCTAATTACTGATAGATTTCTGCTGGTGTCTTGGCTTCCCATGCCTTTTTGCACCTCCCTTTCTTCATGTGTTCAATACTTTTTCCCCTTCATTTCTGAACTTATTTGTTTTGTTTCCTTTGTATGTATGGATTACTTGGGTTGTTACCGACATCTAGGAAAGTGTTCAAGTCAACAGCCCCTATAAAAATATAATTACTGAGAAAATATAACACATATATATACATATATATTTGTTTGTATGGTATTCACATGAGACTTTATCGGCACAAAAATATCGCCGTTAACTATTCCAGTTTTTTGGGTCTATACAGGTTATGATGACTTTCACCCTGAAACATGAATTTCCACTGTACCACGAGAAACTTTAACTAGATGCTGTATGGACAGATTGTTGTTAACCTGGTCTAGGTAATACAATCGGCAGAATCCAAACATCTATCATTCATCAACAAATATGGCTTTTCATCTGAAAGATGTATGTAGTACAACTTACATGACCAAACGATGTTAACTAGAGAAACTATTGAAGTGTTTGTGAAGGTTTGCAATACAAAACCACTTTTAAACTTGCATTCTTCACAGACATGTTAATACATCTTTCAGAAAGTTCACTTATTTGTGTGCATCGAATAACATAAACGTATCTTTTAATAAAACAGGATGCGCTTATTTCATGTGAACTTGAGAATTTGCATCTGTCAACCTTTGTATTTTTATTGTGAAATTACCACATCACAGGGTTGGATGCAGTTTTAGCCTTTGTTTGAAAATTTATTTTTGAAGTTCAATGCTGTAAACAGTTCATCACGATTATGTAGGCCTACAGTTCAAAATCATGTGAACTGTTGAAACACTATCTTTTACTGACTAGTTTATTTTCTAATTATTTAGAACAGCTTTCTCAGTTTGTGTCTTGGCATGCCTTTTGCACACCCTTGAGCCCGTTCAGACTTACTTTAGTCTTATTTTGTTTATTCTGAATGTTGGAATTACTTGGGTTTTTAATCTAGATTAATTCAAATTAATCTAGATTAAAAAATATAATCTATGCTCACATATATATATATATATATATATATATATATATAATTATTATAATTTTTTTAATGGTTAATGCTCTGCAGAATTTACAATTTCATTACATTTAGTCATTTAGCAGACGCTTTTATCCAAAGCGACTTATAAATGAGGACAATAGAAGCAATCAAAACCAACAAAAGAGCAACAACATGCAAGTGCTATGACAAGTCTCGGTTAACCTAAAGCAGTACACGTAGCAATGTTTTTTAAATTTATTTATTGATGTTTTTAAAGAAAACGAGTAAAAAAAAAACATGTCGTATAGAAAAAAAAAAGAAAGCTAGGTTGTGGCTTCCACCAGGTGGAAACAGTTATTGAAAAAGTCTGTGAAAGTGAAAAGTGAAAGGGCCGCATCTTCCTAATATTGTATAAAGCAAATCTGCAGGACTGGGCAGTTTTTGCAATGTGTTCTGAGAAATTCAGCTTATCACACAACCCCAAGGTGTCTGGCTGTTTTTGAAGGAGTTATACAATTATAAATAGTATTAAAATAATTAGGATAAAAAGTTTCCATTGTGGATTTTTGTTTACCTTTGGACATCTTTGTGACACCTGGACCAACACTTTCCACCACTCCTGCCCCCTCATGTCCCAAGATCACAGGAAAGGGCTGGGGATTCATAGTTTGACCAACCTCATGCAGGAAAGTCCAGTCTGTGTGGCATACTCCAGATGCTACTATCTGACATGGGTCAATTGATATAGGCATTAATCTAATATATAAAGACTGCTTAGTCATTTTTACAACATCACAACGTCTTTATGCAAGTCTGCATGAGTGTTATATGTAAACAGAGATGATATTCGGACATGGCCAGTGAAGTGTAATAGACCTACTGTACCTTAATTCGTACTTCATGTGCTTTGGGAGGCGCAACCTCCACTTCCTCAATGGAGAACAGTTTTCCTGGTTCCCAAGCCACTGCTGCCTTGCACTTGATAACCTTAGAGAAAGAAAAAAACATCTTAATGTGATTTGTTTCATAGTCTTTAAAAAAAAATCATCATTCTTTGAGGATAACTATCTTGAGGACTTTTTTCCTTTACCTATTTATGTCCTTACCTTACCCTCAGTTTCCATGTTAACCACACACTTTTAATCCAATGAATCGGTTCAAATGTTGTCTATAAACAGCCTCCTAAAAGAACATGAACAATTTTTTTAAATGAATCTAAAAAAGCTGTAATTTGTGTTAACGTTTTTTTTCCTCCAAAAATTGAACAGGTTGGAGAAACGTTTGTTTCAAAATGTTTCCAAAATATTTGATGATTCTGACATTGCATTAACACATGATGTATGTAGCACTGTTTTTTTTTTTTTTATTGTCAAAAATAGATAAAAAAAAAATTAGATTTAAGAAGTTAACGGCTACATGTATTATTGCACTATTTTAAATATTGGGGAGGGCATAATTTAAGCAACACCCCACATTTGCTTAACATGTTAGATGAAAGCAGACAGTAGCTGTAATGTAAACTTTCATGTCACTTTTGAAGCTATTCTGATGGAATCTCATCTAAACCATTATGAAATATAAATTAGTTAAAGCCATATTCCACTAATATCTGTATCGGTGCACACAGGCATGACATTGCATATATGGCATCATATGCACAGTGGCGTATTCTAGTTTTTTGTAGTGAGCATACTGTGATTTTTTCCTCCCTCACCCGTCCCAAAGCGACACCCCATAAGCACTACTCCCTATGCATTAACTGTACATGTAACTGACATCATTCTGAAAGACTGCTTATGTGATATCATCATGTCATTTATCATAAGCAACACAAGACAGCCAATGACAATTTACAGCTGGGGGGACTGGACTGATTCTCTACTGTGTTAATCATCTAACTCAGCCAGTTAAGAGCTACATTTTTCCTGAACATGGTCCCTGGAGCACAGGTTGTGTCAGCTGGCAATTTTCAATGCACATTTAAGAGTGCCTGTTTTTAAATTCCCTAGCCTGATCTTCAGTCCACAAGGCAGGTCATGAGTTCTCATCTCTCATCATCTGAAACAAGGAGATATAAACATTGTATTCATTTTAACTGCTGTACACAGACACACATATCTGTGCTATCTCTCCCCTTCTGCATTCATTGATCCGCACACTAATGCTACTGAAGTTATTAGCTAGTTATGTTGCCTGATATGTGAAAGATGCTTGGGACAGTTGACTGATCGGTCACTGCTCCTGGGCCATAGCTAGGGTTTGCAGGGCCCCATTGCAGGTTGTACCTGTAGGCCCTGTTTGAAATAGTTTAATATGTTTGTTCTTTATATTTATTTGTGCTATTTACACAATGTTTACCTTTTTTAAGTTTGTAGGTGTGCAGGTACAGAAACAGAATAATCAAATATAAAATAGCATTGCATAGTCTTCACTGTATAAATTAAATATAGATGAATTCTTGTTAAACTACAAAGTAGTTCAGTAAAGAGCTGTGGGTGATTTTCTCCGATTTAATTTCTTGGATTAACATTCAGGACACCGACAGCAGCAAGTAAATTAGGCACGATCACTTTAAGAGAAAATACATCCAATATGATACACATTCACATTTTTTCTCAACTGTTTAGGTTTACGTTTGCTCACACGTCGCGCAAGTTCACTTTTGAGTTTTTCCACATCCTGACTCCCGAATGTTTATAAACTCTTTTCAATGTTTAAATGGGCACGGCATAAAAACACGTGCAAATGATAAGCTTTCGTGGTGACACGCTACAGTGGCATTTTTAGGATGGCTTCAGCCAGTCAGTTGAAATGAAAGAGAAAGCGCAACAGCACTGGTCATCAATAGAAACACAGTGTGATTTTCAAAAAGTCAATGCTCCATCGCAACACTGACCTGGTGAATTTATGAAGGAACGTGTGAAAGTTTTGTCACAAAGATGTTGTTACGTATCCTCACGCTTTTTAAGTAGGTATACGGAAATCCTTGACCTTTGCTAGTGTGTATACAGTGTATCACGTAGAGTCGTATACTACACCACTGCGTATGTATTACCCTTGTGTGGTGTAGCAATAAGGAAGAATGCAAGTGCACTATACAATGTGTTACATTCATTCGAGATTACATTACAAGCATACAACACTTTCCATAGTAGATTGCTGATGTTTTAATTACCATTTATTGTAAACGGTACACATTTTAAACATTAAAAAAAATCTTCACTTGATCCTAAAAAACAGTTTAAGCATAAATCATTGCCTAAGCATATACATTGCATGTATACTGTCAGTATACTAATACATTGTCAAGTTCATTAACATTTAGGGGATTATGATATCCCTCAAAGCTAAATTTGAGTTGACAAGTTTACTATATTTAAAATGCATTCAGTAAAGCAGATAACTTCATGCACAGATTTACAGTTTGCAAATGTTTGTATGCTATTAATAACTTACACGTAGAGCTGTTTTTGTCAGGGCTTCGGAGAGGACCTGCTGGTACTAGTGTACTAGTGCACAGCTGCTATATGATCATTCAAAACGTGTTACTGAACAAAGTCCTGCTTGCATGTGATTGGATGACCTGCAGATAACTATGGGTCAACCTTCCCCCTCACAATGGTGGCAAAAGCAAAACAAGTTTGATCATGATCAGCATGTATTGAAGCCCCATGGAAATTTGCAACACTTAACTGAAGATTATTCAATGACTATAAGCCTACAAGAAATAATAAAAGACCGGCAAAATTGTACACAGTTGGCCTCAAGGCACACAGAAGGGAGAGATACTCTTGGTGTATAGTGTACATTGTGAGAATATAAATTGAATAAATAAGGATGTCCTACTGTGCTAGCTTGACATCTGCTGCTAATAGAAGATATACAACAAATCTAATTCAACCAACTTGGCTTTATTGTGTGGAACAGTTTCCGATCACAACTGACATGGTCCTTGTATTCTCCTTGAGACAATAGATATTCAGTGAATGTGACTTTTCCTTCTGCACCTTTAATTCACTGTGCCTGTGTACTTTAGCCACTACATACAGGCAGTGAAAATGACCTTTGGATTAGCAGACAGATAGTCATTGTCTAAATATAGATATGTATTTTTATAGATATAAAAATATAATAACATTTTTCTTTGTGAATATTGCAAAACAGTCTTTTATACAAGTCTGCAAAGTTCATGATGACATTTAACTTATGACACTGATTTCGAGGCTTTAGAGAGAGAGAGAAACCACCTAAATACTTGAGTTGTTTGAAGGATATTGAGAATCATCTCCATTTCACATCTCAATCACTGTCCGGATACTAAGAAAAAAATGAACAAATTGAAACTATAAAGAGAGAGAGTTCACCCTATGTATTTTATAAATGTATTCATTCATGTATGATCATTTAGTTCTCTTAAACCCTGCCACTCCACAATGAAAACGTTTTCAATAATCTGTTGCACACTATACAGAGAAAAAGATCTGTCACTACTTCAGTTTTTATATAATATTGCAATACCATATGAACATGCCCGTAGCCACCTATGAGGTCACCGAGGTCTTGGACCTCTGTAAATGTTTCATGTTCAAAAATAGAATTTGTTCTCTGAATGACTCATTTTCAGTTTAAAACTCCACATATGAGTGTCTGCATGTATAGTTCAGTTTAGTTATCAACGTTATCAAAATCAGTAGCAATGTTATCAAACAGAGTTATCATATACAAATGTATGATCTATATAGCAATGGTTGTTAATGACAACTATAATATGTAGCTATTGTTGCATTTATTTGCCCCACTGTATATAAATGACACTGAAGTAAGAACATCATTGAAAATTACAGCTCTACTGATAAACTTGCAGTTCATTAAATAATAATACACACTGGTTATAGGAACGTACCACTACTCCTACATTCCCCACACACTCAAGAGAGAAGTCAACGCCACCATTAGTCAGCTCCCGCAGCACCTCCTGAATGGGTTTACTGTGGTCTTTAGGGTTCACAAACTCTGTTGCTCCAAAAGTCTTGGCGATCTCAGACTTTTCTGGGTTGATGTCAACAGCAATGATCCTGGAAGCACCAGCAGCCTTGCATCCCATGACAGCTGCCAGTCCAACAGCTCCCAAACCAAACACCGCACATGTAGAGCCAGATTCTACCTGAGGAAAACAATGATAAAAAAATTACACATGATACAAGCTTGTGGGATGCTATTTTTATCTTATGGAAGTGGAAATCACACACACTTTGCCTGTGTTCACTGCTGCTCCATATCCTGTAGACACTCCACAGCCCAGAAGACAGACTTTGTCCAGTGGAGCGTCTGGGTGAATCTTGGTGACATTGTCCTCTGGCACAACAGTATATTCAGAGAAGGTGCTGATACCAATAAACTGGTAAATCTGCCGATTCTTGCAGGCGATCCTGCTGGTGCCATCTGCAAGAATACCCTGTTGAGTTTTGTCCCTGGGAGGCAGAGAAAACTACAGTTAACCTCTATTCAAAAGTAGATGAACAAATACATAGTCTTTACTATAAATAAATTGTGTATTATTATTAGTAGTATTATTACCACTTTTCGGTGCAAAGGTTTGTCTTTGGACTCGTTCACACTGTCCACACTGTGGCAGGAACAGAAGAATGACTTCATCTCCTGCAGATATATGAAAATAGTATTCTGAAATAATGCATGTCACATGCCTACACACTTCTACATTCATGTATCTAGGACAAAGTGATTAACCCTTATGTGCTGTTGGGGACGTTTTCGTCCACTAAGGGGTGCTGTTGAGTGTTAATTTGGCCACAACTTTTTTTGTGTTTCAGCAAATGGAATGATTTTTGGTGACAAATCTTATTTTAACACATATTTTAGGAAAATGCTTTGAATTTTTTTCAAAACTCAACAATGCACCGTGGACAAATTCACTACCCTTACGTTATGTTCGGGATGAAAACAGCCACTAAATTAGACTGCTATAAAAATGTATCGGATAAATATTTTTTTCCATTTTTTTTTGCATAAATCTATTAATCAACCTCAGTCCTGTTCAAAACTACAATTTTTTTTTTTTAAATCCAGGATTTTTACTCCTTAATTGCCAAGTTCATAAATGATGTCACTGATTTTGAAAAAAAAAAACACAAAATTACTTATTTTCAATATAAAAAGTGATTGTGGACTGGAATTTTTTTTACTTTTATCACAGTCTTGGGCATGTCAAAGATTAGGAAAAACATTGGCTTTGATGCATTTTTAGTTTTTGAGCAGGATCAGATTTACATTTTTTCTCCCTCATTTACTGTTCGTGGCTGTTTTTGCCCCATTGACTTCCATTATAACTACATTTTTGATTGCAAAGCCATGACACCATATAATCATGCATTTTTGATTGTTGGTGGTTTTCCTGTTGGGAAGAGATAAAACTGTCATTTTTACTGTTGATCATGAAGTAGCACAATTAACCCTTTAGATAGACCTGTGCAAAAAAAAGCTTAGTTTTTAGCTTTTATATGGAGTCATATGGAGTATAACAGCATAGTATAGTGTGTTTGTGTGTGTGTGTGAGAGAGAGAGCGTGTGAGAGACCTTTGTGCACTTACCTTGATCGTCTGAGAAAATCTAAATATGCACCTCAGCTCTCAGAACTACATGGAGTAAACAAAAACAAAGTAAGTGTATTTATGCACCTGCTGCCTTTTGATGGTGAGAAGTGCAGACTAAATAAAAACAAGATAAGTGGATTTAAACCCTTGCATACCATCCTGCTGGTCATTTGATGGTGAGAAGAGCAGCAAGCAACATGAGAAAGGACTTGACTTGTACCAAAGTTTTAGAAATTATTATGCAGCCTGACCCTCCAGCGAGCTGCAGTATGTATTGTCACAAACCACAGATTACAACCGCTGCAAGGGAAGTGTCGAAAATCTACACAAGGTATGTGCCATTACTGCACTAGTGAGAGAGATTCAGTCTCCTGCAGCTGTCCCTCTAGACACAAATCCACAGACACCAGCAGGCACCAGCAGCTCAGGAGTGAAAAGGGGAACATGCAAGTGGTGCAGAGGACAAAAAAAAAAGAACACTCAGCTCTTGCATCTGTTGTGGTGGACACACTTGCAAAGAGCACCAAGTGATATGCTGCAAGTCCTGCTGGAAAGACTGAACACACACACACACACACAATTCTCACACTAAATACTTAGAATAATTGTTTAGTTCTCCATCCATCCTCAACTCTTGCACCATTGTTCAGTTTATTTGAAGTTGTTGTTGCATTTTGGTTCATAATAAATTATGTTCATAAATCTAATGCAGAGTAGATTGTTTACAGAAAAAAATTGAAAAGTGTATCACTGAAGGATTTTAAGGTTTTAAACTGGCTTTATACATGGCTCTTTACATCAAGAAAAGACAAGCATTTCACACATAGGCCATCTATACTTCTCACCATCAAAAGGCAGCAGGTGCATAAATACACTTACTTTGTTTTTGTTTACTCCATGTAGTTCTGAGAGCTGAGGTGCATATTTAGATTTTCTCAGACGCATCAAGGTAAGTGCACAAAGGTCACTCTCTCTCTCTCACACAAAAACACACACACACTCACACACACACATACTATAATATACTGTTATACTCCATATAACTCCATATACAAGCCAGAAACAAAGCTTTTGTTTGCACAGGCCTATCTAAAGGGTTAATGGTGCTACCTGGTGATCAACTGTAAAAATTACAAATTTGACCTCTTCCCAACAGGGAAAACCACCAACAATCAAAAATGCATGATTATATGGTGTCATGGCTTTGCAATCAAAAAATGTCGTTATAATGGAAGTCAATGGGGCAAAAACAGCCACGAACAGTAAATGAGGGAGAAAAATGTAAATCTGATCCTGCTCAAAAACTAAAATGCATCAAAGCCAATGTTTTTCCTAATCTTGGACATGCCCAAGACTGTGATAAAAGTAAAAAATTCCAGTCCACAATCACTTTTTATATTGAAAATAAGTAATTTTGTGTTTTTTTCCAAAATCAGTGACATCACTTATGAACTTGGCAATTAAAGAGTAAAAATCCTGGATTTTTTATTTTTTTTAGTTTTGATCAGGACTGAGGTTGATTAACAGATTTATGCAAAAAAAATGGTAACAAAATATTTATCAGATAAATTTTTACAGCAGTTAATTTAGTGGCTGTTTTCATCCCGAACATAACGAAAGGGTAGTGAATTTGAACAATGCACAAGGGTTAAGATGACATAATTGAGACATCAGAACTGCATTTATAAACATTTCATATCTTGTTAGACAAAATAATATTAAAAGCATTTATGATGGATTTTTTGGTTTAGATACCTTTTTGACACCTGGACCAACACTCTCCACAAAACCAGCCCCTTCATGTCCCATGATCAAAGGAAAAGGCTGTGGCTTCATTTTAGCAACATCATAGAAGTAAGCCCAATCTGAGCGGCATACTCCAGATGCTACTATCTAAAAAGACACTTCTTAGTGAAATAAAATAATACTTGCATGTTTTAAAGCACAATAAAAAACTAACATTTTATTCAAAATATTCAAATATAATTTTTCAAATAATGGTCAAACTATTTAAAAGCATACAGCTCATAGCAGGAAATATATAGTTATATAGCCTTACTCTCAGGCCTATTTTTAAGTTGCGTATTAAGTTTAGTCTACATTTATACTACATCTAGCCTAACATGATAAATATAGTGTTATGGATCTACCTTGATTCGTACTTCTTGTGCTTTGGGAGGGGCAACCTCCACCTCCTCAATGGAGAGTGCTTTTCCTGGTTCCCAGGCCACTGCTGCCTTGCACTCGATCACCTTAGGAATCAAATTATTACGAAAGATTTCTATTTAAAATAAACGCTGTTATTTCTATTTATCAAAGAATCCTAAAATACATCACGGTTTCCCCAATATGTATTATGCAGCACAACAGGGCAGATTTGAACATTGAAAATAATTAAATGACACACTTTATACAGTGAATCTTTCCACTGTGGTCTTTCGCCTACTATAGACAACGTTGCAGAGACAGAACATGTATGACAACTAAAATGCCGAAGCAAAAGCAGAAATACTTTGATTATGCAAAAAGGTTATTCATGTCAAGAATGTTTCACTGCCTACTAATTCCAGTACTCTTGTCAGTCTTGTGTGCTATATTAATCACTATTACTTCACATTGTCAGCTGGTGGAATCTAAACAAGCTGGAACGAAACCTCCATCTAGTGGAGCTGTTTGGAAACAGCGTTCAATTTCATGATATTATTTATATCATTATTTATACATTTTATACCCTCGGTTACAAACCTGTATAACTTTCTTCTCCGAAATACACAAGGAGAGTTTGACAGAATTATCTTAAGTCACCATTCCCCTTTATGTATGGAAAAAAAACTCTAATGACAGTAAATGGTGATTGATGCTCATTTAAAGAAAAACAAGCACCTCCTCACAACACCCTGATTGGTTAGTAGGGCAGAATAGTGGGGCCAATTAATGACACCTGGTTTACAACAAACCACTTCACTGCATTGCCACAATAACAAATGTAGTGCTTATCCTGAGTGAAGGGCAAAATAGGACACTAATGGCTTTACTAGCTGTAATTGTGATTTTTGTTGCAAGGTGCTGTAGCACATTGTCAGCTGAAGGTATATTAAATGTTACATATTAAAAAAGTTACATATTTTGATCTATTGTTGACTGATGCTGCTGTGTCACCTCTGGGTGTGTGGGCTTTGCAATTGCTATGCTTAGAAAATCAAGAGTTGCTCTATTGTAGACAGTTATTGTGCTTTTTTTGAAGCATACATGCAACAAGTGTGTGGTCAATCTTCAGTTTTGTTTTATTCTTAGTGCCCTTGTCTTCTAATGAAGCCAGTAGTACAGACACCACGTATGGCGTTGTGGCCTGTGTGATTGCAGTGCTGTTGTATGGAAGTTACTTAATTCCTGTTAAAGCAGTTGATACCGGTGATGGTGAGTTTAAATTGTATGCCTTAAACCAACATTTGAATGGCCTCGTGCTAAAATCTGTTGTCTTTACAGGAATGTTTTTTCAGTGGATTTGCTGTTCAGCTATATGGTTTGTTGGACTGGTTGCGGACACATTGTTTTGCCCTTCCAGAGCCCATCCTGCTGCTATGCTTGGAGGAGCACTTTGGGCCACTGGTAAATCATATATGTGAGTGAATAAACCTGTTTAAAATATACCGATGTTATTTGTAACAGATTTATTTCTCAGGAAATTTAACCGCAGTCCCAGTTGTGAAGTTTATTGGCCTTGGACTTGGAATTTTGCTTTGGGGATCCAGTGCATTGCTAATGGGATGGGCGAGCTCAAGGTAAGCCGGACTGATGTTTGATGGAAAGGGCTTAAACTAGGGATGAACTGAATTTCCTGATGTAAAACTTTGGGACATGGATTTCCATGCTGGCCCAGGCTAGTTTGACATTTGAGTTGGATAAGCAGTCCACTGGTGACACAAGCATCTGGAAAATACAGAACACTTTTGCTTCATGCAGCACATGCTAAAATCATTGCTAAATATGTAATGTTTAACAGTTTATATCAGATAACAGATAATTTTGACTTAAGTTTAGCTTAATATTATTTGTGATTTAACTTAAGCTCATCTGTAATATCAAGTAACAAGTTCTGTGATCTGAATGTTTATTTGCATGCCGTTTTGAAATGTAGTCATACATTTTCTCAGAAGTATTGTGTTGCACTGGTTTAGTGCACTTTAAAAATAAAGTCTAAGCTGTAAGGTTGAGGTTCCATTTGCTTGCGTTAATGAACTACTTTTGTTAACATGGACTAACAACAAAAAAGTGCTTCTAATCTAAAGTATTTATTAATCTTAATTTAAATTCTGACATCTTGGATTTTTTATCATGCATTAGTAAATGTTAATATGTATTATTATTGGACCTGAGCTAACATAAACTAACAATGAACCGTTGTGTTTTTATTAACTTTAACAGAGATTAATAATGTAACTGCTCATTATTGGTTAATATAATGAGACACTATTGTAAAGTGTTATCTGTGTTTTTAATTAAAGGCAGATGTGAATTTACCTCTTAATTCATTCCTTTCAAGGTTTGGCTGGTTTGGTCTTCATTCAGAGGAAGTATCTAAACCGATACACAATTATTGTGGAGCTGGCCTTTATCTGCTAAGGTAATGAGAGAGCAGGCAATGTGATATCCTTAAGCATTAGTTGTGTGCATAGTATTTGAAGGCAGACCATTAAGAGTATATTTCTTTGGTTAATGAAGTCCGACATTTTACATTGTAATTTTGTGTCCTCAAAAGGAAGGCCGAAACCTACGGCAATGGAAGGAAATGCTGCAGGCATACTAATTTAATATGGTCACTTGATCAGACAATATTTCCATCCCAAAAATATTTCTAGTTCACTCAGGAGTTACACCTCACAAAGATCCTTTTGAGATCAAAGAGCTGCTGTCTTTACTCGCCTAAAAGTTTCTCTGAAATTGAAAATGTAATATACTGTGTAAGGCAGGATAAATCTCCTCCTAAGACCTGAAGTCACATTGTATTGGATCCACAGTTCCATCTGATTGTATGGGATATGGAATAAAAATATCCTTACCTTTTATTTATTTTGTGAGAGAACCCTGTGGTACAGTTTTAACACAATCATGTCTTTGTTTCAGTGCCATCATTTTCTTCTTTGTGAAAATTGATGTTCAGAAACGCACATCTACCGAATCCATGCCTTTGTTGATTGATGATAGGGTAGGTTTGTTAGGGATTTTCCTCGTTAAGAGTTATGATAGTTTATGCAGACTATTGTTTTGTGTATTATGCCTTGGATACACATCTTTGCTGGGATTTTGTGCATACGTGCATTCACATGTCTGTCTTTAGAGGTTGAATTCAGACACTGCATTCAGCACAAGCTACAGTGATTCAGGTGTGGACACAATTTCACCAAAGAGCAAGAGAGTGCTGTAAGTATTTGTAGGCCCTCCAAGTTCCATTCTTTTTTCAGTTTTACTCGGATTTCTAGTCCATCAACACTTTACTGGAAAGTCTGTTTGATGGCTTATGTGCTAAAATATTATTGCACTTTTTTTTTTTTTTTTTTAATCAATGCATTTTGTATATTACAGTTTTGAATTTGCATATGGTATTTTCAGCTTTAGATTCTAGTATTGTAAAATATCTGGAAGAGAAGATCAAATCTATGGGTTTTCATTATATCCTTTTGTTACAGTGGCTGCATCTTGGCTGTATTTTCAGGTGTCTTTTATGGTTCTTCTTTTATGCCTGTTTTCTATATTAAAGTTCATGCCACAATCAATTCGAGTATTTTCACCGGATCCAGTCAGCATGGTATGTGTATTAGTTTGATTTAAAGTGACATGCAATTGTGCTACAGCTTAATGAGATGTTAAAAAGAACTTAATGGGCTATATGTATTTTTTTTTTGCCATCCATTACAGAAATTGACTACTGCTTTGCCCATTACAGTGGGATTTTCCTCACAAGCACAGTGTATTTTTTGCTTACTGTGCAGTCATGAAGAACAGGCCTCGGATTTATCCCAGAGCCATTTTACCTGGTAATTAATGTGCTTTCTATTGCATCGTCTTTCTTTTAACTTAAGATGAAAGAACCATGTTGCTATTGTAACTCCATCACAATTGTGATTTATTTATTTACGTGTACAGTGCACAATCAGGCATTAAGCACAATGCATTTGCAATACAAAATATTGCTCCACAGATTTATATCACCTTTCTGCTGAATATTGAGTTCCCTTGTTCCTCAAGTAAGATCTTCCGTGCAGGTTTTTTGAGTGGCCTGATGTGGGGATTTGCCACATATGCCTGGCTTATGGCAAATTACTACCTTAGAGCAGTGATCACATTCCCTATAATTAATGCTGTAAGTATCATTAAAAAAAATCTTTCATGTCCGCATTCTCCTTGCATTGCAAATCGTATGTAATGATAGTGTTTTCTACTTTTCTTTCAGGGTTATGGCTTAGTAGCTGCTCTGTGGGGAAGTGTGGTATTTAAAGAGGTCAAAGTAGGTCACATAAAGCTATTTTCATTCATTCAGTGTTTCAGATGGCATTTTGAGCTAGACACTTTTTCAAATGAACTTGAGTAGCTATGTGTGTTGATTTAACTTCAGAGTACACAATGTATTGGAACTGCTATTGTTTTTATTTTAATATTAATTCATTACTCGTAATAAAGAAATTAATTAGAGTCAACTTCTGTTTAGGCTGTCCTAGCAAACGGATTTTTATTTCCTCAGGGACTTGGGAACTTGCTGCTGTTTGCTTTGGCGTCTTGTGGTGTTCTGGCTGGGTCCCTGTTAACCGCCTATTCAAATATTTGAGTCTGTACGTTGTTACCACAAGATGGCAATGGTGGATCGAGTTTTAAGCCAAACTTGCCTAAGGCCTCTGCTGTTGCTTATAGCCCTTGATGTGATTTGCACATTTCTTGTTCTAGCATTTGAATTGCTATCAAAATTACTTTGAGGTGTTGTGTAAGTTCACACACATATGAATTAAACCGTTTCCCCTTTCTGTCTATAGGCTGTGTATATTTGTTGTATTTTGTTAATTGAGTCAGAAGCTTTTCATCTGGGTCCGAGAGAGAGGGATGGATAGATGTGTATAAATATAAAAAAATGTACAGATGAATTTATGTCTCCAATAAGACCCTCAGCAGACGGACTGACAAAGGTCAGACAAGCACTTATAAAGATAGGTGTATGCCTTCAGTCGAAACTACAGTTTAAAACCATGCATTCCTGATGTACATAGATGACTACATAGTCTGCACTGTTGTTCCTGTATTCTTTACTGGAGCCCATCATTATTACTTCACAGATTGACACTAGTAAATTCAAGTTCAGAACATGTCAAAACAACTTTGTTTAGAGGCAGGTGTGCACAAACAACTTCGTCATGGCCGAATATGCTATTGTAATTCATTTTTAAGGTCTTCTGACTGACCTGGTTAATGAGCTTTCCTGTTTTGTAATTTATCAGCAGTTGTTGTAAAAATCAAGAATAAAATTAATCTGCCTAAGATGGTTTGCTGAATTTAGAGGGTCTCCCAGCTGGAGGTCAGAATGTTTTGTTGGTCAGAAGTGCCTTAAACCCTTCTGCCACTTGTTTTCCAGCCAGAGGGGAACTTGATCAGCTCTCACCCTCACTAAGAAAATAAAAACATAACATAAACCAGCCTTATCTGGTTTGCTTATCGACTTTGGCCCCTAAACCACAGTAAAACCAGCAAACACACTAGTTAATGCTGTTTTGGATGGATTTTTCTCAGGAGGGCTAGCTAAGAAATGTACACATAAATATAGCCTGTAGTATTAAATGGAAAATGTGACTAGTGTAGTTTGTAATGACAGCGTTCTAGTCTTGCGCTTGCAGATGGGGCGTAGGGACAAGCGACATCCTTGTTAGTTTGGGACTGTTCTCAGCTGATCCGGCATCGGGACAGTTGTCTCATTCATGCTGGAGCAGTTGCGCTGAACGGACCATCTGTACATCCTGTCTACCATCAATATGTAAACGAACGCTATATCCAACGTGGATGAAAGAAAATCGTCGTAATAATGCGCATACACTCGTACCAATGGATACGCATTCGACGCGTCCTAGAAATGTCTGGGACTCTTTGATTTATTTGTCAGTATCGTTTTTGAAAGTCTGCAACTGTTGGAAATATTCTGCCGTTCGGAAGTATTTGATTATAGCTGTAGTGTGTTTTGTTTGTTTGTTTTTCACCGTCCATGTTAGTCGCGCGTCTACTCGCCAGGACAGACGTCCTGATCTGTGGACTGGAAATAGCGTTTATTCTCAGAGTAAAAATGACCAAGACCCCGCTGATGGAGAGGTGAATGAATCTGTCAGCCCGACCAGGTCTAATGTGGTGTATATAACACTCAAATCTAAGCGGCACAAACCGGCCATCATCAGGGGCACAGTGCGACCCAAACTCCGGAGAAAGAAAGTTAAAGTGAGACAGCAGGGTGGCACACAGGGCAAAGCGAAGGACGCGAGGCACAATACAAGCACCGTTAACAAACGACTGGGATATTCTGAGCTTGATGGCAGTGACACTGGTTCTTCAACTATAAGGATATACAGTGAAAGAGCTCCTCCATGGTTCAGCAATGACGATATCACTGCCATGCGCTTTCTAGCCGATAGTAAAATTACGCAAATTGATGAAGTGTCACCTCGGGGCTTCTCTTCTTTAATTTTATTTAAAAGTGCGACAAATTGCACGGACGACGTTGACGAGTGTCGTAAAGGTTGTGGTATTGTCAAGCGACCCTTGGACATGAGTGAGGTGTTCGCTTTTCATCTGGACAGGATCTTGGGACTGAACAGAACTTTGCCAGCTGTCAGCAGACGATTCCATTCTCTTGGAGGTAGTGTTCACTGTATAATCTTTTTTTTTTTTTTTAAGTTCTAAATAAAACAAAGCTAACTAGAGTACATATTACAAGAACATTGTATTTTAGCCTTTCTACTTCAAAAATGCATGTTTAATTCAATGTTACTTCCCAGTTCTTTGCAATTTGCTAACAATTTTTGAGTAAAAATAGTTTTTAACCCCATTTTAGTGTTTTCCCCTTTTGTATTTAATTAAACCTAAAACGTTTTAAATTAATTTTTGTCACTGTTTATATATTTTATATTAAATTTTATTTAAGTTTATTTAATGTTTTACTGTATTCATTTAATAATTTTAGTAGCAGACACTGCATTTTATTTAATCTTGGATTAAGTTAGTAAATAATATAAGCCTGGTTTCACAGACAGGGTTAGCCAGAAATAGGCCATAGTTCAATTGGGACATTTAAGTATTTTTATAAACGTTCCTTTAAAAAACATACTGGTGTATTCTGCATCCTGAGACAAAACAAAGGCATTCTTATATTTTAAGATCAATTAGTGCAAGTTTCTTTCAGATGAAACAGCTATAGGCTTAAACTTTGTCTGTGAAACTAGGTGAAGTATACCAAAAAGTATTTGAAAACTTAGCCTACTGTACATCACACTTAAAGGCCCGATTTTTACAGGAAAAGGCTTAAACTAAGGCATGGGTAGGCCATAGTTCAATTAGGACATTTAAGTATTGTTTTTTTTTTTTTTTTAAGAAGAAAACTTTACTGGTGTGCATTTTGAGACAAAACGAAGGCACTAAGATCAGTCAATGCAATTGTCTTTCAGTTGAAACGGCTCAGAATTAAATTTTAGACTGAGACTAGGCTTAAGACTTGTCTGTGAAACTGAGGGAAAATGTATAATTAAATTAGAGTATAAATTAATAGATAAAAAAATTAAAACCATGTGGTATTCACTTTTGAAAAAAAGCTGAGGAAAGGGAGCCTTTTCAGTACCATGAAGCTGTCATGAGCTATTGACAAAGCAAGTATAACTTAAACTGACATAATGAATGTATAAATATTAATCTTGTTTCAGATGGTCAGCCTTGTCCAGTGGTTTTGTGGGATCCTTCTTTAAGCCCAGTAGATCAACCTTCTGAAAGGTTGAACTGGGGCTCATATCAAACCTCTCTCAAACACAAGTGCTGGCATCGAGGCGTCATACCTAAACCAGAGTGGAGCTGCACCAGCATCCACCACCACGAATGGAGCAAGCTGGTAGTCTTTGATTTCCTCCTGCAGGTACTCCACTTTTATCAGTAGTGTCTTTCTGCATTGCAACTTTGTTGATAAGCAACATTTGTTCAGAAAAACAACTAAAACCTTTTATTTTACCTTAAATCCTTAAAGCAAAGAGATTGTTTCTTTTCAGATTTATGAACGTCTAGATACAAACTGCTGTGGATTCAAGCCTCGCCCAGAGGACACCTGTGTGGAGCTTGGTCACCATGAAGAATGTAGAGACAAGGACAGCATAGAGCTGAGACACATAGTCCACCGTAAACATGACCCACACCACCTGGTTTTCTTTAACAACAAGGGCTACTTTGATCGAGATGAAGGGAATCTGAATTTCAGGCTACTAGAGGGAATCAAAGAGTGAGTAAGACTTAGAGTTCAAATATGACCACTTGATTTTTAATTTGTATCTCATAATAACATTGTGTCAAAAATCACAGAGATTTTGCAGAGATACTGCGCAAATGTTCTTTTTTAAAAACAGGTCATTCACACATACCTGTATTCAGTTTCAAATATTTGCCAAATATTTCAAACTTACTTCCACAAAGAAATGAATCCTTACAGTTTGTTTGATTAAATTACAAGTCACCACAGGTTAACAGGTTTACGTAGACATTATGGTTTTAAATAAAATATAATTTTAAGGCATCTTTTGTTCTCGTTCTTGACGGACAATCTGAGGTGGTTTGTAATTGCTGCAACTAAGACTGTAACTGAATTCATTTCGGCAAGGCCACAAGTTTGGGCTTTCAGTAAGCCAACACCTCCACAACAGCACTGAAGACGTAAACAAACACGCCAACAATCTGACACGTGCTGTCTGAGCTAAGGGATTCTGCTGGCAATGCTGCTAATGTGATATCTCTGGGAACGCAAGCTCACTTGTGCAATAACATAAATCAGAAGAAAGGATGGGCCATTGCTGTGTTTGAGGATCACTTTATTTGCATTACAGCTGGGTATTAATATGGCAGTAAGCAATACAATTTAGTTTGAGGGGATTGTGAAAATGTTATAATGATATTTTATGTTGTACTTTTAAAAAATGTGGACAACTTAGCTTGTTTTAATAATGTTGGAGTGCATTACCATATATATTCCTTTAATATTTTTTTCCCTTTCAGGCTACCAGATCACTCTGTGTCAGTGTTGAGGTCTCAGCGTCTCAGGGAAAAGCTCCTGCAATCGCTGTTTCTCGACCAGCAGTACTGGGACAGTCAGAGTGGCCGTCAAGGCATTGAAAAACTCATTGACGTAATTGAGAGAAGAGCCAAAGTCTTGCTCACGTACATCAATGCTCATGGGATTAAAGTAGTACCTATGAACTATTGACAGATGGAGCTTCAGCTTTCAATGCGTAAGACGAACCTCCAACCTTTTGGTTTCCAATGAACGTTGATTTTTCCGACAGATTAGTATGCCAATAAAGCCCTGCTGAATTGAAACTCAATCAGTCAAAATTCTATGCACTACAGAAATTAAGAGCACTTTGTTGTGTTGTAAGTGCTGTTCCCATTTAAGACGAGAAGGAACGATAGTTATAGGGCTCATGTTTAGCATCACTGACATTCCACAAGATAAAGGCACTGTAAGTGATATGATGTTTCATTAACTTCTACCAGCCTTAGCTGCTGAATTCAACTGCCTCTTCTGTCCAAAATCATGCCCACTAATGACATGTCAGCAAACCTGATGTAAGCAATCTGAATGCTCACACAGAGTCTTTTGGTTAGCTGCACATCGATGTCCCACAGCTAGTCTGTTTTGATGTTTTCAGAGCTGTAAGGTTGTCAGAGAGATCAGTGCAATTTCTCAGGACACCTGTTTTAGTTACATCAAAGAGTGTGTGCTATTCCATAAACAATACCAAAGCACTTTAAAATTCACATTTTATAATCAATGTATGTTCCGCTCAATATATAGTATCAGTCAGTTATTAATTTCAGTCTGCAATACAACTTTATAAGAACATTTCTGCTATAATCTACACACTTTGACGGTGTTCGTGATTATGGTTCCATCATCGTTAAATCCATTAAAGTTGCACTTGCGTTGATCACTGTAAAGATTATATTAATATACTTTCATATGAATGGCAGTATTCGTTGTGCTCCCAGAAGTGTTTATTTTTGTACTATGTTGTTTGCCTTTGTAAAAAAAAAGTATACATATATCGAATCAAATTGTTACATATCAGTTCATCGCAAAATCATTTCAATATTACATGAATTGTTAGCACCACTGTTTGTCAATTTTGAGAAAATCTTAATCTTTGAAATGGTTTGAAGAGTACTTTATAGTATAAAATGTATACCATGGTCTGTCTGAACACTCAATTCTGACTGGCTGATTCTGATGCTAACATGCTAGAAATATTATAGCAACATGCTAATCATGCTAAAACATATTAATGTTAATCGTGTTAAACATGTAACATGTTAAACATGTTACCAACATGTTAATCATGCTATAAACATGCTAACAACCTATTAGCAACATGCTAATCATGCTATCAATGTGCTAGAAAAGTGCTAAATTATGCTAACAACATGTTAAATCATGTTAACAGAATGCTATCAATGTGTTAAATCGTGTTAGGAAACTGCTAATCATGCTAGCACATCCTAACAACTTGCCAAATCATGTTAAATACCTAGTTATTTCATGAAACTCTGGATTTACATTTATTCATTTAGCAGACGCTTTTATCCAAAGCGACTTACAATTGAGGAATACAATAAGTTGTAAAGAGGCAAACAGACACATTGTAAAGAGGCAAACAGACACAATAAGTGCTTGTAATACACATGTCTAGGCATTGTTAAGAGCAAATTCTAGCCTGACAGAGAGGTTAAGTAAAGAGAGTGAAGGTATTTTTTTTCTTTTAAGATGAAGTCAAGTGATGATGGAAGAGATGAGTTTTCAGGTGTCGCTTGAAAATTGTCAGGGATTCAGCATTCCGGATGAGGGGGAGGGGGAGGGGGAGTTCATTCCACCAGCCAAAAACGGTGAATGAAAATGTACCGAAGAGTGATTTTGTGCCTCTCTGTGATGGCTCCACGAGGCGACGCTCGCTCGCAGATCATAAGTGAGTGGAAGTAGGAGGGTGCTGAGCCTGTGCTTGTTCTATATGCAAGCATCAGTGTCTTGAACTTGATGCGAGCTGCAACCCGGGAGCCAGTGCAGGGAGATAAAGAGAGGTGTGACATGGGCCTTTTTGACATGGGTTCGCTGAAGACCAGTCGTGCCGCTGCATTATAAATCATCTGTAAAGGTTTGATTGCATGATGGAAGTCCAGCTAGAAGAGCATTGCAGTAGTCCAGTCTAGAAATGACAAGGGCCTGGACAAGATGTTGTGCTGCATGCTGTGTAAGGAAGGGCCTGATCATTCTGATGTTATACAAAGCAAACCTGCAAGATCGAGCAGTTTTTGCAATGTGGTCTTTGAAAGTCAGCGGGTCATTGAAAATTACACCAAGATTTCTGACTGAACTTGATGGAGTAATTGTAGATAAACCTAGCTGGATGGTGAAATCATGCTGTAGAGTTGGAGTGGCAAGGAAGACAAGAAGCTCAGTCTTTGCCAGGTTGAGCTGTAGGTAGATAGCACAGGCTGATTGGTCTTAACGTAACTGATGAAATTCAGTGTTAAACGACTTGGCACAAGCTGATTGGTTCATGTTGCAAATGGAGCCAATGAGCTTTCTGCTTTACATTTAAATGGCTGCATGGTTAGCATTCACTTGAGCATTTTGCAGTTTCTCTGAAACCCTCCACCTTCCCCAGCTCCACCTGTATAGATCTGCTATGGATTATTTTATATGTGACCCATGCTGGCAAAATACGCACAGGTTAATTTTGAGCTACAGACACAAAAAAAGTGAAAAATATAGATTTTAGTCCAATTTCAGGTTTTGAGTTCGTTAAGCCCTCGTCTAGTGATCCCAATGCTCCAAATAGTAATTAAACAACTAAACTTATCTTTATTTGTACATTTTCTGAGAGGAGTGCCTTTTTCTCTGCTTCTGCTGCCATATGAATCGCGCACATACTGTAAATGCGCTTCCACCAGTGCGTGATTCCGATAAATATACACACAGACTGTATATATAAAATTGCAGTATTTAAGTAGACTTTTCACGCAAACATAATCTGTTATGTCTTAAGTGAATGTTTGGTGAACTGTTGGAAAAAACATCTGTGTAACATATATTAGATCCGTGCAGTATAGTAGGACTTACTTTATATGCCGTCTGTCTCATTAACGTTAATCTAACAATAAAAGAAAAAATCACTGCTCTTGATTGAACTACTTTTGTAGTTTTAATAATCAATTTATTTGTTACAAACACGGTGAAGTGATTTTTACATATGATTATTTATTTTTCTTACATGAATGCTTTATGCCTATTTGTTTCTTTCTTATATTTGTTCTACTGTTGTTGGTGTAATTTTTTTTGCATCTGTTGTTAGATGCAATCTGTCAGTCTATCATTTTTTTTTCTGATAGACTTTATTGTCTTCAAAACATTCGCACTTTAAACTTTAAAACTACTTCAAACTTTTAAAACATTTTCAAATTTTTGGCTTCGCTTTTCAAGCCAACTTTAAAGTTTGTCATCAGATTTATGTGTTTGGTTCTGTATTCACTGTAGCCCCTAAACAGCTATCATGTTCATTTTCATGCTAGGAATCATTCAGTTTGAGTGCAGCTGAGTTCAGCTTTCTTATTTCTTTGCTGTTCCCTTTCTCATTTGAGTTTTGTTTTCCAGCCAACCAGCCAATCAGTTCTCAGAGCCTAAAGTGTGACCCCTTTTAAAAGTGTATAGACACATACTTGCCGACGGAAATAAGCTCACACAAGGGTTCTTTTATAAGTGCAAAATACTCAATAGTTGGCAGCGCTACCAACAATGCATTTCAGATGTATCTGCTCTGCACAGTAGACTTGCTGTGTCTTGCCACACACTTCGCCAGAGAAAACAATTTTGGAGAAGACCTTTTGGAATGTCAAATCACCTCTGCTCATCTAGATGATATGCAAACAATTGTGAAACACTCGAGTGCCAATGTTCGCCATCCCTACTAAACCAATGCAATTTTCCATCCTGAAGATGTTTTCTCAATAGAATGTTTGATCGTAATAGTAGTACAGAATTTTTTTCACTGTAAACCCACAGTTTGCATCATATAAACTGCAGCATACCATAATAGGAATGGAAAGAAGCATCTTTTGAGAGCTGATTTTATATATGACCTCATTTTATTTCAATGTTTGAAGGGCAATGAAATTCCTTTCAGTTGACACAATGATTCCAATCTAATCACTTCCTGTCTGTTTCTTCAGGGAGTTTAAGAAGTGTAAAACATGCCAAGTTGCTTGCCGCTCTGTGTATGTCATCAAGGGACCATTTCCACTTTTTCTTCCCCTCATTTCATATCCTTACAAGGAAGCTTTTATACCAAGTTGATTTGATCACTTCTATTGCTAGAATATTACCACCATTTCCCCCTCTGTCAAATAAGCCATTATTCTCCATTTCTCCATCTTTATCGTTCTAACATAACTTGTGACCTTAACCAGACTTATAAAAGACAGCTGAACATTAATTTAGAAGACCTTTCCATGGCCTTTTCTTTCATTCTTGTAACTATAATACCCAGGACATTTTTAAATTACATTGCTTGTCATTCGTATCAACTCACAGCTGTTTCCATACTGACAGCTCACATTTTTGTGTCCTAAAATCCTCCTTTCATTTGCCTGCACCAGCTGACCTGCTCCATTTCTCAAGCATGTGAAAGTATGGAAAGGAATTTTACTCTACTGCTTGCTGTCTAACTTGTTTCTTCCTTCTTTTCATTGTTGCTATGACAACATCCCACCTGGTTGGCAGACAGATGTACAGTAAGAGTTTGATGGGAAGAAAGCATCAGATAGAACACAAGATGAGAGCTCATACCTCTGCACAAAACAGACAGCTCTAGACAACATGGATACATTAGCCACCCTCAGTTTCCCATCTGGAATATGAGTCTTGCTCAACTTTATGTGTAGCCAAAACTGAAACGAATAAAACAGAAGGACAAAAAAGGGGATTAAATCAAATATCAGGGCATGTTATAGCCTGAAAATGCACTTTGTGATGAGATAAAGAGGTTTTCAACTGTGCCACTGTTGATGTTTGCTGAGATGCATGTTGGTCATGGGTTTTTAGCTAGGAAAGATGCTATCTGCGTGTAAAAACAGCACAACACGCCTGAGGCAGATAGCCAGGTTTCCTTCAGTTGTTCCATTCAGTTTGTCAAAAATAATCTCTCTTTGGGGACTGTGTGCAGCTGTCAGATCTAACAGTAGGATACAAGGCATTTAACTCTTCCCTGACCACAGAAACTCATATGAAAGTAAATTTGGGTGTAAGTAAACACATTGATTTGATCTTAAAAGAACAGTTCACCCCAAATTAAAATACAGTCATAGCTTGTTTAATTTCATGTTGTTCCAACCCTATTTTCTGTGGGTTTTTCATGAAACACAAAAAGAGCTTCGTGCAGCTCTTCTTCATGAAACAGCAGTTCATGTTATACATGTACAGCATGCCAAGCTCCAAACAGACAGAATATGAATCATAAATAATAATTATCTAAAAATGTCTCCTTTGTCACAGCTATCAAATCAAATGTGGTGCTCGTATGTTAATGACGTCAAACATAAATGCTTACCACATATCCTGAGACCAAATATTATTAATGTGACACACCTGGCACCATACATTCTTAAAAATAAGCATTCTTCATTGGCATTTATGGCCCATTAAGAAGCTTTAAAGGGCTAGTTCGCCCAAATATTAAAATCTTCATAATAATACAAAATTCTGTCATTAATTACTCACCCTCATGTCATTCCAAACCCCGTAAGACATTCATTCATCTTTGGAATGCAAATTAAGATATTTTTGATTAAATCTGAGAGCTTTCTGACCTTGCCATAGACAGCAAGGGTACATGGTCAAGGCACAGAAAGTAGTAACTGCAGACATTTTGTGTGCAGACAACAAAACTAAAACTTTATTCAAAATGTCTTCCCCTCCACATTCCTCTAGCGCCATTATAGAAAGTACCACAACATATACGTGTGGTGCTGATGCTGATGTAGAACACGCATGCGCTGTGCCTTGTTTACGTGCAGAGGAAAGCACATAAATGCACCGTGGTACTCTCAATGGTGGAAAACGGTAACTCCTGGGAGAAGAATTGAGTAGTCAGTTTTTTTCCCACATGAACAGTATTCTCGTAGCATCATGACATTATGGTTGAAGCACATGGACCATTTTAATTGGTCACATCGACCATATTAGCAATGCTCTTACTACATTTTGTGCCTTGACTGAATCTAAAATATCTTAATTTGTGTTCCAAAGATGAACGAAGGTCTTATGGGTTCGAAACGACATGGAGGATGAGTAAATAAAGGGGTCCTAATATGTTTAATTTTTTTCACTTTTTTACTGAGTGTGTAGTGTGTTTATTTGGGCATGAAAAAGATCTACAAAGTTACAAATCTCAAAGTCCACTCCAAAGGAAGATATTTAGTAAAAAAAAATCCCTTTTCAAGAGCTACAACGAACGGTTTGGTTGGACTACAAAATGGTTATCCTGTATTTGTGATATCACAAAGATAACCCCGCCTACTTAAATTTGAATGGTTGACCGGTGGGGAGGCTTGGTTGAGTACTGCACGTTTCAGAAATCGAACCTCGGTGCAGGTGTTTTTATATCACTGTATTTCTGATGGAAAATTGTGGATGTCATTTTCATTTCATCTTGTATATCATTTCTGATAAAGCAGCGTTTGTGAGCAGAATATTCTCGGGGTCCAAATCCGGCTCAAATTGATATAGCAATATTGAGGAACTTGCTGCTTTTGCAAGGGGCGAGGCAGTACTGAAACACAGTCTAAGCTGTTCGCGAATCACAACACATTTAGTTTTTTGTAGGCGGGCATTCGTCAAACCTTGAACTAATCAAGCCATTTGTGCCAGGCTGGGGAAAGAGGTATTGTAATCAATGTAAATTATGTGAAAAATAATTAGATTTTCGAACCACCAAGCATGAGAGCATGTTCTAGTACATCCCCCAAAACAAAATCAAGACTTTGTAAAAGAGCATAATAGCTTAATTGACAGAATTTTAATTTTGGGTGAACTATCCCTTTAACATCCATGGAAACTTTCCATTGCAAAAAATAGTTTCTTTATAGTGGAAAAAAAGGTATTTAGATGATTAAAATATTCTTTAAAGTAAGAAAAGTGGTTATTTTAAGAACATTTCTCAGAAATGTATTTGATTAGAATTGTCTGACTTTTAATCACACACATAAGACTTGGAATATATGTAGCATATGATTGTATCGACTTTTTATGGTATTTTTCACAGCTTCACATATGTAACCACTTTGAACCAACTTTATAAAAAAAAAAAAAAAAGCATTATACAGGTTATGACACAATTTTCATTTTTGGGTGAACTGTCCCTTTAAGGTTTCTCTCTCTCGCTCTTAAATTCTCAGCCACACTATACCGTGGCTCCTCTTGTCTGCCTGACAGGAATGCACATAGAACAAAGAGTAAAATAAGCTATGCGTGTGAGACTATGATGTGTGCATGTCTTGTGAGAGTGTGTTTGTGTGTGTGTATTAGAGAGAGAATAGTCACTGGCATGTTTACAAAGGCTCACACTAATGCTGTCTCTGTCCACATGTGCTAGGGGTTAACCCCACATGAGAACTAGATTAGGGGACCCAGCGCATGGCACTTCTTCACATGTCCAGCCGCCCAGAGAATCGGCCTCACGTCGGCATCTGAATCATGTGAGATGCTGTTAGACTTATACACAGTTAGGAGGAGTCCATGTCATTTCACTAAATATAGGCGTGACACAAAAGTTAACTTTAGAAGCCATTACAGCTCAAAATAAGTCTTCAGCAGTGACAAGTATTTTTTTTAAACATCACCAACTTCTTTTGCCCTTTCAAAATGTTTGCAGGTTCTTGAAGTTTTACTTCAGCCAACAAACATGCCCAATTGGAAATATATTTGGAGATTTTCAACTCATGTAATAATTTAGTTTTATATATGAGTTCATGTCTATTCAAAGATGAAGATATTTGTTCAAACATGAATGTTCAAGCTCCTAGTTAATTGACTTTACGATACAACTACCATTTGATAGTTGCAAAATGAGTGGTTTTAAAAACATGACACCTTGTTTATTGTTGTGTCATTTGATTTATGAGTTGAAGTACTAGCTCATAAAGGAGAAGTGGGTCATGTTTGGAGGATGTCTATTTGAGCTGTAACCTATGCTACAGTACCTCAAATGGGATGGAAACGGTGTGTAAATCAAGACTTAAGACTGGACAGCTGCTGGACATTATGACGAATATGAAATACTATTGGAAGCCTAAAATGTCAAAGTAACCTAGAGTGTATATGACAGATTCATTTTGAACTGATGAGTAACAGTCAAACTGCAGAAATTGAGAATAAATATAAAAAATATAATTTACTATTGCTATCCTTAAAGTTGATTATTAAGTGTTTCAAATGTAATACAGTTTCTGTGGTTAAAATCTGTGATGAAAGTTAAATAGAATAGTTAAGCGTTGAAGAGTATTACAAACAAAGTAGCACCCCCTTTTCCAACATTATGGAAAAAACCTTCTGGGAAATGACTTGAGCAGGAAGACAAACAGGAATGGGCAGCTCAGAGCAGACGGCCAGCTAATGTGGCAGGATGGACAAGAGACAGGGAGGCAAAAACATCATTCCTGCTGCTTAACGTCATCCGAGGGCAAGAGGAACTGGAGCAGCAGTCCTCAGTTTATTCATTCTAGCTTAACCTTTCACTTTCTTCCACTGTAGACTGCCTGCATGCCAGGAAAAGCTAAATCTCCCTGTAAGCAACTGTAGAGACATAGAGTTAAAACGAGTAAATTCTAGATTATTAATGAAACAATACTCCTAATTTTGGTGGCAAAAAAACATCTTAAGAAATAGTATTAATGTTTCTCTTTTTTTAAGTCTTTTTAAAATTATCTCATATGCAGTATTGGTGCATCCAGGTTATTTCCCTTTTCTAAAAGGGGGTTTGTTTAGTCGGTGTCTATTAATGTTTGAACTAATAATGGCTATAGTGGCTTTGGAGCAAAGGGGTTAAAAATAATGTGGTCAGGCAAGAGAAACAGGCGTTGCATTACAGTGTAGTGGACTAACTCATTTAAACCTTAAATATAAGCTGAAACGTACTCAGTCAAAATATTATAATGAATGGTTAGTTTAAAAAAGAGATAATTTACATTTTCAAATATTTTTTACTCACAGGCAAAGATGTCATGATTACTGGTATAGTAGAATTCAAAATCAGTTAAAATGAGTCCAAACACCCAACATCTCAAAATCCAAACTGTTTAGTCTATTTCAACTTTTGATGAGACGTCCAAAATTAAAATCTACTGCCATCTGCTGTCCAGGGGAGGTATATATTGTAAGTCATTTTCATGGCTTTATTGTACATACATCTATCTGGGTATTATGAAGTAGGCTTGTCTGACTCGTGTTTGCCTGTGTTTTACCAATGTTTCTCACTCTTTTGTACTCTCTCCTACCATACAACAGAATCGAATGAGCTATTGAAATGATGCCATCTGTGGATCATTTTAGTAAGGAGGAATTTGCACTAGCCAGTTCCCGTGGCAACCGCCTCAATGTGGGATGTTGAGAGCTTTGTGCAGATACTTTTTACAGCTCATGTACTCTCTGACACTGTGCACTAGCAGCTCTTTCCAACAGTGAATAAATCAGCATCAGCTGGCCACCAAAGCAAATATCTAGCATGCAGAATTGAAACACCTTCCTGAGGACAGAAAATTAAACATGAACTGATGTACAGACTGGAAATCACTTACCAGCTGCTCAAACATAGTGTCTGACTATGTGCAAACACTGCTTGTCAGAGCCTCATAACTGAAAACCAATGCTCCCATTCATTTTGGTTTGCATGTCATAGTTTGACATATGATTTGAGGACCACTTGAAGAGGAGATGTGTGAGCTTGAACCCCAGAGGTCTCCACTCTCCTCTGATAGTGACAAAGTGACAATTGCTGAAAAGACTTGCTGAGAGTAGTGGACCTTTAGAGCCAAACTCCATGGTTCCTTGTGAGAGAGCTTTTACCTGGGGAAATAAAGAAATGTCACACTTTTATGTCAGCTTAGAGGAGCTGTGATTGAGCGTCTCTATGGACCATCACCCTAAAACTCTGCTCAAGGACTAGCTGTAAATATGGGTTTTATCATTGTCTGTAAAATTCTAGACAGCAGATTAAAAACGTTATGATGATTGACTACATGAAAGTCAGATGATTTGATAAAAGAATAAAAACCTAAAAAAACATATTTAACAACCTTATAATCAACTAGCTAGCTATTGGTCTTCAGTTGCTACCTGTTGTCATAAACAACTGGAAGTTACTTTTTGTTCTTCTCAAGGAAGGAAGAGAACACAAACATAATTTCAGGAAAAAAAGCTTTGATATACTGTAAGATGTGCCGAGGTACTCTTGGCGATGAGCAGCGAGCAAAATACAAACCAAACTCATTTATCAGCATGTATTGTATAAATGTAGGGTAGTTTATTTTTAGACCCTAGGAACTCTTTACAAGGGAGACGAAAACATTGCTGAGGATGTGTCAGACCCAAGAGTTGTGTTTAAAATAAAGACTATAAAAGTCATCAAGCAATGACTAATAACGTAGGCCTATGACAAACAAGACTGCAAGACAGGACAAAATAGTCTAAAATTCTTTGAAATGTGTTCCAATTTCAAAAACTCTTATTTAACATGAGTCAGAGATAACTGATATGTGCTTCATTATGGTACCTTGCTCCTTCTTCTGAGAATTAGGACCTTGTAACCAGTGTGGATGTGCTAAATGAGTCACCCTGCCGACAGATGCAAGAACATTCTGTGCTAAAGAAAGTCAACTTTTGGTTTGAATCACTCGTCACATGAATGAGCCTCTACAATCACAGTCAGTGAAAAGCCAACTGCAGAATAATATTTAGTTGATTCTGCTCTCTCAAAATCATGGTAAGAGCACATGCACATGAGGTTTCTTGAAACATATTTTTCCTTGAATACTTGCAGTGTCTTCTGCAGTCATATAGGTATGTATTAACAACAGGTTGAATCTGAATTTCTTATTGACTGATAATGTTCTTCTCTGCTTTTGTTATCAGATAACATTTGTATCGACATTTTTAAATGTGTCACGATTGGTCACGTGACAGGCGAGAGCCAGTGGCGTTTGGCGGCAAACTAGAGCAGCACCATTTTTTTAAATAGAATGTGAATGGCAACAGCGAGGGAAGAGTTTCAGTGAACAACTAGGCTTCTGTTCTTACACAAACTATTATGTGTTTGGAGTTGAATTTGGATAATCACCAGTTATAGATTTTCATGAAGTGTTTCTTTATGTGCACAGATATCCTACCATGGCAATTTGCTGTTCCAATAATTAGATAATTAAAGAAAATGACAATTGCCAAGGTAAAGTATATTCTACAAAAAGCTAACATTAAATGAAACACAGCAGAACACCTTAAATGATGTCAGTGTAATTGAACATAAACACAATGTTGTTAAACATTGCATTAACGCATTTTTTCATCTACACAGGTTACCAGA
This sequence comes from Gymnocypris eckloni scoliostomus, assembly GCA_027564155.1. Taxonomy (NCBI): domain Eukaryota; kingdom Metazoa; phylum Chordata; class Actinopteri; order Cypriniformes; family Cyprinidae; genus Gymnocypris; species Gymnocypris eckloni. The sequence continues at coordinate 23,776,411 of CM050426.1, forward strand.
GGCACAACCTTTCAGTTTTTTATTTTTACAAATCTTTTCATCCACTATTTATATTGCGCAATGCTTCCTGGCCCAGATTGCTTTAGGTAGTGCTCACTGCAGAGCCAAATGAAATTTATTATAAACAGTCTTTCTAGAAAACAAAACATGTTCAACCTTACAAGAATTCCTTTGACAGAATACATTATGAAATATAATCACTGCAGGGTAACATGCATTACAGCTAACATAAGACAATTTATAAGATTTAAACCACCATCAACCATTGGTCACCATTAAGTGACCGCTTCATAATTCTCTATGCAGGACAAAGCTGCCTTAGGACATTCTGTCAAAGATAGCCTGCTGATTTTGAATGATATGGCAGTGAGAAAGTGGCAAATTATTGTTTTTATTATAATATATTTTCTTGTATGCAAGGACAGCTTGATGTTTGGTTATCAAGGCCTTTTTCTGGCACATGAGTGTATTTTAAATGGCCATTGGGGGGCAGTGCTTCTCTGCAGTTAAGCAAAGCACTCACTAAAAGTTGAAATACAGAATTGCACAGACTGTGTTTAATGTTATATGTGTCTGTTCCTTTTATTAGAGAAAGTCATTTTGTCAGAAAAAGTGCATGCTTCCTGGCCATAACATTAAGAGCTCTGGGATACATGAAATTGTCATTGCTTAGCTGTGGCATAATGTGACAGGCCATTGTTGCATATTGTGAACCAAGTGAGTGTATTTTAAAGACGTTTATGTTTTAATGTTTACCCAGAGAAATGTTTTGTGAATGATCTGAAGGTTGCTGATACAGATGCCATGCAATTGTAAAATGAAAAATCGAAGAAGGCAGCAGCAGAGAATAAAGGATTTAAGATTCATGTTTGGACACAATTTGTAGATTTGCTCTGTCCAAATTAATTTTACTCTTTGAAGTGGCTTCAGTCCTTGCTGGTACAACCTCCCATTCCCTCAGTTCATAGAGATCAATACATGTATGTGAATGGCCCAAATCATAAAATGCACAGCATATTAGATGCTTATGCTACTTTAGATTCAGGCAGTTCAATCTAATTTCCACAAAGCCTAAAAGGCAAGGCAAGGCAAGTTTATTTATAAAGCACACGTCATACACAGTGGTAATTCAAAGTGATTTACATAAGAGGAAGTGAAATAGACTTTAAAAAATTATAATAAAACAAGGAATATATATATATATATATATATATATATATAATCACAACAATAAAAACAACATTTTATAAAAATGTATTTTAAATGAATTTAAAACAGTTAAGAATAGAAAATGATTATACATAGTGCAATCAGTTTGGACATGTACCACAGAGCTCATTCAACAAATGCACAGCTAAACAGATGAGTTTTGAGTCTGGATTTAAATGTGGCTAATGTTTTAGCACATCTAATCTCTTCTGGAAGCTGATTCCAACTGTGGGTGGCAAAATAGCTAAAAGTGGACTCCCCTTGTTTTGTGTGAACCCTTGGTATTTCTAACTGACTCGATCCTACTGATCTGAGTGGTCTGTTAGGTTTATATTCAGTGAGCATATCTGCAATGTATTTAGGTCCTAGGCCGTTGAGTGATTTATAAACGAGTAAAAGTACTTTAAAATCAATCCTAATTGTAACTGGAATCTGGTGTAAGGACCTGAGGACTGGTGTGATATGGTCAGATTGTATAGTATAGCCAGAATCCTGGCAGCAGCGTTCTGGATGAGCTGCAGCTGTCTAATGGTCTTCTTTGGAAAGCCGGTGAGGAGACCATTACAATAATCCACCCTGCTGGTGATAAAGGCATGAAAACGTTTCTCCAAATCTTGACTGGAAACAAAAAAACTAATTATTGCAATGTTTTTGAGATGATAGTATGCTGATTTAGTTACTGCTTTGACATGACTACTAAAACTAAGGTCTGTCTCCAGAATCACCCCAATATTTTTGACTTGATTTTTAGTTGTTTGACCCGTAGAGTCAAGGTATGCATTCACCTTGAGAACTTCATCTTTGTTTCCAAATGTAATGACTTCAGTTTTCTCCTTGTTTAACTGAAGAAAGTTCTGGCACATCCAACTGTTAATTTCATCAATGCATTGGCAGAGGGAGTCAATGGGGCTCTAGTCATCTGGAGATAAGGCTAGGTAAATCTGGGAATCATCAGCATAGCTGTGAAAGGCAATTTGGTTCTTTCTCATTATTTGACTCAGTGGGAGCATATACAGGCTAAACAAGAGCAGTGCAAGAATTGAGCCTTGTGGGACTCTGCATGTCATGGACGTCCACTGAGACGTATGCTCTCCTATACTCAATTAAATTAAATTCAAGATTATTTGTATAGCACTTTTCACGATACAATAGTTGCAAAGCAGCTTTGCAGGAAATTAAGTTTCTACAATAGATGTATATATTGCAGAAACTTAATATATTTAACTTATGGCAAAATGTGGTTAATTCTGTATATTGTCTGAGGGGTTGGCTTCCTCTGATGTCCTCCGAGGGGTTGTCATTATCTCTTTCCAGGTGTTTGGTCATCTCGGATCATTTAAGGGTTGGATCCAGACTGAAGCTTGTGTAATTCCTAGTTACCACGGGATGTTAATTCCACGGAAGAAACAGAGAAACAAATAGAGACATAATTAATGTAGCTGTTGTTCCATCCAATCAAAAATGATTTGTTCAAGCTAAAGCATAATAATGTGCATTTGATCAGATATAACTGCAGTACAAGATTATGAGATGCATTATATGAATGCTTGGCTAAATAGATGTGTATTTAATCTAGATTTAAACAGAGAGAGTGTGTCTGAACCCCGAACATTATCAGGAAGGCTATTCCAGAGTTTGAGAGCCACATATGAAAAAGTTATACTTCCTTTAGTGGACTTTGCTATTCTAGGTACTACCAAGAGTCCAGAGTTTTGTGAGCTTAGGGAGTGGGTTGGATTGAAGCGTGATTGAAGACTTGTTAGGTACACAGGAGCTAACCCATTTAAGGCCTAATAGGCAAGTAATAATATTTTGTAACTGATACAAAACTTAATAGGAAGCCAGTGCAGAGACTGTAAAATTGAAGTAATATGATCATATTTTCTTGACCTGGTAAGGACTCTAGCCGCAGCATTTTGTATTATCTGTAGCTTGTTTATTGAAGATACAGGAAAACCATAGCAGTGCATTACAATAGTCCAGTCTAGAGGTCATGAATGCATGAACTAGCTTTTCTGCATCAGAAACACTTAACATGTTCCGTAGCTTGGCAATGTTTCTAAGATGGAAGAATGCTGTTTTTGTAACATGGGAAACATGATTTTCAAAAGATAATTTGCTGTCTAATACAACACCCATTTTGACTGTAGAAGGAGTAACAATACATCCATCTAGTTGCAAATTGTGATCCAAGGGATACTTTTTACTGTTTTTTTGGTCCAATAAGTAATATCTCTGTCTTATCTGAGTTTAAAAGGAGAAAATGATTGGTCAATACTCATATAATAACCTCTCCCTTCTAAGTATGACCTGAACCATTTGTGTACCATCCCAGAAAGCCTGACCCAGTTTTCCAGTCTCTCTAGAAGTATGTTATGATCGACAGTGTCAAACGCAGCACTAAGATCTAGTAGTACCAGCACTGATATTTTGCCAGAATCAGAATTAAGGCAAATATTATTTATTATCTTAATAAGCGCTGTCTCTGTGCTGTGATGCGCTCGGAAACCAGATTGAATTGAAGTACTTGTTCAGCTGATTAAAAACTACCTTTTCAATAATCTTACCTATGAAAGGAAGATTTTATATTGGTCTATAAGTGCTCAACATGGTGTTATCAAGATTGTGCTTTTTCAGAAGGGGCTTAACAACTGCAGTTTTCAGGGAGTTTGGAAAAGTCCCAGAAAGAAGTGAGGTGTTCACCACTTCTAAGAGATCTGCTTCTAAACAGTTAAGCACACGTTTGAAACACACGTTCACCTCCACAACCTCCACAAACGCGTATACATACACATACATATAGCAGAATGTGACAGCGATATTTGTGGTGTGTGTGTGTGTGTGTGTGTTTAGGCAGACATGAGTAAATGACAATAAACTGATGAAAATTGACCAGATGAAATGACAATGATCAGCATAAACTTTGCAGCCTAATTTCACAACAGAAAGACAAACAGTGTGACTGAAACAGGAGATGTTCTTTTTCTCTCATCAAACAAATGAGGCACAGCAAATTACTTTTCATCAGGTTCCTTCATTATCCCCGTGATGAATCACCATGCATCATCATCATAACACATGTGATTGCTTTCACAGTACTGTTTGTTATACAGGGACTTCATATTCTAAGGGGGGACTTTGGGAGCTATTAGCAAGCTATAAACACATGGTAATGTCTAAATATCAAGTGGCATCTGCAGACATATGTTGCTGAACCTTTTTTCTCAGAAGTAACTGCATTTTATCCCCTGTTTTTGCAATGACATGAATTTTAGTTGCTGTGTATATGAGTTTCCACAGGTGTCCTATAACAGGTGTAGTTCATCACATTACCTATGGACATGTTCCATTAACATTTGACAACCAGTAATTATTCAAATGGATTTTTTCTTCATTTTGAACACTATATATTTTATTCTTTCATACTAAACCTAACAAACTCCATTTTGTCAAAAAATTCTTGAAAGCTGTGTGTATGACTTTCATATATTTTAAGCTTGGCTGTCAAAATACTTTTTGGGGTCAATGCATGTGTGTGTTTCTGTGTTTGTTTTTAATACTCGTATATCTATGTTTATTTTAATTAAACTTGCTAAATATATATAGGCGAATATATTTGATAATAAGCCAGTCATGGCACATGCATGAACCGAATGACTATAGATGGCTAAATGACAAAACCTGAGATCTGGTTGTTTGTGATTCATAAGATTGTAAGATACTCCAGTCAACATGGAGTGAAATAAATATGCTATTCCCATTACTCTTTGGTCTAGTCAAAACTGGTGACAGATATTCAATTAAACCTGTTTAATGACCCTCTGAGGAGCTCCTGCTAGATGATTACAATATTTTTAATGTGATTTAGAACCAGCCTTGTGAAATAAATTACATCCCAGGCCACCCCGGATACCACACACTGAACTAGAATACTGAGGGTTGAGGCTGCATACTGTATGTAGCATAATATTAAATATTCAATCTTGAAAAAACAGACTTTCTTGTATTTCCATTTAACACAGACGCATGAATCATAAAAGAGGAGGATTGTTAAGGAATTTTCATCTGTAACATAACACAAAGATTATATATATATATATATTTTTTTTATTTTTATTTTTAATATATATATTATTAATGTCTATTTCCCTTTGTGTTTAAATTGCCTTTGTTCTTCACACATCCACAAATCCCATCTAGTACTTTAGGCCCATAATCCAAATATATTTTTCTGACCCATAATTTAAAGCCAGTTTTTCATTAGTGAACTAGTACTGATCTTACAGAAAGCGCCAAAGGTGCAAGACAAAATCACTGCTGTACAACAGAACAAAAGTAGTCCCTAGATAGCGTTCTAATGTGGATTATGTAATGCTCAGTAAATCTTGCATGGTTTTGTTGTATTAAATCTAGTTGGTGTTTTTGTTATATTGACCTAGAATGAAGGATATACTGTTTGGTGTTATCTGTCGGTATTTGAACATCCCTGAAGTAAGACTGTATAACTAGATGCTGATACTCAGTTAAGAGCTTTTCAGTGCTATCAGTATTTGCAGTCACTAAGAAATGGTTCAGACTCATTCTTATAGCACATATTGAATTTCAACTTTGAAGTTCATAGCAGTATATGTCATCATGGTCTCATGCAATGCCCTTTGCATTCTGACAAATCTAAAATCTTGTATGACAGCGTGAACGTTCATTCATTTCAATGACTCCGATATGACATGCTGATTCAGATGAAGATAAGATCAAACATAATTGCACGCATTTGCCTGTGGCATTATTTTGTGTACATGGTCAGTATTACAATAAATGCGTGTGTGTGCATCATCTTACCCGAACATGTGGCTTTCTCAGTACTGTTTGTCATTCAGGGACTTCATATTCTAAAGGGAGAGTTTGGGAGTTATTAGGAAGCTATAAACACATGGAGAAGAAAATGCAGACAAGAGGACTTTGGATGCATTTAAAACAAAGAAATATAATGAATAATTACCTAAAAAATGTATGTATGTATGTATGTTTGTATGTATGAATGTGTAAAACTACATTTACTTGCTTTCTCCATTTACATTTTGCGAGTTATGTTACATTAGATAACAACATATCATAACATATCAAATCACCTTATTTTCTCTGAAGTAACTGGAGTGACAGTTACTATAACTTTATTTTCATCTCCTGCCTCTGTTTTGTACAGAACTTTTAAACTATAGGGTGTATATGTGGAATCTGCTTAACATAAATGTTAAACAGCCTGACTGAATCTTTCAGTATAATAAGTCCAATGCAATAAGATGGCATGTAATAAGTAACTGATGCCATACATATTTTGGCCTGGGAGGGTACACAAGGCATCTTCATTTGTGAATATACAACATTCTGTTTTGTATAGAATTAATTTGTACTAAAAAGTCATTTTTACTTTTTAATAATTATTAGTTAATTTTGTGTGTGTGTGTGTGTGTGTGTGTGTGTGTGTAGAGAGAGAGAGAGAGAGAGAGAGAGAGAGATCAGGTATGTAATTTCAAGTGATAGTAATTTACATTTGCATACCAATAATGACAACAAATGAGAATTTGTTCTGTTAAATTCATCACGTCATTTTGCCCACTTTGATTTGCATATATTTCATAACTCAGATTTGTTGAGTCATTAGTTGGACTCATTATATTGAACTCATTAGTTCAGTGATGAGCTCACTGATAAGTTAGTGAGCCCATCTGTGACCTCATCAGACACTCAAAGCAGCTGTGCTCAAAATGTGAAGTGTTTTATCATGAACCAACTGTTTTAGTCATTAATTAGTCACCCAAAAATTTAACATTAAAAATTACAAACACTATTTTGTCAAGTGGTAAAATTTCTCTGATTTACACTAAATCCAGTGTATGATTTAGATACTAAAGATACTAAATCCATTCACTTTAGTGAATGTCATTTTCATTCACAATATATACTAATACTGGATTGCTTATATTTTTGGGGTATAGAATGAACAAAAATGTTTTTGGTAGTTATTTGCACATTGTTGGGCATGTAAACACAAACTGTTCGACTGTTTTGGACTCGCAGTTCCTACTTTTAGCGACACTGCACACTGATGTTCATGAACACCATGAATATGTAACAAAAGCTACTTCTGTTGCAGCCAGTGGCAATATAATGAAACGTTTGTTGTATAGTCATAGGTCATAGCATAATGGACGTCTGTGTGAGATGTCACATGTTCACTAAAACCACCTGCCATGCACACTACAGCACAAGGTAACCAGACCAGAAATGCAGTGCTCTATTATATATCATGGGGTTCAGTCATATTAATGTGAATGTTAGGAGCCAGTTTGTTTAAGATGTAATGTTTACACAATGCTAACTATGCTTAGCCAACTATGATTTTCTGTGAATGAGGTAATTAAGACCTTCTTTGGCAAAATATTGCTGTAACTGTAGTGCAATAATACTACTTCAGCAAGTTTAAGTAAGTGTCTGCACATGAGAATTTGTTTTAAATGTCATAAAATGCCATGCATTCCCATTACTTTTAAATTACCTCCGGATTGCCAACCATGCTCAATTAAGCAATGAGAGTCTAGTTAATTAAAGGCAATTATAGAATTGGATGTGTACAGTTGGTTAGAGCAGAGGTTAGAGGGAATATAGAACGATTCCTCATATATAAACCCACTTAGCAAACAAACCTGATTCTAAATGTATTCTCACTTTTACGAAGTGCACTCATGTAACAAAGGCTTCAATTTAATAGTTAAAAGTTTGCTTATTTGAATAATAATGACCAAATATTGCTCTTAGACAGTCTGTAAAATGGTTATGTTCACACTCAAATTGATTCACCACCCCTGCTGTGGAGTACATTCTGTTATTAACAGTTAAACATACATTTTCCACAGACATTGTATAGTCACTCAACTTATCTGAGCCTCCCAAGCTTTTAGCCTTTAATTAGACCCAGAGACCCTTTTGTAAAAATGCTTTTGTTTCAGCTGAGAGAGCTTGCCCTATGGTGGCCAAGATTTATCTGAGCAGCAGAATGTAAAGTAGCCTCCACAGAGACATTATGCCTCACCAAACACACTTCAGTGTGGTCTCTGGATATGAGGCAGCGGAGCTCTGATGGTCGACATCGAACCACATAGAAATGTATATTTGAGTGGGCAAATCAATATAGTGTCTAACTCATTGGGTGCCAAATAGCAAAGAATTTAGGCAAAATTGTAGATAAAATTGAGTTTATAATCTCACACAGAGGGAATTCTACTCAAACTCATGTTGCCTTGAGATAAGTGTTACAGTGAAATGTCAAATTGTCATTCTAAAAGGTGTAATGGTCATCATTTACAGTTTTTCTCAAATGATTTGATACTCCCAGAGTTAATTATTATTATAAATAATTTGTTTGTTTGTCTTGATTTCAGATGCAGTCATATTGATGTCTGCTGTGTCTGCTATATAACATAACTTTGCTATGCATAAAGGGGTTCGTCTCTCAGAAGCCGGGACAAAAGAAGGTAAAAGATATAAAGAATGAGGAATATAATAAAGAATAAGATGTGGAGTGGATAGAGGAAGAGGGGCAAGAGATAAAGAGAGAAGGGAAAGAGTAAAAGATGTATGAAGAGGACAGATAATGAAAGCTTATCAGTTTATCAATGCTCTATGGGAGACAGAGAGGGAGAAGGAGAATTTTGTCTGATTTTATGGGTTTTACAATGAATAATGATGTTATATTTGATTTAAAAAAGGGTGTTGTTTTATTATATGTATCCCTAAGGGCCATTATCTCCACAAATGATGAAGTCAAAAAAGAAGAAATGATTTTGTTCTAATTCAATTTGGAAGGTAACATTCTTAAAGCAATTATTGTTGGCTTATTGGCAGAGATACAATAATATAACATAATTGTGCTGCCTGTGGGGCTTTTCCCCTTGATGCCTTAATCACATTGTGTCTCCACATTTTCTGGATAGCCCAAAGTTCTGCTGAATACCTCTAGATTCAAATTATTTGTGGTCCAGTACACTAATATGAGTTCCCTAATGTGCCTTGAGCTATTTAGCATCTCATACAATTAGGCTATTATTAAATGAGGAACGAACCAAAAAATAAGAATCTTTAATTACGTGAGTCGGAATGAAAAGGTGCATTTCTATATTAAAGTCAGCGTGTGTTCTGCAACTTTATCTTTCAGCCGACATGACTGATGAAGAAATCACTAGTTTATTAACGAATAATTAAAATGTTTTATGTTTGCCTTTCCCCAACATTCATAATCATTAGCCTACTTTTCAAAAATGTTTGTGTTTTTAGACGCGCTGTAAATTCATAATTTATAAGTAAATGAAGGCAGAACGTGGTTGCACGCTGCTGAGAGAGAATTTCAGTGTGTCCCCTGAGCATTAGACATATAGAGCACTTCTGTTTCAAGCTTTTCCCATTGTATGCTTGTAATACATAACTTATGTGTCTCTAAAGGTATGTGTGTTGATATGTGATTATGCATACAACCCATGGAACAGATTGTACATATATCCCTCTCAACCTTGTTTTCATCCATGATAAATTAGATATGCTATCCACCCTAACTAAGGCCCAAAGCTGACACTTTTACAACTCTCTCTTGTCATTTAAAGACTCTGTATCCATGTTATATTCATTATTCATGTCCTTCCACAGTCTTTTGGAAGCATACAAGAAGACAGGCCTAACCACATACTCAGGACTGAGGGCAATCAAATGTAATTACTTAACATTAACTATTGAAAGCCCCATATTGGTTGACTTCTGAACTGTATATGTAGGGAGGAGAGCTTTATGGGATCTGCTCCTGAAAGTAACTCTCCCCACAGGAGACGGCAATACAACACTCTCTGTGCTACTAATTATGACAGACACATGTTGCATATAAATTACCCTAGAGCAAGAGAAACCATACATACTTGCAGCACTCTGTTTATCAGGGTCATGACAAGGTGAAATAAAACACATCTGCACACACAATTTGAGCAGAGTGCCTAAGGACCTGATCTTCACAGCAGTGCTTTCCCATGCAGCTGCTTTGTGTGATTGTGAATGTGTTTCTGGTCAGAGCAGCAACTTAATTCTTAATACTTAAATTAAGTAACAAGTATTTTATCCATGCATCCTCATTTGATTATATTTTCAGTTTAGCATTTAGTATTTACAGCTTTTTTCTCAAGTGTTAACTTTTTACTGTTATTTTCACTCTTTTTTACTTTGAAAATTAGTTTTTAATTCTTAAAAAATAAAAGTTGGTATGATTGTATATTTTTGAGTTTTTTTTACTTTTTCGTTTTATATGCTGTCATTTACATCATAACTCTGAGCTGTAATTTGTCTCTGTCTGCAAAACTGTAAAATAATGTTTCATAGTCTTGAGGATATTTTCTTTTCTCATTTCCACAAGTAAATATTAGTTTTCCCCCCAATATAGAGTGCGCCTGCAGTTTCTGTATAAAATGTAAAGGATTAATGATTTGACTATATATATTGAAAAGTTAAAAAGATGAAATGAGTTATCAATAAGTGTAAAACACACATACACAAACAGGCATAGCAGAGGATGTGAGCAGAGAGCTCCTGGGTCTCCATGTTTGGCTCCCTGCTCAGTTCGCCACAGGCAATCCTTGCCAGCTGAGCGTGCAATAGCCGCAATGATTGTATATTCCATCTAAGATCAAGAGCCCAGATAGACAGAGTGGTGTGTGGGGTTGGGTGGGGGTAAAAAGAGAAGAGGAGGAACAGAACTCTAGTGATTTAACAGTACAGGAACTCAACAGTGCAGGATGCTTTTGAACTGGCCCAAACAACAGTAGCAGAGGGTTGAGGGTCAATGGCAATGGACTGGGCCAGAGACAGGAGAAAGTATTTGAACACTAAATATCCGATGGATATGGGATCAGAATGTAGATTAAACATGTTCACCATTCCAGCAGTGATAAGTACTTTGCTTCCTCATGTCCAAATAATGAACTCAAGTGAGAACAACAGAACCTCCAATCTTTAATTTTTTGACTCAAGACTCACTTTGATAGTTTGCCAAATTTGACTAACATTCACCCCCTACAATTTGTATTGACTTTTTATTTTCACAAGGTGGTATTACATCTGTGTTATATTTACTGTACTAGTAGCATGTGTTCACATTTGTATAGGAAGCTCTTGTGACAGATTTTATGCATGCCGTCTGTTGATAATAGTCTCATATTGGTCCCTGGACCAAAAACCAGTCATAAGGGTCTTTTTTTTTTTGTTTTTACGCCACATGAAAGCTGAATAAATAAGCTTTCAGTGGATGTGTGGTTTGTTAGGATAGGACAATATTTGTCCGATTATCATTGTATTTTCAAAAATGTATTTAGTTGATTATATAGTTTTTGTGTGATTTCCTCAATTTAATTTATCTGGTGTTATATGAGCTATTGTATGTTTTAAAATTAACTTTCTGTCTATCTTTGTGCTGTAGCAAAACAAATGCAAATTGCATATGGCACAAAGACACATCTCTCTGTGCCTCACTGTAACACTGAAGATGGGCGGTGACTCCAAAACAATATAAACCTCAGCTTTTGATGCTCTGTTTTGTTTTGCCAAACAAAAGATTGCACTAACAAGTTCTTTGCACTTTATTATTATTATATTCTGCTCTGTTTTGGGCCCTAGGGGTCATTGTGGCTTTTTATTTCCGCTCTCCGGGAAGCTTTGCAACCAGCACACACATGGATGTTGCTAACAGGCTCAGCGGTAGCTATCAATTCAACATCAGGATTAATAATGTGCCCGTCAATAAACGAGGAGCCCACTGTGAAAGGCGCCACATGTGGTGGCATGAGTGGGGCTGCAGTGAAGTCGACAAACTCTTTTCCCTCCCCCTTAAAACACTCACTTGCTTCCACCCCTGCAGCTGCTCACATTGACGTGCATCAGTGACCTCTGAACGTCCTCATCTTAAGTTTGAATGTGAAGGAATTGCATCAAATTTTAATGCTGGCTGAGATTCACGAGTCATTCATGGAACATTTTGCAAAGGTGCCAATTTGGAAAAATAACATGAGGCATCCCCTGTCCATACAATTTTTGTAATGGCTGTTTGGGAGTGGGACAGCTGAAGCATAAATTAGTCCTGCCATTGATCTTCCCCATGATATGGGCTTATTTTGTAACACTGATGAAATCTTCCTTCACATTGGCCAGAGTAAATGCCAAGCTGCTTGCAATGCCAAGCTGTACGAAACCCTTCTACTCAGTAATCTCACTCTCTTGGTCTGGGTACTGTGCCAAATTCCCTGCCAGGGGACTGCCCTTCTGTTCTTCTTTGGCACCACGTTCTCTCGCCATGTCTACCATATGTCAAGTGTTACCCTGGGATGCTTTTCAGTGGCGTCCTAAAGAGGCTGTCAGAAAACTCAAATAGACTAGCTGGAAGACTCTTTTGATTTTGTCCTTGATGCTTTTAAAAATATATGCATGATCACTGGGCTGGGGCACAGGTGGACAGCATTAATGTATTTAAAAATAAACATTATGAGTAAAGTAGAAAACCTATCGGATCAGGTGGTGATGTATGCAACCAAATGCAGATAATCTGTGAACATTTGAATAATCGGGACATCTAGAAGCACAAATCAGATTTTTCCATTAGAGAGCGGAGCATTAATCTGAATGTGCCTCGGAGGACATGTGAAACCCATCTTCCCATGTCTCCCGCTGCATCTGTGGTGGGGAAACCCAGAGGGCTAAGGATCATGGAAAAGCTTTGAGGAGAAATTGAAAGAGGATTCTCACCTGTAGAGGATTCTCACCGGTCTCACTACTGAATTCTGTTGTTTTGGTGAATAAGTTAGAGATAAAAAGTATCACTTAAAAAGTTAATTGTGCAACATGAAATGTTCTGCACAAATATTTCATTAAACGTTTGTATTTGTAATTCACTGCACATCATGTGACATTGTGTTTGTACCAGATACATTTTGTTGTGTTCTGTCTGCATGCCGTCTGTTATCTGAGCATAAAATAGTAATGCCACTTTAAGTAGATCCAGTGTAGTTGAGTATTTTTGTCAGTAGCTTGTAGCCAACTACTTTATCTAAAGGGTAATTTGTAGTTTAAAGGTGATGTAAGCAATTTTGCTATAACAGCCTCCAGATTTAGCTACTAAATTAAACCCTTCTGCTTCAATCACATTTAAAAAAAGTTTCAATTGGTTCGATTTACTGCACCTTGACTACAGAGACGTGATTTTTCAAGACAAGTATTTCAATTATATCTAATATCTTGCAATGACTTATTATGTGTGATATTTTAAAAACAATGCTTACAGGGTCCTACTTTTTTATGCACTACTGTTCAAAAGTTTGTGGTCGGTATGATTTTTTTAAATATAATTTAATAATTGATACTTTTATTCAGCAAGGATGTGTTATAAGTGACAAGAACACATTTATAATTTTACAAAATATTTTCTATTTCAAATAAATGCTGTTCTATCATGACTACTCTAAGAAGATTGTTAGCATGGTAATGGATACGACAGTGTTTTATTTGGTCTTGGCAGAATAGATCTGCTATGCTGCTGCTGCTGGTTATTGCTGTTGGTACAGGATCTTGCTACTGACAATACATTTATAAGCCGTTACAGTGTTGTGAGTATTTAAGATACACTGCTGCTACACAAGTAGCATATCTATACGTAATAACCCGTAGCAGATCTATACAGGTGTAGCTGGGGAAGGTGGAGGGTTTCAGAATAACTCTTAAAGTGTGCAGTGGAATGCTCTAGTGAATGCTAACCAGCCATTTATACGTGAAGTGTATGCAACATGAATCAATCAGCTTGTGCCAAGTAGTTATGCTGTTAATGTCATTAATTTGCATGTACGACCCATCAGCCTGTGCCATCTAGAGTTTCATGACAGAACTTAGCATTTCTTTTAAAAGGGTGTTTGATCGGCTTTTTTTAAGGCTGTGTTGTGTTGATGGAGTGCAGCATATTAATGCTTTGTTTGTTTTAATGTTTTTTTAATGCATTATTTTCACATATTTTACCTTTATTCTACAACGCTGTTTCTGTTGTCATCAAAAAATTCTGTTGAGTTCCTAGTTCGATGAAGCACCTCCCTCAGAAGTGTGCAATCGGGCTCAGATTGGTTAGTTGCACAAGTGTGTTGTGATTCGCTAACCATCTAGTGCACGTTGTCCGGAAATGTCACGCCCCCACCATTATGGGTAGTGCATGTTCCCAGGGGCAGGGTTTGCTGTATGTAAACATCGGTGTTAGTGATGTCACTAACCCTGGAAGAAGCTCCTTGTAGTCCTAAACAGCTTTTTTATAAGACAATATCTTAATTTGCATTGAACTTTGAGCCTCCTAACTTTGCAGATGTTGTTTATGCTCAAACAGCAACATTACACATTAACTAAAGTTAAAAAGTGAAATCGTAATCAACCACCCCATTAACTTGGTAATCGTCAAAGAATGAATAAAACAAACGTTTTTCACAAAAATGTTTTTGAAAAACATTTGACAAAAACAAAGCACAGCTTTTTTATCTTATTGACCCTAGATTTTTGGTAGTGTATAATTATTTATATTCTTTATTGTACAGTCGTCTGGAATACTTGATTTCAATCAATTGTATTCTCCAGGTAATGAGACTTTGAAAGTCATATCTATTAATTCTGACTAAAGGCAATATGTGTTTATTCACACAGATGGACAGAGAGAGAGACACCAGATGCAGAAAATGGGCTATGAACAGATGCATGGAACAGAAGCCTTAGGTCTCATATATCAACCTCACACCTCACTCTGCCCTTGGCCTCGTGTATTCTCATAATCAGAATTAAACAGGATTAGTGAGTTGATAATGACAAACATGAGATTACACAAGCAAAACCCAATCGCATACACATGCTCTGCATGCTTGCTTTTTATGTTCCTCCTGTAGATAAACACTCAAGAAGACCCATGAGGAAAATTACTGAATCACACTGATGCTTTCATTTACAGATTTATATATTTATTTATGTAATGCTAAGAAGCAGTGACTCATACACTCAGCCATTGCTTCAGTCATACAAGAATCACATATCTCCCTTCTCAGAGAGACACACCATTTAACTTTACTGGTCTGGCTGTGGGGGGGTGTAAGTGAGCGTGAATAATGCGGGACATTAAAGCACTGGAGATCACCCACTCCCTTCTGCTGACTATTCAAAAGAGACTGTCTGACCATTTAGTCCACTGTATCGCATTTGATTTAATAACAGTAACCCAATCACAATGACCCAATCTGTTACATATAGGGTACATTTTTATAGAGATCTACAGCCCTACTTAATTGTCAGGCACCAGCAATGAAGTCAGCATAGCAAAGTGCCATTTTTTACATTTTGAGAGTGCTGCATCAGTTTGTTCTAATGCTTAATTCTCTGTTATTCAAAAGAATATTTTTGGTTTCTATCACAACATACTCAGTTACATAAAGCACACTAATACCCTTGCACAGTAGAGAATCTCTTATGGGTGAGCTGAATAATCATGGCACGGAAGTGGTTGCCATAGAAACGCATGTCGTGTAAGGCAGCAAAACACTAGTTGAACTTCGGCACACATTAGTGTGCTCCATGACTAGCTCGGCTAGTGTCTCCATGGATTTGAGGTACAAAGATCACAGCAATCGGTTGTTGTAGATGTGTGTTCATGACTTGTGAAGGTGGCAAAGACATGAATCAATGACAACAGCATCTTCATATCCCACATGCTAAACGGCATGCTGTTCCTCACACAGGAAAGAGCACAGCCATGCTGTTTCCATGACAACTCAGCCAGGGGATAACAGGTTCTATTTTTTCCCTTCTGTGCTGAATCCCAACCCATTACAGGTTACCTTTTTTTTTCATCTGTTGTCTGAAGACAGCCTTGAGGGGAGCAAAATGAAGATGAGCTTTGAGTGTCAGGTCTACAGAGAAGAGACTTCATATCACATGTCAAACGCAGATGCCATCTGCATCTTTCAGACAGTTTTCTGTGAAACCATCTCCCAACTGAATTATGGGTCAGGGACACATATATCACACCAACTTATCAAGTTTTATGGAGGGAATCTGGTGCGATATCCATCAATCCTATATCTCAAATACTGACAGTTCATATTAAAGGAGACCTGTTATGACCATTTTTACAATAGTATGCAATATAAGTCTCAGTGTCCCCAGAATGTGTCTGTGAAGTTTCAGCTCAAAATACCCCACAGATCATTTATTATGATATTTTGAAAATGCCTATTTTGAGTGGAAGCAGAAACACGCTGTTTTTGTGCACGTCTCTTTAAATGCAAATGAGCTGCTGCTCCCTACTCCATCTTTTTAAAATAGGGCTCGTTTAGAGCTTGTACCTTAGATATTCTGCTAAAAAAATATCTCTTTGGTTTTGATTATCGTGTCTATCATAATAAAATCATGCCTTTTGAACCAAAGTAATCTCCTGATATGCAGTTTTCTGAGCGGGTGTCACATGGCATGCAAGTTTTCTTTCCTGCCGTATTGCGCTTGAACTGTCAAATACACAAGTTTATGTTAAAAACACACACAAGTTACTAAAACAGTCAGCTATGTCTGGGAAGGTAGCTGGGAAAGAAATTGCATGTTTATACTAGATCTGTGTGGCAGCAGATTAATATACAGTAAAAAATCATGCTATGCTCGAACTTGCGCCATGGCGCCATGGAAACTTGTAGAATAAGGGATGATAAGATCCCCTATCTATGTCACGGTGGAGCGAAATCTAAGCAACTCTGTATTTTTTACAAGATTTTAGAGAAAGGCTTACCAATAAAATAAAATATACAAAATATATTGTTCTTTTTCAGATTTTCTGGGTTGGTAGATGCATTGGGACCCGATTACAGCACTTCAATACCGGAACCAGGCCATACTGAGGTGAAGGATAGTAAAGTGAGTTAATAATACTTATTTATTTAAATCCCCATATGAAAATGAATAGGAACAAAACTTCTGGAACCAAGATTGCTAAAAACATGGACAATAGCTGTTGTATTCCATTTAGGAAGCATCTGACCACTGAATGCTGTGACTGACCGTCTTTCGGATGAGACGTTAAACCGAGGTCCTGACTATCTGTGGTCATTAAAAATACCAGGATGTCCTTCAAAAAAGAGTAGGGGTGTAACCCTGGCATCCTGACCAAATTCGCCCATTGGCCTCTGACCATCATGGCCTCCTAATCATCCCCATACACTGATTGGCTTCATCACTGTCTCCTCTCCACCAGTAAGCTGGTGTGTGGTGGGCTATGTGATTATAAAACATGAAAGTTATTATAAATAGTTTTTATATTTTTGTCCTTGAATACTTTGATTTGAAATGTACCAAAAACTAGATCAGAGTTTGTTCTGATCAATCACATCTCTGGACTGGGGACATGGAAATATTTTAGTGGATGAATACAAATTATTTTTAATGAGTCTTTCACCACTGACCCTAATATCAAAGTTTTCTCCCTCGAATGGGTGACATATGCAAAATTCTTTGCTAGGGCAAAATTGTGAATTCAAATTAAATCCAATGAACTGCCAATCAAAACTTTGGGAGGATATAGTCCTACATTTCTCTTTTACTGTTCTAGATGGAGAGATTGAGGTCATGTTACATCGCTTGGTTAAAATTAAGTGATTTCTTCACCTTTTTTTTATTTTGGAAGGTAATATAAGTTAATCCTTATGAATATGTACATACATAAATATTTGCATGTCTTTTGCCAAAGCTTTTAATATAAATTACGCAGTGAATTGGTGTATTATTTAAAGCACAATCACATTTTTGAATTTGGGGATTACCTCAGGAAATTTTCTTGCCCCAATTTTGTCTCATGTAATTCCACTTATAATGCGTATGTTTTCATGAAATTGTAATCATGTTCTTGAAGCCCACTCTCTGGTTCCTCTGCAGACCCCAGGAAATAGCTTTGGGGCTTCATTATGAGAGTGGCGAGATGAAAGGTGAGGCTGTATGAGGTATTGATGTCTACACTGCACTGGCATATTCAGGGCAGTCACGTTGTTCCTCCTGCTGTCATCTGGCTGTGCTGAGCTTGAGTTTGTCAATGCTGGCTTTGATTGAGTTGCAAACAGGGGAAGCTGATGTGCAGATAGTTATCACGGACATGGGAATGGGTTTTGAAGTTTAGCCCACCAATCCCCTGTCTTATCATTGACCTAATGATAGGAGATAACCTAAGGTCAGTGTTTTCTGAGGATGTGGATTTAACCACAATCCCTCCTTTTGTCTGTGTATCAGATGACACTGCCTTATTCTTAGCAATGCATCTTTGAAGATCTTTTGAAGACGAGTTGTAAATCTTATGGTGTAAATCTTATATTTTTGCATCCATGCTATTGTCAAAATAAATGCAAGATGGCACAACATAAGCCTTTTTATTATCATTGGTCAAATATAAATATGAACAGGGCGCTTTGTTAGGAAACCAAGTAGAGGAACGTAAACAGATCAGGTGTTTTTTTAACAGAAGCGTTGAGTCTCAAGACAGATATCTGCTATTTTGTTTTCCATCAAGCGTCTTTTGAAATGCAGGAAATGTATTTGAAGTGTCCCAAAACACAAAAGTTCAGATCATGAAATTTGGAATTAGACGAAGAGTCTGTTATTTCTAAAGTGCCCTTCTAAGTCAATACACCCAGCCTTTAATGTTTTGAGACTAGATGTTAGATGAAATGTTAAATGGATGTCTCTAGAAGTGGTGGGCACCATATGGACTGCAAAGATGGAAGGGGGGTTATGTAGGAAGAGCAGGGGGGAGTATCTGTCATTTCAGAATGTGTGACATTCATTAACACCAATGCAGAGACGTCACAGCATGATTATTTGTGATCAGAAACACCTCCCCGTTCCTCTCACTTCCTATCAGCTAGCAGACCGATTTAAATCCATCCCAACCCAACAAGAGTGGAAATCACTTCATGAATTATCTATTTGGAAGAATGGAATGCTTGATTGTGTGTTTGATTGAGTCATTTTGTCAGTTATAACTGGAATAAGTTTAAAATAATTCTAAAATAACTAGTTTTAGCTTCAAAGATGATCAGAATGATTAGCACATATTTCTCAGAAGACTTGAAATGATCTGTAAAATGGCGTTTAGATGAAGCTCTGCAGCCTCAAACGCCTGCAGGGTATATTTTATCAGCCACTGCTCAGCCATGTTTTCAGGACTGAGTATTTGTTATAATCATATTGGTCATTGAAAACTGCAATCAAAACGTAAGACTATTGGTCAGCTTTTATTTAGAAAGAATCCCAAAAAATAAACAAGTTGGCACACATTCATTTACAAAATGGTAGAGAGAGCGGTCCGTAAAATTGCATGGCCTTGTTCAGCTAATATTAAGTATATCATGATGACAAAACCAAAACACTTAACCAGTCCCTCAGTCTAGTGTGGAAGACTGAGGAGAGAAAGGCTGAAGAAGTGAGAAGGAAAAAAAAACATAACATAACTGTGATCATTTTCTGAGTTTACTAATGCACTCTCACTTTTGGGGACGTTGTTTTTTAAGCTTGGCTTATTGCAATATCAAGTGTTAACTGTTACAGTTCTCGTTGCTTGTATAGGAAATAGTCATTTAACTGCGATATAATAAACTGTGAACTATTATCGTCATCAAACAAACTGTTATCTTGTGTTAGGTTTCTTAAATACTGAAGAATAAGCATAAATGTTTCGGCGTGTAATGCCTTTTATGCCTTTTATGAAAAAAACACATGTAACCTGGATGCTTGGAAAACAAACTCTAGATGCAAAGTGAAAATGTAAGAAAGCCATACTGTGTTCTGAATGCTAAATTTACTATAAGCTAAAAACAAACCAGCAAAAATGTAAATAAAATCCTTGATAAATCACTGTGTACCATCCAACTGTACATCTAGTAACAAAACGTACAGAATGTATTGACTACATTCACATTGATGACAGCTTAATATATGACTATATTTATCATTAATTTTGTCACACTTAATTATTTGGCATTTTTAACAGAGCATTGTGTTGATGTGTATGCTTCTATTCATTTCACAGCAAAACATATGCAATAATACAATAAGTACTTTTTTTTTACATTTTCCTTTTTTGTTAAGCTCATTTTGTAAACACGTTTTCTTTTTTAATATTACAACCGCTACCCTGATTTTCTTGATAAACCAAAACTACAAACAGATTCTCGAAACCAAACAAGTCAATGAAAGTAAGAGAACATAACTGCGGCACCCACTTTTCAAACAGATTTCAAATGTCAAGCATTGCTAGATATTTCATATTAACACCAAAATGGTAATGAATATATCAGAAGAGGACTAATAAATTACAAGATAAGCAACATATTTGGCATTAAAATGTGAAACTAGTAGCTAAGCTCTTAAAAGTATGTCGAGATTATGATTTACAGCTGTGGTTAACTGGTATGTAAGCAGGTTTATTTAAAAGCCATTTCTGTGAAAATACATAAAAATACTTTTTCATAGAGATTTTTTGTTCGTTTTATTAATAAAAAGACATTTCACATCCTGAAGCAGACGATGGTAAAGTGTGCTTGAGCCAAAATAGACATCGGAACGGCGTCAGCTATGGAAACAGACAGACTCTATTAACTTCTCTCTATCCCGCAAACAGCTTCTATGAGTTTGTCGTCAAAAATATCCGTTACAGGGGGTAGATGTCATCAGTGTCTTTGTGTCAGTTGGCGTATTTCCAATAGAAGAGTGCATCTTTTGTTATAAAGGGCCGAGGAAGGATTATGTCTCTATGACATCAAATGAGGCCTCAGTCCCCCAATCAGGCGAGAGATAGGGGAGAGAGCGACAGGAAAGAGAATAGAACGCGCTCTATTGAAAACCATTGTGTAAGGCACTCGGCAGGTTCTTATCCATCAGGAGAGATCAGTCAGACTGACGTTCATTCCCACACCAGGTCTAACAAAGGGCACTGCATGTACTGCTTTGGGGAACTCAGGACTCATCACACGTCCATTCTCGCCAGTACTCCCGGTAATAGACAGTCTCGCTTTGCTCCTCATAGCGTCCGAAAAGGTCACCTGGAACACACGCACATAGATGCGAACGGAGAAACAAACATCCACACACACACACCAAACAGAGAGATGAAGGAAAGTTAGAGCGGATTTCAAGCTTATTTTTAAAATGTTTAGTTGAAAATGCAGACATGAATTCGATGTAGTGGAAAAACATCAAAATGAGGAGCAAAGTTGCGAGCAATCACCATTTCAGAAATCATATACAAGCAGGGAATGAGGAGATGGGTCTGGAGGCTTGTTTCTGTCAGGTCAGCGACTTCTCATCTCACAATTCTGACTTGTTCACTCACAATTTTCTCACAATCACAGTTTATATCTCAAAGTTGCAAGTTACAAACTTGTATTTCTGAGTATACAGAATATCTCGGAATTCAGGTTTTAATGTATTTAATGTTCTTTCTGGTAGTTTTAACTTTTCTTCTACTAGGTCTTAACCACACAATTATGATTGTTTTTTTTATCATAACTCTGACATTTTGCAATTGCAATTAGATCTCAAATTTGCATAAAAAGTTTAAATTTCGTAATTCTTTTTTTTTATTGTGACTGCAAGTTTGTATTCTCAGAGGATTTTTCTTAAACTACATACCCTTGTTCTTAACATCACGCAATTATGACTTAAAAAAAAATGTTATTTCATAATTCAGACATTTTATAAACTCGTAATTTTGATTTTACATCTCTTTTTTCAGAATAATGATTTTACATCTCGCTTATATCTCATAAAAGTTCATATCTAACAATTGCTAGTTATAAACTCATAATAATGAGTTTATATCTCACAAATCATTTATTACCCTGTAATAGTTTGTTATTCAAACACTTCAGAATTTTTTCGCAAATCGGACTTTTTTCTTGCAGTTCTGAGTTCAAATCTCGCAAATCTGACTTTTGAAAAAGAAGCTTCCATATGGATTGGTGATACAACAACAGTCATACATGACAATGAGGTTGACAGAACAAAATCACACGAGATGTACAAAAAACTTTTCTCTCCAATATATGTGCAGTGGACTGAGAGAAAGGAAGTTTTTTTTCTCCACTAGGAACACCAGTACATACGATCCAGTTTACGGTCCAAATCTCCTCATTCAATAGAACATTCAGGGAATGGAACAGATGGAAGCCAAAAGAAGCGTGCACGGGGACAGACTGGAATGACGGCCGCGTATCCTACCCCCTTAAATTTTTACACTTTCGATCCCATATACGTTGTACCCTTCCTTATAAGTGGCAAAATTCTGTGAATTCTGCGAGGAAGTGGGATTAATATTCTGTGCATTCTTTGCCACCTTCATGCGCTTGGCCTCGGCTCGGGACTTGTAACAGAACTCGACCAAGGCCACCAGCATGGCCAGGCCCAGGCCGCCCACTAGGATGTAGAAGACCCCAGCCACATTGCTCAGGCTGAGAGCGCTGGTCTTCTCCTGTAAATGCATACGAGACATGGGTCAGTGGTCAGGGAAAGTACAGGATCTCAGTAATAAGCATTCATACTGTATGCATAAATAACATTATTTTTAAGTGGCAGTTTTACGTCTATGTGGATACAAATGCACAGCTCAGGACAGTAATGCTAAAACATTAATTGGACTAAATAGAATGTGCCACTGGTTAATGTGCCCTTGAAGCAATGCAATGGGGGCATTCAACAATTTTGCTTGAATGGGATGGATTTACTAAAGCCTTTAACATTCACTTGAAACTTATATACAAAACCAACACTGTGGTTTATAATCACAGTTCTTACATTCCCATATGCTAATGGCTGTAGTAAACATTATTTCTTTGTTGAATTCACAGTTATAGCAGGGGTTAATGTGCTGTGCTTAGCTGTGATATGAATTATGCTTGTCTAAGAAAGCCTACAGGACCATTTAAAGGGATGCTCAAGAGAGAGGCATCTGGATGGAAGGCATAGCATTAGACACAAGGAAGCACATGACAGGCATAGTAGGCAAAAGGCAGGAGTTTAACACACAAATACACACCTACTCAAAGGCCTTTGGGGAGAGGAGCTGTAATTTAGATAATCTTTTCTAAATATTAGTGTACTGTACTGTGCACAAAATGACCACGCATAAAACACACAACACATATACATATACAGAGCTAACGTTTGTGAAAATTGACTTGTTTTGCACTGCAAAATACCTTAAGGATCTGTCGACCTGGATTTTTTTTTTTTTTTTTATGTATGAAGACATTTCATTGTTTAATTACCATTTTAACCACTTTAAAAAATAATAATAACTATTATAGTTATACTTTATAATTGAACCTATAAAAAATGTGTTTTGTTGATTTTTGTTTGTGTAACTATGCAGTTGGGTTGAGCCAGTTTTTGACTTGAATAAAACCTGTTAATATAGGCTTTTAGGTTAGCAGACAAAAAGTTTGTCCAATAATAGCAATTCATTAAATTAGAATTGTAAGAAATATGTACCTAAATTAACCTGAATATTCTGATCAATCTAAATAATCGGATCAATCACTAATCTGAATATTGCTTATAAAGGTTGAGGTTGTACTTTGATTATGTGGCCATGAATACAACCTATGCTACGTTGCAAAGAGCATTGTTTTATATACCCATATTTGGTTGTATTATAAAAGTGCAAACATGGCAAAGCATGATGTATCAGGTTTCACATACTGTACATATAAATATTTCTGTAAGCATCATCACCAAGCACATCAACACAATACGACAATTGTGACAAAACACAATCAAACAGCTTAACACACAATGAAACAAAGACGTTTAAGAATCTTGGACACCCTTGTAGATGGTCCTACAAATGACCTGAGAGAAATCATGTTCGTACTTGAACAATTTGAAGTCTTTCGTTGTATGCGCTGGATATGAATGTCTGAGAACTGCTATTCTATGCTCAAGTCTGTAAGTAATAGCAGGATCTGTGATTCTCAGAGTGAGAAGCTGGAAGGAAATTACTGGTTGTTTTACAGATATTACAAAAAGTGCGTATGACTGAAGTGGCATGCATTACTTTTTAATTATCAGTGGATGGTACCAGACATTAGTAGCTTTGCAGGCATTAGTCAAATAATCTCAACAAGGCATCTCATGCTTGTCTGTGTCTAAAAATATTTTTTTCATAATTTTTTTTAGTCATTATTATTTAAATATGGGTAATTCCCACTAATCAAAAGTGTGCTTGATCACATAGAACCTGCAGCGACTAACCTTACTTCCAGAGTCCTTGGATCCACATTCACCTTTATCGTACCACCATTTGTTTTTCAGCTTGTCTAAGGTGCCTTGCTCACTGAGTTTCAATACTGCAAGGTTTACTGGCGTTCTTCACGTGGGAAATAACATAAATAACATTATCAATGTTATTTTATGTTATTATTACATCACACTGATTCAACTCTCTTAGAGTTCACCTTTTCTCTCCTCTTTTCTTTACTGCGGTAGCGATTATGACGTTGATGCGCCATTTGGCCTAAGCAAATGCAAGTTTTGCAGAGCCAAATGTGCATTAACGTATCGCCTGAAGTACGCAGCAAGGGCAACAGCAATGTGTGCTGCACACGATGACCAATCGCAGAGTTTTGGTGGTTTTGTTTATGTGTGTGTCCTCTAGCAATGGTTAACAATGCTTAACCTGTCAGTGTTGTGGAAAATGTCCGCCTTTGGACTTTTGGTTCCTGTGCTGTTTTGCTGCTTACTTGAGTGTTGCATTGAGTTACCCATCACTTTGCTCTCTGGGGCTGACCTTGGAATCACCTCCCCCGCTGCCGCACTCTCCCTTGTCGTACCACCATTTGTTTTTCAATTTGTCCAACAGGCCTTGTTCATTCAGTTTTAGTACTGCGAGGTTAACCGCATTTCTTGAAACGATAAAACATAACTTGTAAGACAGGGTGAGCCAACTTAGCAATTGTCAATGGTCCTCTTTCAAACCTGAAGACTGCTTTCCTCTTTATTTTAGCATTTTAACATACGCATTAGAAGAAATCATGATATCTGATAGTTCATGATAGTTTGAAGACTAATATCATATATTAGGTGAGTTTAACTGACGAAAGTGGCTCACAGTGCTGTGAATAGAGAAGTTTAACGCAGTACTCCCATCCATAACTAATAGCAGTGGCCTGCAATTAACATTACTAGAAGAAGGACAGCAGAACAGCAATAAAAGTTGGTTATATCTTCATCATACATAATTCAATCTTGTCCTAAGGCCCACCCACCCACTTCTTAAATCTGGCCAGATTGGTTTCTGTTCACAGGAGGAGGAGAAATTGAATCCCACTAAATGAAGACTGTCTATAATGAGGCAATATGAAATACATCTCAATCAAATATCAGCATATCTTCAATAAATGCATTAACATTGGTAAACCCAAGCAGTGCCACCTGTTACGTGAATATGGCTAAATTTGGTTTGTTCGGCCAAATTGGAAGTTCAAAGCATATCTTTGTTAATGTTCTTTAACGAAAAATGTGTACTGCAAGGGTTTGGTAATCAACATTTCAGAAATCACATTATTACATATAAGCAAAGACAGCAATAATTAATGAATATAGAAAAATGGGAGACATGATAGGAGAGGGTATTAGGCAGAACCTTGAAACATTCAAAAGACAAAAAACAAGACACAACTTTTGAAAAAGACACAATCTCAAAGATATTAATCTATATATTAGCATTCTGTTAAATTTGAATTCAAATCATGAACAAATTGACTAATATAATGTAAAATTTAGAGTAATTAGGTATTTGAATATATAATGTATATCAAGATTTTCATACATAATTAATGTAAGTATAAATAAGATAGAACAAATTTGGTATTTTTTAATATGTAAAAAATCTGCTTGATTAATATTTTCCTAAATTTTGTTTAAATGGATTTTTTTATCCATAATTTTTTTGGCTCTAATGTATCCGGCTACCACATTTAACTCTAATACAAACCAGGACACATGAGCACAGCTACATCAGGGTAGGTGGGATACTATAACAACATTGGACACATTGTTATTACGCAGTGAATTGGTGTATTATTTAAAGCACAATCACATTTTTGAATTTGGGGATTACCTCAGGAAATTTTCTTGCCCCAATTTTGTCTCATGTAATTCCACTTATAATGCGTAAGTTTTCATGAAATTGTAATCATGTTCTTGAAGCCCACTCTCTGGTTCCTCTGCAGACTCCAGGAAATAGCTTTGGGGCTTCATTATGAGAGTGGCGAGATGAAAGGTGAGGCTGTATGAGGTATTGATGTCTACACTGCACTGGCATATTCAGGGCAGTCACGTTGATCCTCCTGCTGTCATCTGGCTGTGCTGAGCTTGAGTTTGTCAATGCTGGCTTTGATTGAGTTGCAAACAGGGGAAGCTGAAGCGCAGATAGTTATCACGGACATGGGAATGGGTTTTGAAGTTTAGCCCACCAATCCCCTGTCTTATCATTGACCTAATGACAGGAGATAACCTAAGGTCAGTGTTTTCTGAGGATGTGGATTTAACCACAATCCCTCCTTTTGTCTGTGTATCAGATGGCACTGCCTTATTCTTAGCAATGCATCTATGAAGATCTTTTGAAGACGAGTTGTAAATCTTATGGTGTAAATCTTATATTTTTGCATCCATGCTATTGTCAAAATAAATGCAAGATGGCACAGCATAAGCCTTTTTATTATCATTGGTCAAATATAAATATGAACAGGGCGCTTTGTTAGGAAACCAAGTAGAGGAACATAAACAGATCAGGTGTTTTTTTAACAGAAGTGTTGAGTCTCAAGACAGATATCTGCTATTTTGTTTTCCATCAAGCGTCTTTTGAAATGCAGGAAATGTATTTGAAGTGTCCCAAAACTCAAAAGTTCAGATCATGAAATTTGGAATTAGATGAAGAGTCTGTTATTTCTAAAGTGCCCTTCTAAGTCAATACACACCCAGCCTTTAATGTTTTGAGACTAGATGTTAGATGAAATGTTAAATGGATGTCTCTAGAAGTGGTGGGCACCATATGGACTGCAAAGATGGAAGGGGGATTATGTAGGAAGAGCAGGGGGAGAGTATCTGTCATTTCAGAATGTGTGACATTCATTAACACCAATGCAGAGACATCACAGCATGATTATTTGTGATCAGAAACACCTCCCCGTTCCTCTCACTTCCTATCAGCTAGCAGACCGATTTAAATCCATCCCAACCCAACAAGGGTGGAAATCACTTCATGAATTATCTATTTGGAAGAATGAAATGCTTGATTGTGTGTATGATTGAGTCATTTTGTCAGTTATAACTGGAATAAGTTTAAAATAATTCTAAAATAACTAGTTTTAGCTTCAAAGATGATCAGAATGATTAGCACATATTTCTCAGAAGACTTGAAATGATCTGTAAAATGGTGTTTAGATGAAGCTCTGCAGCCTCAAACGCCTGCAGGGTATATTTTATCAGCCACTGCTCAGCCATGTTTTCAGGACTGAGTATTTGTTATAATTATATTGGTCATTGAAAACTGCAATCAAAACTTAAGACTATTGGTCAGCTTTTATTTAGAAAGGATCCCAAAAAATAAACAAGTTGGCACACATTCATTTACAAAATGGTAGAGAGAGCGGTCCGTAAAATTGCATGGGCTTGTTCAGCTAATATTAAGTATATCATGGTGACAAAACCAAAACACTTAACCAGTCCCTCAGTCTAGTATGGAAGACTGAGGAGAGAAAGGCTGAAGAAGTGAGAAGGAAAAAAAAACATAACATAACTGTGATCATTTTCTGAGTTTACTAATGCACTCTCACTTTTGGGGACGTTGTTTTTTAGTCTTGGCTTATTGCAATATCAAGTGTTAACTGTTACAGTTCTCGTTGCTTGTATAGGAAATAGTCATTTAACTGTGATATAATACTGTGAACTATTATCGTCATCAAACAAACTGTTATCTTGTGTTAGGTTTCTTAAATACTGAAGAATAAGCATAAATGTTTCGGCGTGTAATGCCTTTTATGCCTTTTATGAAAAAAACACATGTAACCTGGATGCTTGGAAAACAAACTCTAGATGCAAAGTGAAAATGTAAGAAAGCCATACTGTGTTCTGAATGCTAAATTTGCTATAAGCTAAAAACAAACCAGCAAAAATGTAAATAAAATCCTTGATAAATCACTGTGTATACCATCCAACTGTACATCTAGTAACAAAACGTACAGAATGTATTGACTACATTCACATTGATGACAGCTTAATATATGACTATATTTATCATTAATTTTGTCACACTTAATTATTTGGCATTTTTAACAGAGCATTGTGTTGATGTGTATGCTTCTATTCATTTTACAGCAAAACATATGCAATAATACAATAAGTAATTTTTTTTACATTTTCCTTTTTTGTTAAGCTCATTTTGTAAACACGTTTTCTTTTTTAATATTACAACCGCTACCCTGATTTTCTTGATAAACCAAAACTACAAACAGATTCTCGAAACCAAACAAGTCAATGAAAGTAAGAGAACATAACTACCCACTTTTCAAACAGATTTCAAATGTCAAGCATTGCTAGATATTTCATATTAACACCAAAATGGTAATGAATATATCAGAAGAGGACTAATAAATTACAAGATAAGCAACATATTTGGCATTAAAATGTGAAACTAGTAGCTAAGCTCTTAAAAGTATGTCGAGATTATGATTTACAGCTGTGGTTAACTGGTATGTAAGCAGGTTTATTTAAAAGCCATTTCTGTGAAAATACATAAAAATACTTTTTCATAGAGATTTTTTGTTCGTTTTATTAATAAAAAGACATTTCACATCCTGAAGCAGACGATGGTAAAGTGTGCTTGAGCCAAAATAGACATCGGAACGGCGTCAGCTATGGAAACAGACAGACTCTATTAACTTCTCTCTATCCCGCAAACAGCTTCTATGAGTTTGTCGTCAAAATATCCGTTACAGGGGTAGATGTCATCAGTGTCTTTGTGTCAGTTGGCGTATTTCCAATAGAAGAGTGCATCTTTTGTTATAAAGGGCCGAGGAAGGATTATGTCTCTATGACATCAAATGAGGCCTCAGTCCCCCAATCAGGCGAGAGATAGGGGAGAGAGCGACAGGAAAGAGAATAGAACGCGCTCTATTGAAAACCATTGTGTAAGGCACTCGGCAGGTTCTTATCCATCAGGAGAGATCAGTCAGACTGACGTTCATTCCCACACCAGGTCTAACAAAGGGCACTGCATGTACTGCTTTGGGGAACTCAGGACTCATCACACGTCCATTCTCGCCAGTACTCCCGGTAATAGACAGTCTCGCTTTGCTCCTCATAGCGTCCGAAAAGTCACCTGGAACACACGCACATAGATGCGAACGGAGAAACAAACATCCACACACACACACCAAACAGAGAGATGAAGGAAAGTTAGAGCGGATTTCGCAAACTGGCTTCAAGCTTATTTTTAAAATGTTTAGTTGAAAATGCAGACATGAATTCGATGTAGTGGAAAAACATCAAAAATGAGGAGCAAAGTTGCGAGCAATCACCATTTCAGAAATCATATCGCAAGCAGGGAATGAGGGAGATGGGTCTGGAGGCTTGTTTCTGTCAGGTCAGCGACTTCTTATCTCACAATTCTGACTTGTTCACTCACAATTTTCTCACAATCACAGTTTATATCTCAAAGTTGCAAGTTACAAACTTGTATTTCTGAGTATACAGAATATCTCGGAATTCAGGTTTTAATGTATTTAATGTTCTTTCTGGTAGTTTTAACTTTTCTTCTACTAGGTCTTAACATCGCACAATTATGATTGTTTTTTTTTCTCATAACTCTGACATTTTGCAATTGCAATTAGATCTCAAATTTGCATAAAAAGTTTAAATTTCGTAATTCTTTTTTTTTCTTGTGACTGCAAGTTTATATTCTCAGAGGATTTTTCTTAAACTACATACCCTTGTTCTTAACATCACGCAATTATGACTTTTATTAAAAAAAAAATATTTCATAATTCAGACATTTTATAAACTCGGAATTTTGATTTTACATCTCTTTTTTCCGAATAATGATTTTACATCTCGCTTATATCTCATAAAAGTTCATATCTAACAATTGCTAGTTATAAACTCATAATAATGAGTTTATATCTCACAAATCATTTATTACCCTGTAATAGTTTGTTATTCAAACACTTCAGAATTTTTTCGCAAATCGGACTTTTTTCTTGCAGTTCTGAGTTCAAATCTCGCAAATCTGACTTTTGAAAAAGAAGCTTCCATATGGATTGGTGATACAACAACAGTCATACATGACAATGAGGTTGACAGAACAAAATCACACGAGATGTACAAAAACTTTTCTCTCAATATATGTGCAGTGGACTGAGAGAAAGGAAGTTTTTTTCTCCACTAGGAACACCAGTACATACGATCCAGTTTACGGTCCAAATCTCCTCATTCAATAGAACATTCAGGGAATGGAACAGATGGAAGCCAAAAGAAGCGTGCACGGGGACAGACTGGAATGACGGCGCGTATCCTACCCCTTAAATTTTACACTTTCGATCCCATATACGTTGTACCCTTCCTTATAAGTGGCAAAATTCTGTGAATTCTGCGAGGAAGTGGGATTAATATTCTGTGCATTCTTTGCCACCTTCATGCGCTTGGCCTCGGCTCGGGACTTGTAACAGAACTCGACCAAGGCCACCAGCATGGCCAAGCCCAGGCCGCCCACTAGGATGTAGAAGACCCCAGCCACATTGCTCAGGCTGAGAGCGCTGGTCTTCTCCTGTAAATGCATACGAGACACGGGTCAGTGGTCAGGGAAAGTACAGGATCTCAGTAATAAGCATTCATACTGTATGCATAAATAACATTATTTTTAAGTGGCAGTTTTACGTCTATGTGGATACAAATGCACAGCTCAGGACAGTAATGCTAAAACATTAATTGGACTAAATAGAATGTGCCACTGGTTAATGTGCCCTTGAAGCAATGCAATGGGGCATTCAACAATTTTGCTTGAATGGGATGGATTTACTAAAGCCTTTAACATTCACTTGAAACTTATATACAAAACCAACACTGTGGTTTATAATCACAGTTCTTACATTCCCATATGCTAATGGCTGTAGTAAACATTATTTCTTTGTTGAATTCACAGTTATAGCAGGGGTTAATGTGCTGTGCTTAGCTGTGATATGAATTATGCTTGTCTAAGAAAGCCTACAGGACCATTTAAAGGGATGCTCAAGAGAGAGGCATCTGGATGGAAGGCATAGCATTAGACACAAGGAAGCACATGACAGGCATAGTAGGCAAAAGGCAGGAGTTTAACACACAAATACACACCTACTCAAAGGCCTTTGGGGAGAGGAGCTGTAATTTAGATAATCTTTTCTAAATATTAGTGTACTGTACTGTGCACAAAATGACCACGCATAAAACACACAACACATATACATATACAGAGCTAACGTTTGTGAAAATTGACTTGTTTTGCACTGCAAAATACCTTAAGGATCTGTCGACCTGGATTTTTTTTTTTAAATGTATGAAGACATTTCATTGTTTAATTAACATTTTAACCACTTTAAAAATAATAATAATAATAATAATTGAACCTATAAAAAATGTGTTTTGTTGATTTTTGTTTGTGTAACTATGCAGTTGGGTTGAGCCAGTTTTTGACTTGAATAAAACCTGTTAATATAGGCTTTTAGGTTAGCAGACAAAAAGTTTGTCCAATAATAGCAATTCATTAAATTAGAATTGTAAGAAATATGTACCTAAATTAACCTGAATATTCTGATCAATCTAAATAATCGGATCAATCACTAATCTGAATATTGCCTATAGAGGTTGAGGTTGTACTTTGATTATGTGGCCATGAATACAACCTATGCTACGTTGCAAAGAGCATTGTTTTATATACCCATATTTGGTTGTATTATAAAAGTGCAAACATGGCAAAGCATGATGTATCAGGTTTCACATACTGTACATATAAATATTTCTGTAAGCATCATCACCAAGCACATCAACACAATACGACAATTGTGACAAAACACAATCAAACAGCTTAACACACAATGAAACAAAGACGTTTAAGAATCTTGGACACCCTTGTAGATGGTCCTACAAATGACCTGAGAGAAATCATGTTCGTACTTGAACAATTTGAAGTCTTTCGTTGTATGCGCTGGATATGAATGTCTGAGAACTGCTATTCTAAGCTCAAGTCTGTAAGTAATAGCAGGATCTGTGATTCTCAGATTGAGAAGCTGGAAGGAAATTACTGGTTGTTTTACAGATATTACAAAAAGTGCGTATGACTGAAGTGGCATGCATTACTTTTTAATTATCAGTGGATGGTACCAGACATTAGTAGCTTTGCAGGCATTAGTCAAATAATCTCAACAAGGCATCTCATGCTTGTCTGTGTCTAAAAATTATTTGTTCATAATTTTTTTTTTGTCATTATTATTTAAATATGGGTAATTCCCACTAATCAAAAGTGTGCTTGATCACATAGAACCTGCAGCGACTAACCTTACTTCCAGAGTCCTTGGATCCACATTCACCTTTATCGTACCACCATTTGTTTTTCAGCTTGTCTAAGGTGCCTTGCTCACTGAGTTTCAATACTGCAAGGTTTACTGGCGTTCTTCACGTGGGA
Source organism: Gymnocypris eckloni scoliostomus (assembly GCA_027564155.1). NCBI lineage: Eukaryota > Metazoa > Chordata > Actinopteri > Cypriniformes > Cyprinidae > Gymnocypris > Gymnocypris eckloni. The sequence continues at coordinate 23,809,454 of CM050426.1, forward strand.
AATAACATAAATAACATTATCAATGTTATTTTATGTTATTATTACATCACACTGATTCAACTCTCTTAGAGTTCACCTTTTCTCTCCTCTTTTCTTTACTGCGGTAGCGATTATGACGTTGATGCGCCATTTGGCCTAAGCAAATGCGAGTTTTGCAGAGCCAAATGTGCATTAACGTATCGCCTGAAGTACGCAGCAAGGGCAACAGCAATGTGTGCTGCACACGATGACCAATCGCAGAGTTTTGGTGGTTTTGTTTATGTGTGTGTCCTCTAGCAATGGTTAACAATGCTTAACCTGTCAGTGTTGTGGAAAATGTCCGCCTTTGGACTTTTGGTTGCTGTTTTGCTGCTTACTTGAGTGTTGCATTGAGTTACCCATCACTTTGCTCTCTGGGGCTGACCTTGGAATCACCTCCCCGCTGCCGCACTCTCCCTTGTCGTACCACCATTTGTTTTTCAATTTGTCCAACAGGCCTTGTTCATTCAGTTTTAGTACTGCGAGGTTAACCGCATTTCTTGAAACGATAAAACATAACTTGTAAGACAGGGTGAGCCAACTTAGCAATTGTCAATGGTCCTCTTTCAAACCTGAAGACTGCTTCTTTATTTTAGCATTTTAACATACGCATTAGAAGAAATCATGATATCTCCTCCCTTTCAAAACATGAAGCTGTTAGAAGACTAATATCATATATTGGGTGAGTTTAACTGACGAAAGTGGCTCACAGTGCTGTGAATAGAGAAGTTTAACGCAGTACTCCCATCCATAACTAATAGCAGTGGCCTGCAATTAACATTACTAGAAGAAGGACAGCAGAACAGCAATAAAAGTTGGTTATATCTTCATCATACATAATTCAATCTTGTCCTAAGGCCCACCCACCCACTTCTTAAATCTGGCCAGATTGGTTTCTGTTCACAGGAGGAGGAGAAATTGAATCCCACTAAATGAAGACTGTCTCTAATGAAGCAATATGAAATACATATCAATCAAATATCAGCATATCTTCAATAAATGCATTAACATTGGTAAACCCAAGCAGTGCCACCTGTTACATGAATATGGCTAAATTTGGTTTGATCGGCCTAATTGAAGTTCAAAGCATATCTTTGTTAATGTTCTTTAACGAAAAATGTGTACTGCAAGGGTTTGGTAATCAACATTTCAGAAATCACATTATTACATATAAGCAAAGACAGCAATAATTAATGAATATAGAAAAATGGGAGACATGATAGGAGAGGGTATTAGGCAGAACCTTGAAACATTCAAAAGACAAAAAACAAGACACAACTTTTGAAAAAGACACAATCTCAAAGATATTAATCTATATATTAGCATTCTGTTAAATTTGAATTCAAATCATGAACAAATTGACTAATATAATGTAAAATTTAGAGTAATTAGGTATTTTAATATATAATGTATATACAGATTTTCATATATAATTAATGTAAGTATAAATAAGAGAACAAATTTGGTATTTTTTAATATGTAAAAAATCTGCATGATTAATATTTTCCTAAATTTTGTTTAAATGGATTTTTTTATCCATCATTTTTTTGGCTCTAATGTATCCGGCTACCACATTTAACTCTAATACAAACCAGGACACATGAGCACAGCTACATCAGGGTAGGTGGGATACTATAACAACATTGGACACATTGTTATACTATTCCACCCACCTTAATGAGGATCCTTTGGGGGTGGCGATGCCGTAGCCTTTGGAGTCCAGGTTCCCTCCGACCTTCATAGTGTCACAGGGTTTGCGCTGCTCGATGTACTCGTTCATGGTGGACTCCAGCAGGTATGCATACTTCCCCTTGGACTTCCTCACCCGCATTACACCTTCTGCTGTCGTCTTAACAAATACAGAGGGCTCTGCGCTTTTCATGTACGTCCACATTTTGTCAAACAGAGCGATTTTGGAACGCTGGAAAATAAAAAAGGTGGATAAATTTACATTTTTTACAATCTCTCAAAATGGTTAAGCCATACACAATAAGCAAAGCAGCCTTGGATTTAGCATTTAGATTCACATTTTATATTAGCCTTTGAAAAATTCAACAAAGGTGTGTTATTAATAGTATTTAAAACCAAATTGCAAATGCAAAATTAAAGAAAAAGTAGGCATATGGATTATATGGATTACAGTGAGGAAAATGGCTCTTACCCTGAAAAACTCTTTTGTTGAACCAGAATCTAATGTTCCATAAGCAATCTCTGATTGCTTTGCTAAGTCCTCTGCACTTTCAATTGGAGACACCATCCTCTCCACTGTTAGGAAGGCAGCCAAGTTAGCCGTGTAGGATGAAATTATGATCAGGGTGAAAAACCACCAGACTCCTCCAACTATGCGGCCAGAAAGAGACCTGATGAAAAATGTCCAATGGGAAATATTAGACATGACAGCATGATCGCAGTTAAAAATCTCAGCAAATGTTAATTCTCAGTGAATAGGCTTCAATAAAAGCAACATATGTTCGATTTAAATGCAACTTCACTGTATTTCTGAAACTGTGAAGTCTTGTATGACCTCTGAAAATATATATTTGAGTTGGTGACTAAGGACTTTGAAGTCAACATGAAGTCTGAACAGATGTCTGACTAATGATTTGAAGGTATTTGTTAAAATAGCTGCTAGGCAGAATTTGCTTCGCCTGCTTAGATGATGGTATCATGCATAATGAATAACGATCATCTAAATATGCAATGTTTTAGTGTAGTATATTTATTAATTTCGGAATATATAAAATTAATGATGCATTTATATATTATATAACTAATAATTAATCTTAAATCAATACCTTTTGACCAAAAAAATCAAAGACCAAGCAAGATCAAGAACAAACCTTGGTGAAATATCGCAGCCCTGTCTCATAAAAGCTCCAAGAGAGAACCAAAGGCTGTTGAAAATCCCAAACTCATTGGTTGACTCGTTAGTCTGTATCTGGCCGTCCTCATATTCCTCTGTGTGCCACTCATAGGGACTGAAACGACTGACCAGGAAAAGCACCACGCTTACGCCGATGTAGGCAAACACAATACACATCCAGATCTCATAGGCCAGTGGGTCCAGGAATGAGAAAACACCAGGCTTGGATTTCTGAGGCTTCTTGATCATGATGGAGATTCCCAAACTCATGAATGGCTTTGAGAAGTCGATGACTTCTTCTCTGACTAAAGTGATAGTCAGTGGAGCCACTGCAATATCAGCTTTCTAAAATCAAAGAGATATAATATTCATTCATTATATGAAATGATGATGCTAATAGTTTAGAAGCTACTTATCAATTATATCCAACTTTGAAGGTTTTAAAAATACATATATTTCTTACCCCATAAACCAACTCTCCAACCATTCCGTTCCAGATTTTCGTCTCTGCATCTCTGGCTCCATATTTGCCATCTGATACTATTTTCAGCTGATATTTAAATCCACAGTGTTTTGCTATTTCAGCTGCCAAGTCCACACAGTACCCCTCATATCTTTCATTATCCACAAAAAGGTCAGCATTCTTCTTTAGCATTACATACGGCGCTTCCTGAAAAAAACAGCAGGGAACACCTTGTCAAGGAGCACATAATTTAACAATACAGCATAATAGTATGAAAAACCACAACTGTGACCTACTAGAATAGTGGTGACGATCACAGTCTTGTTTTCCAGCCCCAATGTCTCATTTGGGAAGAGATCAGACTTTGTCACAACCATTTTGTCAACTTCATTCCAATAGCCAATCTGAAAAAGAGAGGCATTTGTGAGTCACTTGTAAGTGCATTCCTTTTTATACACTTTTCTTACAACCAAACCTTACCTTAACTGGTCCATTGCTTTTCAGTTCCATGACATTGACTGTGTAATTCACTCTCTTTCCGTATTGGTCAAACTGAATATTACCAGTGAGACCATCAACTCTCACCTGCATGAAAATGATATGACAGAAAATGAAAATCATTTCATTTTTGAGGCATTTTCTTTTCTTTTTCAAAAAGTTCAAATATCTAAAATAGCCTCTAAAAGTGAAAATCTGTGTTCAAAATCCTATTTAAGCTAAGATTTTATTTTTCAAATACTTTAACAACCCAATATAAACAATACAATTATATAGAGGTCCTTGTGCTTATTGAGCAGGTTGGCATAATGACTTGTCACCTGTTTAAGGGCACGCTCTATCTCCACCCCTTGTGCCCAAGGTACAGCAGGATTGGCCAGGCAGTCTCCATTGTTAGCTCTACGGGAGATGTCAATTCGCTGTTTGTGCAGGTAACGGAAGGCCTCAGTCATCACCTGAACTGCGTCATACGTCAGTGCAGAAGTGTACTGGATACAAAGAGAGAGAGATGGTAAGGAATTAGTTAACAGGGTTGGAAAAGAAAATCAGAAAAATACGTACTGTAGGTGATAAAAGCAATAGCATTCAATTCAATGTGCATTCACGAGAGTACCACGCATGCACATGGTGCTGCTGATGCAGGAGCCGGTGACGTAGAACCCGGATGTGCTGCGGCTTGTTTATAAGCAGAGGAATGCATACATGCATGCGTTGTGGTACTCTCGTGATTGTAGAGAAAAAATTGTTGAATGGAGTTTTTTTTGTTTTCTTTCTGCACAAAAAGTATTCTCATGGCTTCATACAATTACAGTTAAACCACTGATGTCACATGGACTATTTTAATGATAACATTCTGGGCCTTGAACATGGTAGTTACGCTAGTTGCTGTGTTGCTGTCTATGCAGGGTCAGAGAGCTCTCGGATTTTGTCAAAAATCTTAATTTGTGTTCCAAAGATGAATGTAGGTCTTATGGGTTTGGAGCGACATGAGGGTGAGCAATCAATGACATCAGTTTCATTTTTGGGTGAACTATCCCTTTAACATTTATTTAGTAAAGATGTCGCAGGAAATAATAGCAGTTACATGAATTTCATTATATTTGAATTTGTACGTTCAATGCAAATTCAGGAATGAACTGTATTTTAAAAGGCATTCTCAATTCTAAAACATGCATTTTCAGGATTCATTGGTAATGTAAGAACGAAGCACCTGATTTCAGTCCCAGGAAATTAAGCACCTACTTAGACTTCGTAAATTGGTGAGAAGACAGATGAGACTACATTTTATCTGAAAAGGACTAACAAGTCCTGCAAATGGCCTGAACTATACGAGCATTTTAATGAGGTTTTATGTTCATGTAGCAATTACCTGGACATCTCTTTTAATCATATTTAGTGAAGCTGTCTGAAACAGTAAAAGGGACTGTCTCACACCCACACACACACACACACACACACACACACACACACACACACACTATCTCTCTCTCTCTCCCTCACACACACACACACACACACACACACAGACACATACACATACACACACAGATCTCACCCGTATCTTGCTGTCTGCTCCAGGATATTCTTTTTCCTCCAGGGCTTCCCAGCGCTGGTCAAATTTAGATACCAGAGGGTCATCGAAATCCACAATCTGAAAGCCGGAAACATTGGCTCCACCGTATTGGATTTTTGAAAGATCTCCATCCACAAAACCCTGAAAATATGACATGGATTTCTCAGCATTTTTGCATATTTTCAGTAAGACATGCTGTTTTTTGGTAGTGTTAGAGTTTTGATAATTTACCAGGTTTGCTATGATGTAGTGATATCCTTTCACATGCCTGCCAATAGTTATGACCTGCAAAGAGAACAATGAAGCTCATCAAATCAATGAAATAAAGCTACACTTCATAAATATATTTTAGATAAAGATAAGAAAATGTGAACTGCTCCACATTGCCAGCCAGAAAGAGATGGACTGAAATAAAAGCAGTCTGAGAGGTTTGTGTGCTGACGATGTACTTGTGATGTGAATGTGCAATTGTGTGTGTAGATAAAGCTATATTATAGAGCCCAGATCAGCTGCATTGATTCTAGTGGTTGGTTAAACACATTTCTGCAGGCTTTAAATACAAATCAATAGCTCTTCCCTGAGCGTGCAGCGAGTGTGAATGAAAAACCCATCTCATGAGGACTTTTCTGCCCGCTAATGGCGTCTGTTTGTGCAGCCTAATTAATGAATCATTATTACGTTACTCTTAAAATGTTCTAAGTTGCTTTGATTGTTATTTTTTATATTGTTATTTAAGTATTATGTAGACTTGTGGTTTATATAAAGATGAAAAAAGTCCCTTTGGATTGTCAAGTTCTTTTTCTTAACATACACTACTGTTTAAAAGTCTCTTACACTCACTAAATGTGCATTTATTTAATACAAAAATGTCAAGTATGAATAAAATACTATAAAAACTGGGACATATTTTTTACAATTTAAAATAACTGGTGTCTATTTTTGTTTTGCTTTGATTAGCTTGTTTACATGCACTGTCTGCATTATTTCATCTCACATACACATGACAAGGACTTAAAATAAATACAGTTGCAGCTAAACCAGCTCATGTTAGGATCACTTTTTCTGAAATACTGCATGCTAAGATGACATTGTCATAATGTCAATTACGTCAGAACTCTCCAGTGCATCAGTTGACATGTATACCTGTTCCATGATATCTTTAACTTTGTCCTGCTCACAGTCAAGAATCACTCTCCGCTCCTTCTTGTTTTCTAGGTCCTGAAAGAGTGAGCGATATGCTTCATCCTTCTTCTCGTCCTTCATGTTGCCCACGTTGATGGCGGTCACATGCCATTTCTTCTCTGCTGCTGTGTCCAGCACAACTTGGAGAGTGGTAAGTCCTGATTATGAGGAAGAGGAACGGATTAGGTTTTTGGAAGATGCTAGGAAGCATAAAAAGCTACAAAGGTCAAACTAGGCTGCTTAAAAATAGTTTTAATAAAGTTACCTCTGCAAAGAAATATGCAACATCTCAGATGCTTCACATTTTGGACTTTGGGCTAAGCAACTCATGATATGTAATTTTCTTGTTTCAATTTCTTTGCATGATTTACAGTACTTCACACCTTTTCGAATCACCGGTTGCCAGTTATATACTTAATAATACTCCATGGAGGATTTGATGCAGATAATAAACTAAAATTGGCATTCTCATTTCTGTCAGTCACAGGGGAGGTAAACAACTAAAACAATCGATTAAGCGTGACAGCATAACTGCTACAGCACTTATTAAGTAAGTCAATGTGAGTGAGTGTTTGTATGCTAGATATGTGTATTTGATTTTTAAGAATATGAAAACAGTGTGTCATGTTTCGACAGAGTACATGAATCGTGGATTCGTACATGAATCATGGAATCGATAAAATCTCAGGGAGTGCGAGGCACAGTGGGCTCCTGTGTTTAACCTTTGTTAAATGTGTGGCTTAGAGACATGAGGATCAAGGCTTACAGCTATTCTTGGAGATACGTGATTAAAAGCTTGTTAGTAAGGACCATTAGTTCTAACAAATGAGATGATAGCTCTGAAATGCATTGTTACTCCAGCACACTCCAAAATCACTTCTCAATCTAGGAAATCCTGATGTGGGTCACTTAAAACCTAAGGAGCAAATGAGATGATAGTACTTCTGTTCAGTATTGTTCCAGAACGCTCCAAAATCACTTCTGAATCTAGGAATGCCTGATGGGTGACAAGAAGCTGAAGATTGAACTATATGCAGGCAAATCCTGACTCAATATGAATTTATTTAATTTGCTAGCAATTTACTTAACCATGTTGTGTAAAAAATTGTCATTAGAAATGTACAAAGATTTAACCTTGTAACATTTATTTGGGCAAAATAAAAACACCAACATTTGACAATGCATTTGTCATCTACACTACCATTCAAAAGATTGGGTCTGTAATGTTTTTATGCTTTTTAAGTAACTATCTTATGCTAAACAGGGTTGCGTTTATTTAATTTGATCAAAAACACTGTATACAACCTAATATTGTAAAATATTTACAATTTAAAATAACTGTTTTCTATTTGAATTATTTTAAAATGTAATTTATTCCTGTGATGACAAAGCTGAACTTCTAGCAGTCATTACTTTAGTCTTAATTTCACATGATCCTCTTCAGAAATCATTATAATATGCTGATTTGCTGCTCAAATCAATAAATAATTATTATTACTAATAAGAAATATCAGTGTTGAAAACAGTTGTGCTGCTTAATTTTTTTGTGGAAACTGTAATACTTTCCCCAAGATTCTTTAATGAATAGACAGTTCAAAAGAACAGCATTAATTTTTGTTTTGTTTTTTTTGTTTGTTCATTCGTTCGTTTGTTGGTTGGTTAGAAACTGTCGTTTTCAGCAGTTATGTGCATTCTTGCTCATTAAAAGGAAAATTAATTAAAAGGATTTACTGGGTGCAAACTTTTAAACAGTTGTGTATTTGTAGAATGTATTTTATTATTTTACGTAGTGCTCCATAATCTTGTTGCATAAACATGAGTGAAACCTTAAGGAATAATGGTTGTGATTCAATATCTGTCTATTAGTTTTCCAGTACGGGGTCTCCATTATTGAACTGTGATGTCAACTGTATTACATAATCTGATTGTCTCTCCCTAAGCACTACACAGCTGGATCTTCGTAGATCTTCAGAGGTGTTACACTGATTTAATTAGCCATCCCAATTATGCAGAGGTTATGGATGAGTCTCTCAGTGAGAGAGAATTAGTCTTTGTGCCCAGCCAATCTTGTATTGATTATATAATATACTTTAAAACAAAGAAAACCACCAAGAGAAGATAAAGTCAAAGGAGATGAGGAGCAGTGACTGTCCAGGCAAACTTTACATTTAATGACCTGCTGAAACAGGAATTCTGGTTGTTTTCCAGTTGTAAGCATATTTCTATTTTGTCATGAACCTGTCCCTGATGACAACACACTACCTAACAAGCATGAGAGAGCGTTTGTGAGTTTATATGAGTGTGTCAGCGTCGCTCCGGGTCCCCTGTCTCATGCGTTCCAGGACCACGGACAGCGACACGCCAGATCCACATGGACAGCAGGAAGGGTGACGAAATGACCCTCAGCTACAGTCACTTCACTGCTCATCATCCAGTGTATGAGGATGCTGGCATCTCCACCAGGTGAGTAATGCAGAAAGTATCTAAAACGATCAACCTATCATGCAGAAAGCACCAAGCAGGCTGTAAGAATCCATCACGTCTTCACATCCACACCACTGAACAAAACACTAAACTGGAACCTTCCCATAATTTATATAAGCACAACAGCCACCACCCTGGCCACCAGCCACTTTCACTTCCACACTCTGTGGTTTAAAAATAAAAGCTTTTCTGGGACTATAAATTATGAATTTGTTTCCTGCTTAAGTGCTCAATATCGAGCTTGAATAAACTCTTTATTAACCCATCAGCCATTTCTTTACTAAAACTTGTGCAGTATATTAAAACTTTAATGCAGCAACAAGTGTGTATATCTGTGAAGGTTACCCGGGCTAAAAAAATGCAGTGGTGTGTGATGGACTTGAAGAAATTAATGAAATGAAGAGAAAAAGTCACTTGTCTGTATTTAAAAAAAATACAAAAAGTCTGATTTGATAGTATGGTTTATATTTCAACCAAATAATTGTATTCCTTTTATTCAGCAAGGACATTAAATTGATCAAAAGTGACAATGAAGACAGTATGATTTCTTTTTCAAACACATGTTCTTGGAAACAAAACAATACCAAAAAATTTAAATAAAACAAAATAAAGAATCCTAAAAAAAATCCACAACAATATTAAGCAGAATAACTGCTTTGAAAATTGATAATAATAAGAAATGTTTCTTGAGCACCAAATTAGCATATTAAAATGATTTCTGAAGGATCATGTGACACTAAAGACATGATTAATGGCTGCTGAAATGTCAGCATTGCCATCATAGGAATAAATTACATTTTCAAATATATAAAAAACAGTTATTTTAAATTGTTCACAATATTACAGTTCTTATTGTGTTTTTTGATCAAATAAATGCAGTCTTTTTTATCATAAGAAACATCTTCACATTTATGTTTTTATTTTTTTGCTATAAAATGTGAAAAATGTAATAAATACTCCAAAAAGCCTTTATTATTTATAATTACCTTATTTTAGACTATTATTCAACAAATATTTGGTAAATACCACAAGTGTTATGAAGGTTGCAGACATACTGTAGATGCACCACTGAAAAATGGCTTACTCAAAAAGTCACCATTTTAATCGAGCAATTTTGAAGTATATTCAACTGGTATACTTAGTATGAAATAAATGCATTTAAAAAAAATTATGCAATAGTTTTTTTTTTTTTACTAGGGTCTTTCCTCAAAATCTCTGAGAGTCATGCAAAGTCATTACAAAGTGATGTTTATTAAGTAAATGTTATCAATAAATATGTGAAATTTTATTTAAAATCAAATCTCAAAATAGTATTTTGGGGAAAAACGCTATATTAAATAGTAAAATAAAAATAATAAATGTAATGTTCAGATATATGCTTCTATACATCAATTATATATTTTTAATTGCATTATTATATATTTATATTATTTTAATTACCAAAAACCTGAAAGAGTCACTAGACATGTCTTTTTTATCATCAAGATTTAGATACAATAAGAAAAGACAATGCAGACAAATATAATCTAGTTTGGATTCACTATTTTTTCAATGTTGTCTAATGGGCTGATGAAATTAATTCTACTTTGGAAGACCTTAAACTTCTTTGTTCCTATATGATGTGAAGTCAGCAGAAGTAAAAGATGAAGGTTATTACTAAGGGATGACAGATAATCAAATGTATTGATGAAATATACATTGCAATCAGTGTAATCAACTTAAGGCCTTTTTGTAATTAAGACTTGCTGACCAAATAATGACTTCATTATCGATTAGAGTTAAATTAGTGAATTAAAAACCCATTCAAGAAAATTACAGAATGTGGTATTAACATTTTTTTTTTAACACTGCCATTTTGGGCCTGTTGTCTGGTCAAAGCCTCAGGAGTAAATGAGCAAGAGCAACAGTATTACTAATAAGAGATGTTTGCTGGCACCCAATGAGTCTTTGTGTCACGTATGCTGTGAATCCTCATAAATCACACCAAGACAAATGTAGCTGTAAAAGACTGTAAGTACAGTGCGTCCTCATGTTCCTGAGATGGTATAATATACTGTAACTGGGCCACCTCTATATCAATGACCATCTGGCTCTGAGCCTCTGGAATATTATCCCTCCCCCCACTTCCTCCACCCACGACAACAGCTCTATTTCCATTACCACCCCCAGCCTGGACTGTCGCTATTTCCCAAGACACCTTTCTACCTGTCACCTCCATGTATACAATTTATACAATGGATACTTCTCCGTGGCATGTGACAGATCATAAAGCAAAAGTACGCAGCTGCTCTTAGATCTGTCCTTAATGAGTGTGTTCCTCAGCACTATCAGCCAAATGAACTAGGTCAAGCAGCATAGTTTAAACCATTTATGAACATAAAACATTCTTATCTCCAACCAGTTTCAACATTTGAATTGATCTAGCGATCAGAGGGGCAAGACGAGGTCAGGTCATATGATGGGTCAGGGCAGGTCATCTGCTAAATAGTTGCTGAATAAACTAAAGTGTTGGTACAAGCATACAAAGCACAATTTATAAATAGTCAATGCAAATGTCATCCATAAGACATGCTTTTAATATCCCACATGAACTCCAAATTTTTTTTTTCAAATTAGTAGCTGTATTACAACAAAATAGGTGAGAAAGGATGTCAAGTACAGATAAAAATGCACTTTTGAATTGCTTTCATCAGGCCATTACTGTTTAAAAATAATGGGACTGTTTCTTTATAATGCTGCCAATTATTGCTTGTAGTCGATCTCAATACATTCTGAGTTATACTTTGATTAGGGGAACTGTTCCATTCCCTAGAATGAATTATATATGAATTGTAGTTTTAAAGGGCAGGTTATAATAGCCTCAAAAATGAGAAAAAATTACTAAATTATATTTTTCACTGCATTTACTATTTGAGAGAACAAATAAAAGTCATAATATTCATTTGCAAATATAAAAGACATTTTTGAAATGAGATATAGAATGAGAGCACATAGCAGGGCAGTGAAGTGAGAGCAGAAAACTGTAATTAATTAAGTTTTTGCATCATTATTGTTAGAGCAGTTGTTTAGGTGTCACTGCCAAAGTGTTCTGATTTATTTATTTATTATTATTATTATCTTAAAGTGAAGAGATTAGATTTTTGTTTTAGATTTTAAGTGTGTATAGTGCCTCTATAATTGAATAATCCCCTATATAACCCATTTCTCACTATGTGTGCTATGTAATGACCACAAACGTGAGACTTAAATGTTTGTATGGCCCAGTCAGTTAAGTGTGAAAGAACAGTTGGTGTACGTCTTATTAAAGTATTTTAATCAAGAGCAAGACAGCTACCATATACAGAGAGCGAATGAGAATCGAGAAGCTATTAATGACACTGTCACATATGACTGCTTTTCAATGGCATAGAGTCATTAGCAAACAGAAACAACCCTAACAAGTGGAGTGTGTGGATAAATTACTTCATGCTGTTAATAGCTAATTCTTCCGAGCTCTGCTTATTTCATTTCTTGTCATTATTTCATTTAATCGAAATGTTGCTTCTCTTAAGAGTGCAATTCAAATCTCTATATTCTCAAAAATGCCGTGTGAAAGAACAAAGACTGCATGGTGTAGTTGGAAACTATTTTTATCTAATTCTGCCAAGGAACAAGTATTATGTCACACCAGTTAGGTCTTATATACCCATATATATATGTCACGTTAGAATCATTTTTATACTCATACCTTTTGTTGTTTTAATATTTTGAATTGTTTTTAGCTTTATTTTTTGTTTTCATTTAAATGTTTAGTTTTTTTAAATGCTGTTGTATGCATTTGTCATTTTATTTAATATCTCCATTTTTTGTGGACATAAAAATGTGTATATATAGTATTTGTGGAGTTTTAACTTATAGTTTTATTTACTTTTTCTTATTTGTAAGTCGCTTTGGATAAAAGCATCTGCTAAATATTTAAAAAGTAAAAAGTAAATAAATACTGACACACACACAGACAAAAACATTAGAGCTGGGCGGTATGACCAAAAATGTATATCACGGTATTTTTCTAAATTATACCGGTTTCACGGTATATGACGGTATTTTTTTTTCCCATGGATGACCGGGTGTTAACCACATTTTCTACTGACTGAGGAAAACTGCAGTAGATTGACTTAGAATGCCATATTTTAGTGTCATGATGAGTGAATATTGTAGAAAAAGTCCACACTAAATACAGGGATTAAAGCAAAAAATATATTTCCTCGGCCAAACCCATTCCACAGCCATACGGCTACAGTCACAATCACAGTTTAAGAGCTGTGTTTTCTTGTAATTAGAGCTGTCCTCCTAATTAAAACATAGGAGTACCTTCTGATCAATAAAAAAATTTGATAAAAAATTTGCCTTCCGAATACGAGGTGACGTTTGACTCCTTAAAGTGACTTACAGGGGTATTTTATTTTTACCTTTGCAATGGCATAGTTTTCATCTACTTCAAATTCAAAAATGTATGTTTATAAGCTTAGAAAAAATTGAATAAGTACAATACGACAAATAAGTTACCAATCATGAAATTAGTATTAATACAAAAATAATTTGTATAATTTGGCACAGAAGAACACAAAAGTGGCTTGTAAGTACATTTTCAGACGTTTAATGAGGCTCAGATGTGGCATGAGTGCAATTCATAGATTCATGTGGACATTAATGTTTTACATATAAATTTGCTTTTAGTGATGCACAACGGCTCAGCTGTTACTTTATTTTGAACTATTTTCGTTGATGATATAGAGCTAAATCATGCAGTACTTGTTTATTGATCTTTTGTATTAAATCAATATATCACATTTGCAAACTCCCCTTATAATTATTAAAAGCTGTCTCCTGATCGCGATCTGTGGGCGCACAGACATTTAGAGCGCATGAGTGAGCTCAAGAATCAAAAGCACGTGCAAATGTGATGCATTCTGTCGGAACCTGCGGGAATGAGTATAATTATTATTAATAGCCGCAATCCCGCGCCGAAATTCAAGTTCTGCTCGGTGTTCTCTGCTAAGAACCCGACTGTGAATGATGCGAGTGTTACTATGTTGTTTGCCGAGGCGGGGATGATTTTTGGTGTTCCGCAGAACAACAACAGTGTGCTACATGTTTCCTACATGTTTCTTTCCCCTCAGTAATCCCTGATAACGTTTAAATGGTGAACGCGGAGCAGTTTCTCCGTGCGTGGGAATGTAAAACCCGGAGTGGATCCAGAGCGGAGTGATTACAGAACGCTTAGAGCGGAGAGAGGAACGTGCTTTAATCCACTCCAGGCTTTGATCACATCCCCCTCAGCAGACTGAATGCACCTCGTCTTTCCTTCATTTAAGACCTATTCAAGCTAAAATCAAGACATTTATAACACTATTTGAGAAATGCAAGCGTATTTACGGTCTTAAAGTTATGAAATATGAATTTAAGAAGGCGGGAACCCTGCAGTTGACGGGAATCCGTCGTATCGACGGAGAACTTTAGTGTGTGAGAGACGCGGGAGCTGATGCAGCGGACGGTGTGTGTGTGTGTGTGTGTAGGTGTGTGTGTGTGTGTGTGTGTGAGACGCGGGAGCTGATGCAGCGGACGGTGTGCGTGTGTGTGTGTGTGTGTGTGTGTGTGTGTGTGTGTGTGTGTGTGAGAGACGCGGGAGCTGATGCAGCGGATGGTGGATATGTGGTGCGGTCGATGTGGATATTGTGGATGACTTCTTCTCTCTCATCACATTCTACTAGTGCTTCAGTTTCTGAACTTTCACACTTAGTAACACATACAGTTGTATCCTCGCCAAAATGCAATAGTGAAAAGAGACCCCTCTCTAACAGTGTCGCGTTTCGAACGTTATTTAAATGACACCGGTATTGCGGTATTTTAAAAATTCATATCGTAAGAAAAATAAACACCGGTATTCGGTATGAACCGGTATACCGCCCAGCTCTAAAAACATCACATTTATTATATTTTGATTAATTTTATTTGGCATGCACTTGGATGTGTGCTGTTTAGATTTTATTTTTAGATGCTATTTATTCACATAATTCTCTTTCTTGAAATGTGTGTAAATGTCAACACATATCATACTGTATGTGCCTAAAGAATTGAAATTTGCCATGTAAAACATTAATTCAATTAATCTGCTGTTTTAATCCCTACCATTAATCATGGTCAGAAATGTCTGTAAATATTTAGTTTAAACATAGTTAGGTTTCAACTAAATGATGGTGCAATGAAAAATAAGGTTGTAGTGCACCTTTGTACCGCAGCTAGACTAAGTTGTAACTTACGCACAGGCCCATGGCCTGTAGAGCTAAACAAAATGACAACCATAAAAGTACTATTACTGTTTTGTTTTTTTGGAGTTCGACAGCCCTGGTCAATATAAAAAAAATGTTGCATGACATGAGTTGCAAATTAATGCTAAAAAAACTACTTCCATGCACCACAGAAAAATAAATAAATAAAAACAGCAAATGTGGTCAGAACAACATGAGGGTGAACAAAATAATGAGAGAATTTCTATGTTTTTCTACTCTAGCCTTGGGCACAGAAATTAGAGTGTCTGCTATGAAGATTACGATGGTCCAAACCTTGGATAGAGCTCTTTATGGGCTCACCAGGCCTGATCATAGAGCTGATATTAAATGTGTCCTGGTGTAATGAAAGCAAGGTAACCTTCAGAGAGAGAGAGAGAGAGAGATGAGAGAGCAGAACGCCTGTAGTGGTATATTTAGCTGTCCTCGTTAGTTGGCCTTATTTTCTTGTGTCTGACACATTCTGTTCTATAGGGCTTCCATCTCCTGGACCTGCGATCAAGTCTACTTTCAAAATGTGTTCATTTATGGACTTGTAGCTAAAGTATTTTAGTGTATGTTGTAGTATTGAATGCAATATGTACTTTGATTAAACA
Source organism: Gymnocypris eckloni scoliostomus (assembly GCA_027564155.1). NCBI lineage: Eukaryota > Metazoa > Chordata > Actinopteri > Cypriniformes > Cyprinidae > Gymnocypris > Gymnocypris eckloni. Next base: position 23,825,457 of record CM050426.1, read on the forward strand.
ATTAAATTAACTAAAGCGAAAATTGGCACAATATTGTGGAATATGTTACACATAAGCACAAATCAATTGTTTACACTGATACCGTCATGAATCTGGTTTGTGGTCTTTTGTCCGACTGCCACAAGAGGTCACCTCTCCATCATATTGACTCTCACACCACACATCACACTGGAGTGCATTTCCCATCATCCATTGCACTGATGACACATGCACAGCTGATTGTACATACACAGCTGAATGCACTGATCAAACAGCTGTCACCAATCACACGCTCACCTAAGAGCAGTTACACACACTACATAAAACTCTCTCAGATCCTGATCTAGTTGCCGAGCATTGTTTAGCACTCTCCTAGTGTTAGCTACATACCAAGCCTTTCCGTGTTTCTTTTGGTGTTTAGTCTCATGTATTGTTCTGCGTTTATCATTCTCCAAGTGTTAGCAGCTTTACAGAGCCATTCGTAGTTTAAGTCTAGTCTTTTCGTGTTGCCTTGTTGTCTGGTTTCTGATCGTCTGCTTTGTATCTTGGATTAACCCTTTGCCTTCCATTTGGACTCTGTTTGCCCCTGCCTGGACCATTGCTCGTGTACCTGGATTACTCCTCTTGTCAAGCCCTCTGGATATTGTTCACCGATCGAAGACCATGCCCGTTTAATTGAGTACTCATCTGTCTTGCCCTCAATATACCTGTTTGCCATTTGTTCGACCCTGCCTGTGTTTTTGACCATGTCTATTAATAAAAGCTTGCACATGGATCCGCATGCTTCACGTCTCGTTCGCCCTGTTACAGATACATTGGATATAGGTGCCACACAAAAACATTATATTTACTCTTCTTTAAGTCCTCTATCATTGCTAATTAGTTGTTTATTCATTGTATCATTTGTTTGTTTATACTGAGAGCGTGCACAGTAAGTCTAATTAAATGTTGATTTGTTAGCATGATAATTTTTAGTGTTCCTCCTCCTCTTATCTGTTGACATATTAATGTATTGCATATGCCACCTTATCGCTGCTTGTCAAACCATTTCATATGGTTTGTGCTGTTAGCAAACATAATTGTGGTTGCTTTTTTAAGGTCTGCAGTACTTTACTGCGTCACTTTTCACAGTATGATGTGCTGAGGATTTGAATGCGGAAATGGCTGGTTTTGCTCAGGTTCAATAGGCTCTAGCTGTTATGGTCTGGTTCTGTGAGTGTGTTTAAGTCCGTATGGGTCTCTGCGTATAAAAGCAAGTTTATGTGAGCAGACATGTCTGAGCGGACACATTCCTGCCATTGGTTTAAGAGGAGCATTGTGGGATGGATGTGGTTCTCACAGTCTCTTCCTGCAGCTGCTCCATGGAAACAGAGAGCCTCAGTCCCCTGCAACCCTCTTGTTTACAGAGACCGGATAGAGGCATGCTCAAAAGATAGGGGGAGGTAAAACAGACAAAAGCCTGACCTTTGAGACCTGACCTAAAAATCGGATTTTAAACGCATGGGGCAAAAGTTCAAACAAAACATGTTTCAATACATGATGATGTCATCTGCAAACGCAGAGTGATTCTTTTGATTCAAAACAGTGTTCTTTATGAAATTAACGAATGATAATGCATGTAACTGTTTTAATTACTGAAATTGTTTTCTCCTATCCGAACTATCTTAATAAAAAAAGAAAGAAAGATTATACTAATCTGACACAGCAATACTGGCTCAACCAATAGTTTGTTTGGGGCGGGGCTACCTGTGTGTTCAGCCAATGGCAGACAGGGGGAGTGTTTCAGAAACCTGACTGAAAAAGGTCTTTACTCTGATTTTTTTATTTCACACTTTCATTTGGTGACACCAGTGAAGTAAAAATCCATATCTCCTTAAATTGTCTTTTTTTTTTGTCTCGTCAGGACCATTTAAAATAAGATTGTTATTTTTTTTGGTGAGAAAGAACTCATTATACTTTTATTACATTTTAAAAGTTTATTAAACATTAATGTAAAAGTATGATCTTTAGGCTGGAAATAGTTTTCTGTATTCTTAGATTATATTATTTTCTTTATGAGAACAACCTCTTTTGGATCAGTGATCCAGATATTATAGCAAAAACTAAATTTAGGTGGTAACAATCCTTTTTTTATTTGTATTGTGCAAACCAGTGTTATTTTGATATTTAATATATTATTAATGCACTGGCAACACTTTAGTTTAGGGATCAATTCTCAGTATTAACTAGTTGCTTATTAGCATGCCTGTTATTAAAATATTGGCTATTCAAAGCACATATTCTGCATGACAATATTCTACATCCCTCATCCTACCCAAAACCTAAACTTAACAACTACCTTACTAACCATTAATAAACAGCAAATTAGGAGTTTAATGAGGCAAAGTCATAGTTAATGGTTTGTCAATGGCGAGAATTGGATCTTAAAATAAGCATTGCATTTATTAATATTTAGAAATAAGTTTTATATAATTGTTTATATATTTTAATGTAATTTTGGCGTGCTTTTGTCTTTAGATTAAATATTCAGGTGGTAGCTTTTCTATAATTTTTTAAACACATTTTTAAGTTTATATTTTTCATCTAATATTTACATTTATTTTATTTAAACTTTATTTCAGTTAATTAAAATTATTTGTAAAAGTTTCAGTTTTAGGTTAACGGTAACAACACTGATGCCAACTGTATAAACCTGAATTATTGTTATTTTTGGGGTAATTTAGCTGATCCGTATGCACAAAGAATTCAGGCTCAAATAAAATCCTGAATGTAGGGCAGGTGCGTGTGACAAAAACAGGCAATGAAGAGAGTGCAGTGCACTGATGTGTCTCAGCATCTAATAAGGTTCTGTAAGTAGCTCGGAGTCGGAGTCCAGTATAATAAACACATGAGACTTGATGTTTGCTCATTATTGACGTGCTGTTGCCATAGCAACACTCAATGGTGCGAGAAGGAAAGCTGAATGTTTCAAAGGCTGCAAAACAAATTTGAAGAATGATTAAGGGAATAGACTATAAAACATGAATTGATTAAAATAATTTTGTTTTAAAACACAATACAGCCAGTGGAGCAATCATTTGCAAAGACTATTACTCTACTACTTATATAAAATTACCTGTGTATTGTACAAATAAAATAAATCCTTGTTCAATAAGCAGATACATTTATTACTTATAATTAGCATAATAACCATTTCCTCAGATAAGTAATAGTTGTTAGCCTAATTGGAGGCCATTTGCACAGCAACCTGGCATTTCAATATAGAAGATATAGAATGTGAGATAATAGTCATTTTACAGCAGCGTTGAACACGGCACATCCTTTCAGAATTTATAATCAAATCACTGTTTTTATAATAGTGCTTTTATACTAAGCTTTTTAAAAATGCAGTCTTCAAAACAAGAGTTTAAAGTAATATAATTGTCTGTGTAGATTGAAAAAGTGAAAGCACTTATGGTGAAAGTTATTATAATGCAGTCAGCATGAATAGCAGCACAGTTTGTGGACTTTCAAACACTGTTCTGAATTGACTTCTGAGAATTCCTGTTCAAACATGCACACTGTAGCCACAAACTGAGAGCAACCGCTATGATTAGTCATGCTTAATTTCAGTCATGAACACTTTATATGGATTACAGCAGGGCGACGGTGATAGATGCAATTTCCATTATGTAAATGCAACCCTTTAAAGGAACCCAGCATCTCCATGGTGACCGTCGAATAGAGTGTGTATCTTTCCTGTGTGTGTGTGTGTGTGTGTGTGTGTGTGTGTGTGTGTGTGTGTGTGTGTGTGTGTGTGTGTGTGTGTGTGTGTGTGTGTGTGTGTGTGTGTGTGTGTGTGTGTGTGTGTGTGTGGTGAATTTGATTTCACACTCTGGCAGGACAAATCATATTCAACCCACACATGTTCATTCTAAGGGAGTTCTTCGGTGACGAGTGTACAAGCTTAGGAACAGATAGATAAACCACAGGGTGTTAGAAAAGTCTTCCTATAAGGGAAAGCTCATCACTATGGAAACAATGGCACAGTCTGGAGCACTGGCTGTGAGGGATATTAGCTGGAGGTCCCTTCGTTTCCTGTGAAAAAGACCCGGAAAAAAATCCATAAAATATGCACATTTCAAGTTTTAGGATTATTATCTCAGCAGTGATAGTGTTTGACTGGAAAGTATGTTTTATTTCTTTGTTTACTAGGTTATTGAATGTGCTTCGTATAACCTAAACTTAGGTGCCTTCAATGCAGTATATTTATTTTTGTATTATTATTTTTACATAGAATAGTCCCCTTTCATGTCATTGCACATATATCTTAAACAACAATGATTTAGATACACCACTAATTTGTGGTCTGTAATATATTTTGTTTTATGTTTCTTGTGTCTCTTGTGCTCACGAAGTCTGTGTTTATTTGATTAAAAATATAGTAAAAACAACTGTGAAATATTATTAGAATTTAAAATAAGTGTTTTCTATTAAAAATTATATTTATTTCTGTGATGACAACTCTGAATTTTCAGCATCATTACTCTATTCTTCAGTGTCACACGATCCTTCAGAAATCATTCTAATATGCTGATTTGGTGCTTAAGAAACATGTATTATTATTATTATGTAACAAAAAGTTGGGCTGCTTAATATTTCTCTGGGCTTCTTTGTTAAATAGAGAGATCGTTTGTCATGATGAGATGATGAACTGGACTTACACAGAAATATGACAAAGCTATGCTGCCTCACACGGCTCAGCCTCTTACTGAATGGCACACAGTTACTGCTTCCCTCTGTATGAAAAGACTAGAGAAAGTGGAAATTGTACTGTCAGAACTGGCCATTTCTGCTATGTAGCAGCAGCCAGGGAAAAAAGGGCTTTTAATAGATGGGGGTCATCCCTGTGCGGGGAGCTGCTGTATACTGCACTTCACTGAAAACGCCTTCCCAACACAGCCTATTTCAATAGCCACAGGGAATTTTCATCTTTCACTCTTTCTTTCAAATGTGCTTTTCTTTATATTCATGCATTGTCCAACTTGCTGAAAATTCCTTTTTACTAGCATTTACCAAAGTTTTGGACAGTAAATAAAACCGTATCAGTTACTCGTCAGTTGCTTTTCGCTTTTACCTTGTTGGAAAATATGAGGCTTAGCTCATTTTCGACAATTCAAATGTGAAATATTACTCGCATTAAGCCACCAAAACGGAAATATGAGTCATACTGCGACAGATGCAGTATTACCAACAAAGTCTGTCATAATGACAAAAAAGGTATATATATATTAGTAAAAAATATGCAAAATACAATTTCATGGTCAGAAAGAAATATTTAAATAAATGTCCTCAATTGCATCGGCAGGTGTGTCATAAAATGTATTTTGTAGCCTGACTTCAAATCAAATCATTCACAGTTTCAAAAGATTTTTTTCTGTTCCATGCTTTTTCTCAGCAGATAGCACTAAAGCCTTTCCCAGGCTGCTGTGTGACAGCCGGATAAGAGCGAGCACTCCTGAGAACCCTTCTGTGTCAGGTAGGAAAAAACAGCAGGTCTCTTTAATTGAAAAGGGATCGAATCACCCAGTTAGCAGAGGATAATCGAAAGACTGTGTATGTACTGACAAGAAGCAAGGATGGAAACACACGCAGCTATTGATCATGACCACATAATTTATTTCCCATGGTTAATAGACTTCACACACTCCCTAACCAGATGTGCAGCGAGAAGATATCAGCATAGAGAGGTTGCTTGCTGTATTTATGGTATTCTGATATTTCTAGGGGTTTCTGTTTGTTGGTTAGAGCATTTAGTGAAGCAAAAATGCACTAAAGCGAGTTCCAGCACTGCAAGTGCTTCCAAAACCAGGGGAAAAAATACAGTGGATATTAATAAATGCTCCCAAATGGAAATTTGTCAGCTTACATGCAAATGAACGTCCTGAGAAACTACTTACAAAACAACATTACTCATAAGACACATAATTGATTTCACATTGATTAGTCTGAGTAAATATTTTGATATCCAAAATAATCAATCAGAAGATATAATTTGTATTAAAATAAATACTAATACATAACAGACATTTACTAGTGTGTACATGATGGTTAACTGCACATACCTATTAAAAGAAGATACAATTTTCAGCCCATTATTTAATAATTAATCTTGAAAGGGGACCTATTGTGCAATAATCACTTTGATATGGTGTTTGAGTTGTGTGGCCGCAGTGTGTGAAAACAACCAGCCTATAATGTTAAAAATCCCCCCACTACTTTTTTTATAATCTAAAAAAATCAACCAGTCTCTCAGAACGAGCTGTTTCAGATTCTCCCTCTGTTCACGTCACCGAGGGGAAAAAGTCCCGCCCATTTGTGATGCTGCCCTATAAGCATAGACACAGCACTGAGGGAGAAGACGCGGTCCGCTATTACTGATTACTTGCTGTAGCTGCTGGAGATACACAATATCAGCGCCAATGAGACTTTTCAAGTGTTGTGTTTTGGGATGCACTAACGAACATAGGAGTCTCTATCCCCCTCCATCTGAGCCGCTGAGGACACTGTGGTTTCCTGAAGTTTCATAGTCCAAAAAATGTCCCAGAAATGTCCCAAATGTCCCAAAAATCGGTGAAGTCCCCAATACGTGTAGGAATCAATGCCAACGCTTGCTCCAGATCAATGCGCGAACGTCAGCTCCAGACAAAGTAAGTACCATACTTTTGTTTTCCAAATTGCCTCTGAAAGAGCTTTTTGGTACTCTATAAGTGTCAGACTTTGTCTTCCTCTGCCTTTGTCCCCTCACCCTTATATGGTCCTTCCTGTTCCCCATCATTAGTTGATTAGTCTTCGTCTGTATCTTGATTATGTCCCAGGTGTTTCCAGTCATGTCTCCCTATATCTAGTCTGTTCTGCCCCATGTTACTTGTGGATTATTGTTAATGTCATGTGTCCAAGCCGTAGATGTCCTTACCTGTGTTCCTGTCTCTCCTCCGTTTGTCTCTCATTAAATACCTCGTTTGTCAGAATCCTCGTCTCCTCGTTCCTGGATCCCCGTGTACCGTGACAGAATAATCCACCGCAAACAACGATGGAGTTCGCCGCCTGCGTCCTCGCCCTTAGCCGGCGGAATCTCTCCTTTGTGGAGCTCCACGACGCGGCAATCCTCCATCTGTTTCGGCTCGGGGCAAATTACCAGCGCCCTATGGATCTCCCAGACACCACAGGATTGTGTTGGAGAGAGGGGATCTACCGGTGTCTGGGAAGTTACCGGTCCCGAGTCGAAACCAGCTCTTCTTCGTCTCCACTGGTCCTGCCCAGCTCTTCTTCGCTGGTGCCGCCCAGCTCGTCTTCGTCTCGGCTGGTTCCCGAGCGCCGCCGCGAGCCCGCGCTTCCCGAGCGCCGCCGAGAGCCCGCGCTTCCCGAGCGCCGCCGAGAGCCCGCGCTTCCCGAGCGCCGCCGAGAACCCGCGCTTCCCGAGCGCCGCCGAGAGTGGCTGCTCCCGACAGCGCCCTCCGGTGCCTGCTCGAGACTCGCCCTCCAGTGCCTGCTCCGAGGCTGCGCCCTCCAGTGCCTGCACCTCGCCAGTGCCCTCCAGTGCCTGCACCTCGCCAGCGCCCTCCAGTGCCTGCACCTCGCCAGTGCCCTCCAGTGCCTGCACCTCGCCAGTGCCCTCCAGTGCCTGCACCTCGCCAGTGCCCTCCAGTGCCTGCACCTCGCCAGTGCCCTCCAGTGCCTGCACCTCGCCAGTGCCCTCCAGTGCCTGCACCACGCCAGTGCCCTCCAGTGCCTGCACCACGCCAGGGCCCTCCAGTGCCTGCACCACGCCAGTGCCCTCCAGTGCCTGCACCTCGACAGCGCCCTCCAGTGCCGGCTCCTCGTAAGTGCGCTTCAATTTCCCCGCTGGTTCCGTCCAGCTCTTCCGAGCGCCCCCGAGAGTCAGCGGCACCCGCGCGCCCACGCTGGCCCACGCTGGTCCCGTCCAGCTCACCTGGGCCTCCGCTGGTCCCGTCCAGCTCACCATTGCCTCCGCTGGTCCCGTCCAGCTCACCTTGGCCCACGCTGGTTCCGTCCAGCTCACCTGGGCCTCCGCTGGTCCCGTCCAGCTCACCATTGCCTCCGCTGGTCCCGTCCAGCTCACCTTGGCCCACGCTGGTTCCGTCCAGCTCTCCAGGGCCTCCGCTGGTCCCGTCCAGCTCACCATTGCCTCCGCTGGTCCCGTCCAGCTCACCTTGGCCCACGCTGGTCCCGTCCAGCTCACCTGGGCCTCCGCTGGTCCCGTCCAGCTCACCATTGCCTCCGCTGGTCCCGTCCAGCTCACCTTGGCCCACGCTGGTCCCGTCCAGCTCACCTGGGCCTCCGCTGGTCCCGTCCAGCTCACTTTTCCCTCCGCTGGCCCTGTCCAGCTCGCCTTCCACGGCTCCTGAGCGCCCTGGGATGGGAGCTTCCCAAGAAAATTTTGGGGCTACCTCCATGGCCACCCGAGCACCCGCTCCTCCATGGCCGCCCGAGCACCCCGCTCCGCCATGGCCTCCTCAGTTCCCGGACCCTCCGTGGCCGCCTGATCCGCCATGGCCGCCAGAATCCCCGGATCCGCCATGGCCGCCATGGCCGCCGGAATCCCCGGATCCGCCATGGCCGCCTGATCCGCCGTGGCCGCCTGAGTCCCCGGATCCGCCGTGGGTCCCGGAACGGGCACCGCCCTGGAGGTCACCTGTCCGGTCTCCAGGTCCTTGAGGCCTCCAGAGTGCCCCCCCCCTCCCTTTCGATGTCGTGACGGCGCGGACGCGCCTATTGGAAGGGGGTAATGTCGACTTTGTCTTCCTCTGCCTTTGTCCCTCACCCTTATATGGTCCTTCCTGTTCCCCATCATTAGTTGATTAGTCTTCGCCTGTATCTTGATTATGTCCCAGGTGTTTCCAGTCATGTCTCCCTATATCTAGTCTGTTCTGCCCCATGTTACTTGTGGATTATTGTTAATGTCATGTGTCCAAGCCGTAGATGTCCTTACCTGTGTTCCTGTCTCTCCTCCGTTTGTCTCTCATTAAATACCTCGTTTGTCAGAATCCTCGCCTCCTCGCTCCTGGATCCCCGTACCGTGACAATAAGGCTAATGATGCTAAAGCTACCATTATCTCTGTCTGTTTTCACTGGTGCTGTCTTCATGAATAATTGTGAATAGGAATGTAGTAGTTAAAAGTTGCATATGAAAGCGATGTGAGTCGATGGCTTGAGTTTGTTGAGCTCATAATCACGTGTGGGACTTATAAAGTTAGTGATAGCATGCCATGCATCGTGAGACCAGTTATGTTGTTATTTTATAGCGCTGTGCTCCCTCATAAACGCAAATGTATTAAGCACAGTACAATCAGATGACTGACTTTTAGACAGAGTATGTTTTCTGTCAAGATAAATGTCTTGTACTAATAGTGGAATGTTTATTTGCAAAAGCTAGCACTGCTAATGCAGGAGCTGAGCTCTTGAAGCTCCGCCCTCGTCTCCGGGAGCACCAGCTCATTTGCATTAAAGCAACAGACTCCAATACAGGGCGTTTTGGGTCATTCCCTAAAAGTGCCAATTTTAAAAAGCTATACAAAATTATCTGTTGGGTATTTTGAGCTAAAACGTCACATACACACTCTGGGGATATCAGAGACTTATGTTACATCTTGTGAAAAGGAGCATAATATGTCCCCTTTAAGAAATGCCAAGGAGAGGCAGACTCTTTAACCGTATTTATCTACAACTAATCTGTGTTATATTTTGTGTTATGTCAGCAAACATGCTGAAGATATGTCTTCCAGATAAAAGGAAATCCTAAGGAAAGCTGACCAGCACAACTGCTTTCTTGATTCAAATGCATGCATATAAATATGACTCATACATTCACTAAATTAGATTGTGAGGCCCTGTGCAAACATAAAGCTTTCATGTTTAAAAGCTGGGGTGTTTTATCATTCAGTCTAGCCTATTTGTCGTTTTTAATTTTTAACTTTGTTCAGAGAGGTGGGCAAGCAATCATGGTCAAATCAGAGCCTGTTATTTAACACGATCGTTAAATAAATAGTTCTTAACCGACCATTAATCATGGCACCTTAACATAAAATATGTTAACCAGCAATTCTTGAGAACATATTTCTCAGTAGATACGAATTTGAAGCTGCAAATGACAAACAACCAAGCCGTATTTATAGAAAAGAAGCACAAGTGCTTTTCAGGTTATCAGATATTGTGAGCGGGCTGATTCACATCTGAAGATAAGAGCTGGTATAAAACACAGCATCTTGCCAACAGAGCCTCATTAGCTGCATCTCCTACTAAGGTGGCACATCTTATTGTTTGTCTCAGTAAAAAAAAAAAACATTTAACACTGAGCCATTCGCTCTGGAGTTGTCATACTTCAGTAACAAGATCATTCTGACTCATTCCTAACCAACAACACAGAGCAAATGTCAGGTTTAGGGAGTAAATGTTTCCGAACCAACAAGACCCGTGAAGTCTTTCCTATACCAGAGACCAAAGACCTAGTCTGATCTGTGTCGCATAATTGGATCATAACATCCACTGTGTTCTTCACATGCTTCATGTTAAGTAAAACACATCATGCCTGAGCTACATCCACAAAGAAAGTGTGTCTAAATGACATAGAATGATGTCTATGTTAAATAAGGCTGATGGATGCAGTCTCCCCAGGTGCTTTTAGAACAAGACACTAAACTGAATGGGAACGATGGAAATGATAAAGCGGTGCCTGTAAATGAATAGTGCCATCTAGGGGTTTTCACGTATGAGAAATAAAAGGAGCAATGCCTGACAGACCCATTGTTACAACAAAACACTCATCTTGAAGTATAATTATTAAAAATGGTCAATTTCGAGAGAGGTGAGATTAAAGTATGTTTAAACTGAAAATTATAGATTACATATGCAGTTAAAAACTGATAATATATTCTCAAAGACAAAGCCCATGGGATGCATACTTTACAAACAGGGGACACATCTGTAGGCTAACTGGCATTTCAACATTTCCTAGTTTTTCAATAAATATACATAGCAAATTAAGCACCTGATCATAAGTGCTACAATATCAAGGAATAGGTTTACAAATGCATCTGTAATGAACGAAAAACGAACACATTCATGACCATCATTGTATAGAATGTTCTTATATGGTTCTCATAAGAACAGAATGTTAACTGAACCTTTGAAGAGGGTTTCTTCAACAAGAATACTTTGAAATATTGCTTAGCAACAGCCCACTGAATACTAAATGAAATCCTTGAAAAATAAGTGATCCACTTAATAAAGGCTTCATTTATTCATGATAATCTCATAAAGTTCTGTGCTGATTAAATCTAATGCAGTGATGGCCAAAAACTATAAAAGAGGTTTCTCATGTGATGGAAATGTCTTCTTCTTACTCTTCTGACCATTTCTAGCTCAACAGGCTACCCACATTAACCACAGCAAACATGATTATGCATGTGTTATCAACTGTATATGTTAATAACTGTATGTTATCTAGCCTCATGGTACCGATAGACCACGAAATAAAATAAAACGATCCTACAAAATAAAATATTATGCCATAGTTATGCCATATCTTATTTCATGGAATAACTCTAAGAAAAAGCACTAGAGCATTTCAAACCTTTGGGGCATAACTTTGTCCTGGTTATTTTAATAGTAAATTAAATAACCACTTTTGCATAACTTATAATAATAAGGCAATTTATAACACTACTGTGTGTGACTGAAGCTGCCAATGTAGGCCAAATGTACACATCTGTCGTGACCAATCCATTCCATCCCACTTATCCAAAACAATTACCTGAAGCACTGGTGTTTTGAAAAATGTAATTGGTGTTTTAGCAAAAATAATAATAATTACATCATTTAAAGCTCTATTATACCAGGTGGCCTTTTGCCCCATTGTACACAAAAACATAGAAAGCATTGTGTGTGAGAGACTAAAAATATAAATAAATAAATACAGCTACAGAACATGCTAAAAGACCATAAGTGAAACGGTCATAACTTGGTCAATATTCTACAACATAAATAAATACAATTCTATAGATTTTTTTAAACTTGTAATAATATATATATATATATGATAATGTCAAACATCTTGCTTCCTGTGCCAAAAACGATAGTATTTATAGCATTTTTACAGAGGGAAATGACCCGAAGACAATGGCATGGTTAAGCAGCTTCTGATGATGAGAGCTCATTCTCATCTCCGTTACTGTGGAAACCAACTTCACATCCCTCTATACACGAATTCATACCAATAGCCATACTGAAACTTCAGCATTCAACCTAGTCATTCCCATTGCCAAAATCTGCGTTTGTTTAAATACATAAAACGAACCCCGTAAACTATAATATCTATATATAGAAAAGGTGACATAACTTACAGCAGTTAGTTACAGCGAAACTGTTAGCTACTTCCAGATTGTCGATGTGAGGCGTCAGTCTAAATTCAGCCGTTCCGAACTGAACCATTCCGATCCGAAACGCGCTGTACTCCTGATCAGCTCCCCTCGGAAACAAGCCCCCTGCACGACACACACAACATGTATGTTAAACAATTATACTGTACATGCCAATTAAAAAATGACGCCCACGCTAAACATACCAATTTGAACACTTGGAGAGCCTCCAATTGTCAACCCACATAAGAGGGAAATGAGGCAAATCGACACATTCTTAAACTGTTGCATCTCCACGACAAAGTGTGTGTTCACCCACTGTATGAAGGAAATATTAGTCGTTTACACAGTGTTGAGTCAAATCCGTAACATATTGAAGCGTTGCTGGAGAATGACGGCGGCTGCTGTCTGCAGGTGGTTCCTCTATCGCGGACTCCTGCCTCAGTCCCGCTTCTGGAGGAATAATGCAGACCTCTCTCTCTCTCTCTCTCTCTCTCTCTCTCTCTCTCTCTCTCTCTCTCTCTCCTCCCTCTAGTCGCGCGCCTTCTTATGAGTTGATACCTTCCCATACACACAGGAGCACTGCACACATACACGGTAACCGGCGACGAACGATAATAAGAGCACGGAGGTGATTGAAAATAGAAATAATTTTTCAGACCTACTTCAAAACACACGTCATTTTCCAAATTGTTGTGTGCATGCGTTTAAAAGAAAAGTTTTCTAAACATATTTTGATTTAATGACAAGATTAAAAAAAATAACAATCAAGTGCTAAAACTAATTAGGTGGTGTAACATCATATGGGGGACAATAAGGCCTTGCATCTTGATTTCAGGTTTGAATACTTAAACACATTTTCAAAAGAGTTTTCAAACTATTGAAAATTAGTATTGGTAATTATTGAGTCATGAAGTTGATCCTACCAGTACCACACAAGTCGTGGGGGTCTAAAGGGGTCTTATCTGTTTTGCTTTGTCTAGTCATATGACAACAAAATGTCTTCCTGCATGTTGCCACACCGACTTTGATTTGGCTGACACCAGTTGTTGTTGTTTTTAATATTAATAATATTTGAAAAAAAATTGCTTCAATGCAATTTAAATAAATAATAATAATAAAAGATTGTGTCAGGCTTATGGAATAACTGCTTTGTCAAGAATAACAGTGTCTTAATTAGAAATTTATTAATTTATTTGTAATTATATATATCCACATATATAAAATTCAGATACAGAAAATTTGGATTTGAACATTTATTGAAAATGGACTTTATACATCTAAGATTAAAATGATAAAGGGGGTTTCTTTGTCTGATAGATATTCTGTTCATTTTCCTCTTTTGAAATGTGATGACTCACTCAATGAGAACAGGCGATGATAAATGAATTATATTTTATAATCGTACAAAAAGTGCTAAATCACACAAGATTTACCATCCATAAAAGCTAAATATAGAGCATATCTCCATGACGTTACTGTGGTTTATGTGAAGAGGGATGTAGCTAGGATTGTTGGGAGTCCCATAGATCTGCGGGCGCTTGTGTCATTCCCACCATTTACTCCACTCGCTATGGCCCTGGACTACCATACAGGACTTCCAACACGCTGGCCACATCTGAGAGCTTGCATTGCCTTCAGGACCACGGACAGGTCCCTCTCACCTCCACAAAACAAATGACATGAAACCTAAATTGATTTGATGAGCTTAAAATACAGCCATGTGTCTTTATATCTCTTGATTTCCATATCACTGATGAAACAAAAGTAATTAAAATTGCATAAACAACTTTTTATTCACATTTTTTACACATATACATGTGTGTGTGTGTGGGGGGTCAGTTTTCAAGACATTTAATACACATTTCCCTTGTTTGTGTCTCTATACCACAACACTGCAAGCCATGCTATGTTGAAGTGTACATCACATGTTCAATAAAATTATGACCATTAGATGCTCAATCAGTTTTCAAAGCATTTAATACACATTATTGTAAAGTGCCTTCTACAAGAGCAATTATTATTGCTTATAGTAATTTGATTTGTGGAATGTGCTACACATCTCTGAAAACATGTACATCTTTGCAGGCAATCAAAACATGTATGGATGCCCTGTATATTTGTTTAGAATTAAGAAGATGAGAATGAAAATACTACTGAGCTCAAAAATGCAAAATGGAAACATAATCTTTTATATTTAGCAAGACATGTGCATGGCAATACACTTTCTCTCTCTCTGGCACTTCTGGCACTCTTCAATGTCATTTTTCATGCTCATGGCTGTTTATCAAGTAGGTCGTCCTCACATTAACACGTTACTGCTCCATTCTCTCTTCTCCTCCTGGATAAGCCCCTGTGAATCTGCACATATACGAGTAGAAAGGGAATGCAGTGGGCAAGGAGAATGGCTGCAGGACTAATGGTCATTTCTCACGGCATGGACCTAAGCGTGACACACTGAGAGAAGTTTACATGATATAGTATGATTTAGCCTATAGCAATATCACAGGCTTGTGTGTTTGTCTTTCTGGCTTTGCTTTTGTAGAAAACAGTACACAAGGCATTGCATATGCTTTACAGAGCAATATATTAGACTTCACCGAAAAATTCACTGAAATGGTGCTCAGTTATTATGAATTATTGATGGTGTTCAGTTATTATAAACGGTTCTTAACAATGTTAAAAACAGGTTTGCTGCCTAATATTTTTGTGGAAACTATGACACTTTTTTTTCAAGATTCTTTGATAAATAGAAAGTTCAAAAGAACACCATTTATTTATAATAGAATATTTGGAACATCATAAGTAAATGTCTTAAAAACAAATCACTTTTGATTAATTTAATACAAATTTGCTGAATACAATTATTAATTGCTGAATAAATTTATTAATTTCTTGAAAAAATAAAATATTAAAATAATATATTACCATAAAAATATTGGCCAGCAAAAACTATTAGAATGATTTCAGAAGGATCATGTGACTCTGAAGACTGTAGTAATGGATGCTGAAAATTCAGCTTTGCCATCACAGGAATAAATTACATTAAAAATATATTAAAATAGAAATATATATTAAAACAGCTATTTCAATAATATTTAATAATAGTTAACAAATAAATTAATGCAGCCTAAGTGAGCACAAGAAACATTTTCCATAATTCCAAAATTGTGTGTGTGTGTGTGTGTGTGTGTGTGTGTGTGTGTGTGTGTGTGTGTGTGTGTGTGTGTGTGTGTGTGTGTGTGTGTGTGTGTGTGTGTGTGTGTGTGTGTGGGCGTGTTTATGTGGTTTATGAGGACACAAATTTGTATTAATGACATGGGTATGATGACATAGGTATTACAAAGAGAAGGTGATTTATGAGGACATTTTCTGTTTCCCCATAATTTAAAATGCTTATAAATCATACAGAGTGCGTTTTTTGGGGGGAAAGTAGAAATGCACTGTCTCCTGTGAGGGCTAAGTTTAGGTGTAGGGTAGGTGTAGGGCAATAGCACATACAGCTTTGTACAGTATAAAAACCATTACGCCTATGGAGAGTCCCTGTAAACCATAAAAACCAACAGTGTGTGTGTGTGTGTGTGTGTGTGTGTGTGTGTGTGTGTGTGTGTGTGTGTGTGTGTGTGTGTGTGTGTGTGTGTGTGTGTGTGTGTGTGTGTGTGTGTGTGTGTGTGTGTGTGTGTGTGTGTGTTTGTATAAATATCTACATAAAATTATGGAATTGTGGGAATTGTGTGGAAAAAAGGTATTTTGTGCATATTAAGTCTACATTAATTTATTTTATTTATTCATTAATTTATTTATAATTATTTCGTTTTAAAATTAAATAAATAATTATCAACAGTGAACACAGAGATGTGAAATATGTTTCAGCATATCAGCATATGGACCTCCCCTCAACGGACTAGAGCTGCTCTAATCCGTGGTGACATGACACTGAGACCATAATCAGCAGTGTCACCCATGCAACATGCAGTTAAACTGGTCTGAAAAAAAGTGTGAGAGAGTTGGAGATTAGGGGAAGAGATGAAGAATGAAAAAGACTAAGAGAGGCAGAAAAAAAAGACTTCTCATCATCCATTTCCTCCACACATGATTTCACCCCATAATTTCCCTATATACAGTTCTGTCATGCTCCATTTGAAAGATGCCAGCTCTTTCAAACACCCAAATATATGCACACTATCACTCACACACACACACACACACACGCACGCACGCACGCACACACACACGCACGTTCGCACACACACACACACACACACCATATTAAAAAAGTCAGTCCATCTGTCTGGGTGTTTGCAAGTAACCTTATCATCAGTCTCAGCTCATGATACAATTTCCCCTTCACACTAAGATTTCACTCATGCGTGGATGAAAGGCAGTGACACTGGAAAATTCAGCATTGGAAATGATGCTTTCAATTATTTATTTTTATTGCCACCTCTTCTGACTTGTCTTAAATGCCTAATAAAACATCAGCTGAAGATATGTCACTATATATTATAATTATAATAAAGGCCAGTGTTGGGTGTGGAAGCTGCAAGAAAGAGGAAGCTGTCATTCCACCTCGTCCTTACCCAGTGTGTTCAGGTTGTATTAGGCAGTAGTCTATGTGATATAGGTTACAGGGTGAACTGACCGTTGGGGTGGGAGGACAGATAACCAGCAGGAATCAGACAAGCCGCTTGAAACAATGTGTGAGACCGCAATCACGGGGAAAACGCAGAGGGGAATGCATGTGGGTGGGCTTGGAAACACACGCTGTGCAGTGTCACGCTCAAACACACAACTGCAATTTGAACAGTACTTTACTTGTATTATTTAAGTCAGTCTTCTAACTTCAATTTTCCCTGCTTCGACTAGAGCACGGTACATCAAAAAAGTGAAAAAGTTCATTTTTATCTTGTAACTTATTTAAAAAGTAAAATTTCATATATTTTAGATTCATTACATGTAAAGTAACAATATATATTGAATCTATATAATATATGGGTTTCACTTTCTGAAATGATTGACAAGAAATATTGACCTTTTACACGATATTACATTTTTTAGATGTACCTGTATATAAAATCATTTGTGCGTTGTAATATCAAAATGACTGATGCATGAAACATTTCGACCAATGCTGGCTTTTTTGTGCTTATCAAACCGATATCTGCATATTCAAAGACTCACACCTCCATGTTAGCCTGTCTAGTTACACAAAGGCAGCAGCGCCACCACAGTAATTATTCAAATGACTGAGGAGGAGGATCTCGCAGTAAAATGCTCAGAGGGAGGAAATACATATAACGCAATTGGCTAGATAACTGAGAACAGTTTTTCAACACTCCACCACACATTTGTGTGATTTTGATATGTAAACTGTAATCTATTTAGTGAGCAAGTTCATAAGTTGGACCCCTAGGGGGCTCTATAGTGCATCTTAACATTTTGAAGTCTGAGGGTTTAATCAACTTTAAGTTAATGTAGACTACTTAAAATACATAATAGATAATCAAAAACATGTCCAGATGAAGGTCTTTATACTAAAACACTGATTTCCTTAGCGGTCTGAATCTAATGTGACAGCTTTAAAGGTTTTAAAAGCAGACCTGGCTCCAGACACAGTCAACCCTGTGAGACAGGGGAAATATATCAGCAAAATCACCAGTAGCTGTCTCTGTGTCTGTTGCCATAGCAACTAACCAACCATTCTACACATGCTCTGCAACTCTGTCTATACCACAAAGATAATACAAAGGGACAAAATGTGGTCAGGTTCACGACGGTTTCTTCTTGCGCGTCCCTTTTATATAAACAACTTCAGGTTTCTCTTAGATTTATTGGCATGGCCTATTTGTTGTGTGGAGGTGGCAGCTAGGGAGGGGTGGAGCATTCTCCATTTAGCACGCTTCATTACATCCCAGACATATTTCATATTCCGACTAGTGCAAAGACACCCGTAGGTCAATCTGTCAGCATACTTCACAGCATAATGAATACTGGTGCTTGGGTTGGGCGCAGGAACAGGTCAGACCCTGACTCCCACACAGCTTTAATGACTTCGGTCTCATGCTAGGTCAGCAACACACATTACAACAAATCAGCAGGACTTTTAAACAGCCCTTATGGAAGAATACTGGTAGTTATTGGGTAAATTAACTATGATATTATGGCATTAAAGGGATATAGTTCATCCAAAAAATGATAATTTGATGTGTATCTGCTTACCCCAGGGCATCCAAGATGTAGGTAATTTTCCAGTAGAACACAAACAAAGATGTTTAACTCAAACCGTTGCAGTCTGTCAGTCATATAATGGCAGTCAATGGGACCCACTAGGGCTGAACGATTTTAGGAAAAAATTATAATTGAGATTTTTGTGTACCAATATTGCGATTGCGATTTAATATGCAATTTTTTAAGCTCTTTATATTCTGTATTATTCAACAAAGACTAGCAATAAATCATTGTATAGTGTGCAGTGTTGGGCACGTTAATTTACAAAAGTAATCAGTTATATTACTAGTTACTTCTCACAAATAGTAACTTGTTACAATTATAAAATAAAATAATTACCAGGGAATGTAACCATTGTTACTTTAAAAGATTCAAATATGTCAAATAACTTGGATGCCTCAATATTAAATATGTTAAATGATTGAAATGGTCACTAAATAGAATACATTATTTGTATAAAATATTTTACACTAATATACACTATTTTAATGTGAGAGACACCTATCAAACTCAGTTGATTATTGCTAATATTTTCAACCCTCTATGGACACCTTGGCAATAGAATCTCCATTAGCTTGTAATTATTTTTTTGTTTAATCACCAGATTAATATTAATTATCTGATATACTAATATATATAACTTATGTTTGTAAAATGGCACAGTTTTTTTATATCTCACTTAGCATCCGTCAGTCAAACATTATGATATGATGTTATGATAATTTAGCATTACATTTTAGAATTATATGATGATATAACTTTAGTAATTAGAATAACCACGTATGAATGCATATTTGCCATGTTGTCTGAATTTAGGACTGTGGTGGTGCTTAAGATATTGTTTGTCATTTATTGTTTCTATAAAAAGGGGGACTACAAATAGAACTGATAAGATAACAAAACTACTACGAATTCTAACTACAAATAACCATATAAAACGCACTAAGGATTATTGAGCTGTTGGGTTCATGAATATTAATTATATAGTCAGCGTTTACTCAAAATGATTTGCTGAAATCAAAACAGGGACGATAATAGGTGAGTTCTGCCCACTACCGGAGAAACCGGCAGTTCTTAAAAGCTACAGAATTCCAAAGGAATCTGTTATTTTGACAGGAAAATACAACAAAGAATATTGTTTGTATATAATTTTATTCACTTGCTTGTAATTTCTGGAATGCTTATAATAGGAACATCAAAAGACAGTTCTTGTGGCAGTGTTTATCAGTACAAATATCTCAGCACCATCTTAACAGCTGATCTTTAGGTCAAAAATAGTGTTACATGATTTAAATACAATTTATTGATACCCATATATTCCATTTTCACATGCAAGATAATTTCTCCCAGGTTTGTGCATAAATTAAATAAAGTGGCTGAAAATCAATGCCTTCATTCTTTCGATTAGAAAATAACAATACTGTGTTTACTCCCATAGTTTTGCTCTGCCTGCACATCAGTGGCAAATCTGCTCTGTTTGATGTCTGAGGTACAAATTATATGGACCAAAACGATACGAAGGAGGGAAAAGGTACCTGAATGAAAGCAGTTTAAGCTTTACACAATCACAAATACACAGACCAGTAAATTACATTAAAGAAAAGGAAGGTGAATGGGAAAATCGCACGAGCATAAAGATCTACGCGCTTGGCTGCTGCGGGGATGACTGGTTTAGGAGGTGGCGGCTTCTTGTTGTTCTTGGCTTGCGATTTAGCATGACCAATTTCAATAGGTTTGCCGTAGCAGTCAAAGTTTGAGAGTTCAAAGTCCCGTGGCAGAGAGCCTACGATGCTGAAGTCGTTGGAGCGCAAATCTGACTTGGAGGTGCATACCTTTTTGCACCTTGTCTCTGTTACCTGAGAGAAAAAAAGAGGGAGAAAGTGAGAAAAAGATGAAATAAAGAGAAAACATGTCAGATTTTGCCGAGGTTCTAAGATATACAGTATACAACTCCCCATCAGTAGTTCTATACTGCCACCTGTTGGCGCAGTTGTGTAACTTAGAGAACAACCTTTGATAAGTCAAGATCACGAGAAAAACAAGTCGAGATAACGAGAAAACAACTTTTGTTATGTCGAGATCACAAGAAAAACAAATCGTGATAACGAGAAAAAACTTGTGTTATGTCGAGATCACAAGAAAAACAAATCGTGATAATGAGAAAAAAACTTGTGTTATGTCGAGATCACAAGAAAAACAAATCGTGATAATGAGAAAAAAACTTTTGTTATGTCGAGATCACGAGAAAAACAAGTCGTGATAATGAAAAAACAACTTATATGTCGAGATCACGAGAAAAACAAGTCGTGATAACGAGAAAACAACTTATATGTCGAGATCACGAGAAAAACAAGTCGTGATAACGAGAAAACAACTTATATGTCGAGATCACGAGAAAAATAAGTCGCGATAACGAGAAAACAACTTTTGTTATGTCGAGATCACGAGAAAACAAAAAGTTTTCCTGAAGCTGCTCTCTACCTTACAATGAAAGTTAATGGTGATCAACACTGTTGTCTCTGGTCCCCTATCCTTAAAAAATATAGTAATAATGTGTCTAATAAATCACTACCTATGGTACTTTTTTTAACCATTAAAAATAATAATGATACAAGTAAACTAAATTATAAATAGTTATAAATAATTAGTAAATTTAGAAAATTGTTCCAAAAGTTAAATATACACATTTTCCCGGTAAGTAAATTGAAAGAGAAACTGATTTTATTATTACATTAGTGTTTTCCATGTGTGAATTAGGTTAGTTGTGTCATTATTGTAAATATATAGTATGTAATGTGTAGCTTTACTGAAGAAAGAAAATCATACTGGTTTGGAACTGCAGTATATGAACATGAGTTATTCATAACATGATTTAATTTTTGACTCAACTATCCTTTTAATTTCACACTTAGATATTTTAATTTGTATAATTAGGAAATGAACAAATGATAGCTGGCAGGCATATCATTTATGTATTATGATACTCATTCAGGCATCAGACATGGACAACTCGCACCAAATCTTTTAGCATTCTCCTTCTCTTGATACTCTAGACTGCTGTAAGAGGGAGATTTTGAGGACAGGCAATTATTTTGGGCTCTTCCTGAAGCCCTAACAGGCCATAGGCAGTGTAGCATGGCCCTCCCACGCAGGAACAACGGGAGAAAAAAAAGTAGTGTGAAGAAACACCTACCTTGCATCAAAATAGAACAGGACAAGACAAGCATCACGAACTGATGTGACATCGCACTGTCTGTTTCTCTCTCTCTCTGACTAACGGAGCAGAGGGATGTCTGGATAACTGATGTCTGATGGTCTAATGCCAACATGTCTGTTGTATTATTTCTGGATGTGTGGAAAGGGGCAGAAGCCATGCAGTGCTGGACCGCACTTTTCACTGGGCACACAACACTTAAATCCTCAAACAGCTTGATATCTTTTCTAGTGTGTGGGGACACATGCACAGATTTAGGAAACTGTCTGTCAAATGT
The DNA here is from genome assembly GCA_027564155.1 of Gymnocypris eckloni scoliostomus. Classification (NCBI taxonomy): domain Eukaryota; kingdom Metazoa; phylum Chordata; class Actinopteri; order Cypriniformes; family Cyprinidae; genus Gymnocypris; species Gymnocypris eckloni. Next base: position 23,847,571 of record CM050426.1, read on the forward strand.
AGTATTGGAGCTTTTGTATGCTCCTGATAAATACTGCCTGCTCAATAGCATTGAGCGTGTCAGAACAGCCGTGAGAAGGCTAGAGAATCATTGGCAGCAAGCAAGCCTTGGGATGCGCCCAAACAGCTCTAATTCAAAGCAATGAATGAGGCTTTCTTGGAGGTGGGTGACTTTCAGGGGTTGTGCAAAGAGCATGTGGGTTAATTTGGGGTCAGATGTTCTTCTGGTAGCTGCTGAAGGTCCAGTCTGGGAGTAAATGTCTGACAGTGGTTGAAAACACACTGCATCCTTAAGCCACCCTCTGGGACCAATTTAAAGCTTATAATAGACTTGAGTAGAACACATTATTCAGCCCATTTCTCCTGTCTGTCAGGCTATCCTTGCCTTCAAGCTCCTTTTTTCAGTTGTTGCTATAAAGCTGTCTGTTTTCTGAAGAACAGGAAGTACTGTGATTATCCCACCTACACTTTTACATGCAGACCTGACATTAGCAGTGCCTGATTTCGGATTATATAACTACAGGGACAGCAATGCTGGCGAATACAATGAAACATAATTGAAACAATGGGCTTTTTAAAAAGGCAAAATCACCCAATTAACCATAATATGTTTCTCCATGTGCTGCTTAACTTGTGTGTCTAAACTGCATACTCTCACGGAATAACACCTAGATTGAATACATTAGCAAAATAAAATGTATAATAATAAATTAACAATACATTAGATTTATAATATACTGTATACACTACTGCATAAAAGTTGGTTAGATTGTTAAGCTTCTAATGCTTACCAAGGTTGCATTTATTTGATCAAAATACTATAAAACAGTAGTTTTAGTACAGGTTAAAATGACTGTTTTCTATTTGAATATATTTTAAAATGAAATTAAAAATTTGAGTTTTCAGCAACCATTACTTCAGCCTACAGTGTCACATGATCCTTCAGAAATCATTCTGAATATGCTGATTTGATGCTAATAATTTAACTTATTATAATCACAGTTGATAGATAGATAGGAACTTGTGTGAAATGCATATAGATAGATAGATAGATAGATAGATAGATACAGAGATGATATCATATGGTAAAACTAGGGTACATTAAGATTGTAGATTGTGCTGTCCAAAAATTACAGTATCATATTGTACCATGTACAAAATCACTACCTATACTGCTTTTTATTATTATTATGAATTGTGATAGCAATACAGTAAAAAAAGTTCTGACCTGTAGTGTACTGACGTGTATAGGGGTGCTTCCCATGCCATTGGTGGTGTTCTTGGCAGGGGTCTTTCCCTCCGCCTTCTCCTTGCAAGCAATCTTTGCTCTCTCCACCTCCAACCGTTTAGGGCTGTTAAGCATCACCTGAACCACAGCATATTCGACCAGAGAGGCAAAGCCAAAGAGCAGGCAGGCAATCAGCCAGATGTCAATCGCCTTTACATAGGAGACTTTGGGCAGTTCAGAGGCCAGAGACGTGCACTCAGAAGAGAGCGAGAGCACTGACAGTATCCCTGCAGACAGAGAGAGGTCATTAGATCAAATGAGCTGAGGAGAGATGAGCTTACACATCGATCTGAAGTTGTTTCCGAAGATAATACTAAAGAATACTGTAAAACATAATATGAAGGCATCTGTAACAGTATTAGATCAGTGGACATCAAATTACATCCATATTATCACATAACAGGTTTTTATCTTGTTTTCTGTTACATTACTATTCAGAAGTCAAAGATTGGTAAGATTTTTGAAAGATATTTTTGAAAGAAGGATCTTATGCTCACCTACAGTATACAAAAATACAGTTAAAACAGTAATATTGTGAAAAGCATGGTGCTTTATATATTTCTGGAAACTAGGCAACATATTTTTAGGTTTATTTGATGAATATAAAGTTCAAAAGCACAGGAGTTTCCCTCTCTTTTTATTTTAGAAATGAAATCAATGTTTTTACCGTTACTTTTGATCAATTTAATGCATCCTTGCTGATTACAAAAATATGTGTACTGACCCCAAACTTTTAAACATTAGTGTATATATATATACAGTAATAGTTAACTGTGGGTTTAGAGAAATATAATTTAAAAAGAAAATATTTCAGTTATGATTATTATGAGTATGCCAACCTAGAATCACACAGAAGCACTTTCCTGTCCCTTATATGTTTGTTTATTAAACATTTTGTCATTTATTAATAAATTAATACAAATCTTATAATATGCTCATATTGTAAATATTTTAACATTACTAAAATGTGTCAAATATGATTAAATATTAAAATTCATTCTGTTGATTTCCCCGCAAAGTCTTGTTTTGGTCTGGGCCTGTGCATGAATAATCTAAATGGATACAAACACACATAGAAACCAAACATTCATAAAATGCAATAAATGACTGACCTGTAATGACCATGGACAGTGGAATTTTGAGATGGCTCTTGATGTAATCACATTATACTGTGACAGTGACAACAATGTGGACAGAATAATGGTGGTACTGGAATCACCAATGGAATCGCAGAAAAAAAATATTGTAAGCAAATCACAGCAGTGGATTTAGTGAGATTTCATAATGTCCACCCATGAAGCGCAAGCAATAAGCACGTTCCGTGAAAACAACGCATGCGTTTATCAGCAATATCAGGCTAACATGGAAAACACAAGAAATCATCACATTTTAACATTTGCATAATCTTCATCACATCTCAGATAATCCTATCTCACTGATCTCTGTGGTTCCCATAGAGAAATAATGCCTTAGGGCTGCAGCTGAGGCTGATGAAATATCCTGGACATGCATTATATTTCCTTGGAGATGCATTTAGGTAAGCAATTGATGAAAAGAAGCTAGAGTGCTGTAGGGGATAGAAATGATCACCCTAAACTTCCCGCAACGACGGCATTGAAATTGTAATTACATTGATGAAAACGGGGAATGAAAAATGTAAAGGATGTGGTCGGTTATGGGGGTACAGGACTCCACAGAGACATGAGATGAGGTGCTGGTGCTTGTGGTGGGACTGATGATTGGAAAAAGTACCCAGAGGCACACGGGCAGCGCTGGCGTCAGGGTTGATCCAAAAAGAGAGCCAGGAAAGGATGACGCTGAGCAGGGTGGGAGCGTATACACCCATCATGTAGAAGCCCACCTGCCTCCTCAGAGTAAAAATCACCTCCACACACGTGTAGTAACCTAGCATACAAAAGTTCAAGAGGTTTCTTTAAATGGACATGGTTTTTCCTGGAATCACATCTAATGGCTACCTCCTCAACAAGGCCAGAGAGAGCTTATGTACACATTAGTGCCATTCATGGAAAGTGGAAAGCTTTTACCTGTCCCTGCGTAGAACTTGGTGCAGTTGCCATATTCAATGTCCTCTTGTTTAATATCAAACTGAGGCAGAGCAATCTCATCCATCTGTACAGGGTCTCCAGACTGCCACATAAACCGCAGGTCATCTGTGGTGTAGCCAACTAGACACACATTAAATAAGATACAAATAATATTACAAATAACTGTTAGACTCCAAGAAAAGTCTAAAAATAGGGCACAATGTACTGTGTCAATATGAAGGAATATTCCGTATTGATTTTTCAGATGTTTCACCCGCATTTTTTATCACAAATTGCATTTTGTCATGTTTTAGGGATAGAATAAGAGTCTTTAAACTTCCCAGTATATTTTCTGTTTTTCTAAAAAAAAAATCTTACAATGTGTATTTGTTACAAGTACAACCACGTTGTACAACCTAATAATGTTTTAAACATTATATTTATAGTGATCGGACTCACCAAGAGCACTTTCTAGCAAAATATATATTATATATAACATCAAATATCTTAATTTCTTAAGATATTACTCCTTTCTTAAAATTGTTCTAGTTTTTATTACTCTTTTCAGGTCTAGTAGTAATTTTTACTGTATATATATCCCTTTATATTTCCAAGTTCTTTATGGCCCAAGGAACCTTTTATTATTTTCACATTAAATACTTATAAATGATTGTATTCATATTCACGTACAGCTCTCAAGCTGCATTTTGCATCGCTGGGTGTCCATGGGGAAGAGAGTCAAGTCCAGTGGACAAGAGAGGGTAACTGACAACCTGAAAAAAAAATAAGCATAGTTGAGTACCAGACAATGAATCGTGCAGCAGCCTGGTGAGTTTGAATCAGAGTAGTAATTTTGAATGGGCATTTTACATTGCTTTTCCCTAAAATTACACTACTTGATCAGTTACATATAGTCACCTAAACATTATATCAAATTTGCATTTAACATTTGATTTTAAAGCATGGACATTAATAACAGATTCCACTTACTGCATTTAAAGATTCATGCAGAATATTTTCAGCAACATTGCAAAAATTTCTAGCAAGATTATTTTATCACCAGGTTGCATCACTTGAAAGTCAATCCAAATTTAACAGATTTCATAAATGCCACAGGCATGAAAGTTCTTTCCTGACAGAGGGATACATTCTTCATGCAGTTCCCTTTATTGTGCACAGCAAGCACACCAAGGCATATTTATTTAAAACACCATTAACACATGAAAGCTTTTTGGTTTTCTGCCGTAATCTGACAAGCACGGTCTCAGATGCAGCAAAGAGCTTCTTTTTACACCAGCAAAGCAACACAGCACTTGAGTGCACGAACTGAAGCTCTGTGCCAAGATATTTTTGTAAAGGCCTGGGAGAGGTTAGAGAGATCTGTTTTTGTTTTAAATGTATCTTTATGGTGCATTATACAAATTATCTGAGAGGAAGAAAAAAGAAAGAGAGAGACGATGTAAGATGGGGTTAGACAAGAGAAGACAGGGCATACAAAGATGCAAAATAAAGATTCCTTATGAAAATAAACATTGCGTCCATCATATAATCTTGCTCCAAACTATGTTTGGTTATAAATATTCATTATTATTATTGTCTATTTATTTTATTTATTTATTTGTCACTTATAATGCCCAATATACTGAAATTTTGACTCACGCTTATACAATTTTAGCATCACTGAGAATATTATATTTTGAGTTTTTAAATAATTATTCTATTTTTCATTTAATTTTTGAAGTAAAGTTTTAGTAATTCATTTTTATTTCATAGTAGTTTGTTATTTTGCTATATAAATTTAAACTAAGTGAAAATGCTTTTTTGGGGGCCTTGGCACACACACACACACACACATATATATATATATATATATATATATATAGGTAATACTATTAAGTTCATACTTTTTTTCCAAGTAAAACATTGTATGGTTATTACGTAACAGTATAGTGTCATTCTGGCAAGCTGTTATTTCTGAAATATTTTTCAAGCTGACAAAATACAAATACAAATGTCAGAATTTTCCAATAAGACAAGAAATAAGATTGTAATTTGTATTTCCAGTACACTGGATGTTTACAGTAGAATGGAGAGTTTATGGGAGTAAAGGGATAATAAGGTGTGATAATAAGGGTCAGTTTCATGAAGAAAAAGAGATAGGAAAGATGTGAAATGTAAAGTCTATGCATGTACAGTATTTGAGGAAGTTGAAGGTCGATGGACGAGTAAAGGCAGAATTTGTTTCAGGGAGGATTAATATGAAATAAACACTCTTGTTTTTTTTTTGAAAGACTCTCATTAAGACAGTAATCCCCTGCCACACACATACCCAGAGACAGAGCAAGGCATCCTGGGCCGATGCCAAAGGTGAGAACGGGCTCACGGAAGACCACCCAGCTCATGCTGTGATCCGGGTGGCATGAAAAAAAAAATATGGAAATACATTTGCCTCAGACATAACAGAGCAAAACGTGATGCCCTTAAACACACTTCCCATCCAGACTAAAATGTCTCTGTGCCTGTGTTTAAATTTGATCTTTACCCTAAACTTGACCGTGTCCAATGCCCGGCTGGCACAGTGACCACATTTACATGCATAGCATAGCATAGAGTTTGTGTATAGCATAACGGCTTGTGGAATTGTTTACCTTTATATATAACTGTGTGTGTTTAAATCTATTGATGTTGATCAACTTTTGCTAAATAACAAAGATGCAGATTAGAATAATATTTCCACAGCACTGCATGAACAGATCTACAGCATGTGTGTTCACTGGCTACCAGAAGTCTCTGAGAACTTCATTCACTCAGCAGGACCTGCAGATAAAGCAGTGAAAAGATACTGACAGAGGTGTCCACCACTGCTAAAGGACTGAACTTTCACATGGGATCAAATAGCAGGAGCTGCAATTTAGGTGTCAGTGGTGAGGTGAAATCCTAGGGTCAACAGATGTATCGAATCTCCTATTCTCAGATCACTTTAAGTCCCCCGAGGTTTATTAAAAGCATTAAGAAGAGCTTGGAAGAGGACTAAGGTCACTGCTGCCTGTCATTCAAATGTGTATTTCTGTTATTTTGATTATATATAAGACACTTATTTTACTTGTTTAGTTGCATCTATACTCAAATTAGTATGGAAGCCTGTTTCTACCTCAGACTAATTAGGACTTAATTTCTTATAATTGTGAATGTATTTATTGCGATGTATCTCACAGTGTGATTTTATGTACACTACCATTCATAAGTTTAGGGGCAGTTCGAAAAAATAATAAGTTTACATCCTCAGCAACAATGCATTCAATTGATCAAAGGGGACAGCAAAGACTTTTCCATTGTTGAAAAAGAAATCTATAAAAAAAATGCTGTTCTTTTGAACTTTCTGTTCATCAAATAATCATCAAAGTAAAAAGTATCAGAGTTTTCACAAAAGATTTTAAGTAGATTACACACTGAAGATGAGTAATGTCTGCTGAAACTTCGGCTTTGACATCACAGGAATAAATTGCATGTAAAATATATATTTTAAAAATACTTTATTTAATTTTATGCAGTCTTAGTGATCATAAGAAATTACTTACACAAACATAAAAAAAACCTATGGACCCCAAATTTTTGAGCAGTAGTTTAGCTCACGTTTAACATTATTTATTGTAATTGCAACTTTAGATCTTGTAAGTGCGACTTCATTTCTTACAATGTGACTTTCTATCTTGCAACATGACATTGTAACTTATTTTAAACTTTGTCTCACAATTTAATATTGCATTGCTCGTTAACAGGCTTCCCTAAATGTGTGAACAAGCTGAACCATTAATTTCAACACCTTCAGATTAAACACCTGCACAGTCATTTGTTCCACTTTAAAAGGCCTTGACACCTGATAAACTCTTGTGTTTGCTTTGTTTTGATTGCTGTGGTAAATAATGTGAGTAGGTGTTACCAGTACTCAGACCTCATTTGTCACCATCCGCAAAGACAGAGGTCGGATACTTTGCAGGAAGAGAGCATAAAAGTTCACCTCATGCTGATGAGGACATCTCCGTTCCTGAAGATAAAGAGCAGGATGTTCTCCTGCGTGACGTCATGAAAGTTAGCGCTATTTTCGTTGGCAAAGAAAAGATCGGGTTTCCACAGGCATTTGAACATCTTCGGGTCAACAGTAAGCGAGTCCGACTTGAAGTCCTGAGGAAGCCGGAGTCTGGGATCGTTCCAGCGCTGTCTCAAGAAGATGTTGACACGATAGTCCTAGGAAATACGAGACAAAATATCCACTAAAGTTTTCACAAATTCAATCAAGCCTGAAAAACCTGGTATTTTGTGACCATAAACTGGCTTCTGGATGGGTGGGTGGTAGTTAGCAGGGCTGACACCTGTCTTTGTGTTACGTGACAGGCACTGTGAGAAGCCTTGATTTGGACACAAAAACAGCACATTAGTCCTTAGGGTGACAGAGGAGCCCAGGTGTCTTAGGCATCGCCATAGCAACCAGCATTTCTCACGACCTCTGAGTGATGTTTAAAAAAAAACGCCTGTATATGAAGTACCCAGGCTCCAATAACGGCTGGTATTGAAGGCGCACAGCTGCGGCGCTTGGAGCTGCTCCTATTTACATTTCCAACTATCGCAAACATCAGAGGCGTGCGACGGGTGCTGCGATGAGGGCCCACGCTGTATGTGAGCACCTACACTAGGGAAAACACAGGGTTCGTTAAGTCAGATTGGCCCCAGCTTCCCAGCCGGCTTGCGTGAGCAAAAGGCTTTGAAGTGGCATTTTCTAGTGGAGCTTGTTTTGCTACCGCTGATTCTGTGAAGACAGATGACATGCCAAATAAAATGACCACACTGCAGCTGCACTAGGTCAAGTGAATTTGGTTCCTAAATGCTATTGGGTGTGTTATCCCTGCGTGTGTGATTCACATCTTGGTATGTCCTGTTATTCTTTTGGGGCTCTGACCAGAAACATTTGGGATGTATTACACACACCATGGATGGCACTGTGTCACCCCAGCCAACAGGGAATACTCTCAGAACATTCTGGTAAGGTTCTCTCAAATTTATGAACAAACGCTCGTCCAGTAACGTTAACAGAATGTTTGTTCAAAGTTATCTGGTTTTTGGTAATGTTCTCAAAATGTTAGCACAAAAATATTATTTATAGATAATTAATGGAACTTTTTTTTCCTGAAACATTTAAGTTGCTATTTTTAAAGGTGACATATCATGAAAATCTGACTTTTCCTGGTTTAAGTGCTATAATCAGCTCTCGGGTGCATCTACCAACCCAGAAAATTAAAAAAGAACAACCCAGTGTTTATTTATTTTTTTGGTAAGACTTTCTATGCAAGCTTGTGAAAAAAACGAGCCACTTAGATTTTGCTCTCCCTGTGACGTAGAAAGGGCATCTTATTATAGTATCACAGCTCCTTAATCTGCAAGTTTCCACCCACGGCACCGCCATTGTGTTTTTGCGAGGGACAGGGCGTACCAGTTCTAACCCCCTGCTGAAAGTAAGAGCAAAGCATGCTAACTGTTCTGTCGTTGGCTACACTGATGAGCACAGTACACTATTTAGAGTCCGTGGGGACAAGAAAGCAGTGCATTTATTGATTTATGTACTGTATATTATAGTGTTGCTAAAAGCATAACAATATCTGCAAAGTTACAATGCTGAAAGTTCAATGCAAATGGAGATATTGTCTTTTAACATTATAGCAGTTTAATGCCTACAAAAATGGCTCGTAGGGACTACAATGAGCTACTTTACAGGTTTGTGACATCACAAACTCAGAAATTGACATAGACCCCACCCCTGGGAACATGCAACAAAGGGGGCGGGGCTATGTTGCGCTTGAATCGCGATTCTGTCTTCTAACAATTCTAATGGATTCTTAATCCTGTTCCTCGCATCCCCCTGCTCTGCTTCCTCTCTCTCTCTCTCTCTCTCATGGACATGCACACGGTTGCTGTGGTAGAGAGCAATGCTTGCTGGCAAACACTTTTTTCTGTTACAAAAACGCTTTAATCAGGATGAAACGAAACCGTATATTAAAAGCTAACACAAGCAGTAGCATTTACAAATAACAGCGCATCTAAAAGTATGAGACAACAAGCAAAAAACAAACCATTCTGAAATGTCCTGTTAGAGCCGTTCTTGCACAGGTTCTTCGCAATCCTCTCCACTATTATTCTCTGGGCCTCATTCAGGCTCAAATTGATAAGCAATATTGATAACGCCATAGTTTACAATACAACCGGAGTGCATTCTGAGGTGAGAGGTGTGACGTTTCAAGACTTTAGACTTTGGCGATTTAGCGAATCATAACACATTGGGCCAGCTAACCAACTATTTTTAACATAAACTAGTGCGTATTTGAAAGTTTAAGCACAATAAGACATGAAAGAGAGTTTAGTACTCACAGGCCTTGTGAGAGTGTGCATGCTTCGGATGTGTGCCTTTAGAAAACCATTTAGCAGAAGTATAAACTAATATGGTTTAAAACACATAATTTCTGTGCTATAGACATGATAATCATGATGTTTTTAGCAGAGTATCTGAGGTATGAGCTGTAAAGGCACAACACTATTTTGGAAAAGGGGGCTTGGAGCAACAGCTTTTAAAGAGACATGCACGAAAATAGTGTGTTTCTGCTTCCACTAAAAATAGGCATTTTAAAAATGAAATAAAAATATTTTTTGAGACATTTTGAGCTAACACTTCACATTATATGACATATTGTAAAAAGGGGCATGATAGGTCTCCTTTAAATGTTACTACATGTTTTAGAATGTTTAGAACTCAAAACTAACATTCCTAAAATGTTTGCTAAATAATAAAATGGAATATTCCCCAAAGGCTCATTCACACTAAGCACAATAACTATAACAATAACTACATAGCGTCCACATCAATGCCCAATAAAATTGCTTTTTATAAGCATGCATTTAAATTTTGTCATCTGTCACTTTAATTGCTTGAGTTCTCTATTAAAGTAGGATTGATTATGATTGGCTTCCAATGGTTTTTATCATTCATTAGCTAAAAAAAATGTCCTGTGTGGCATTATCATTATAGTTGTTTTGTGGACTCTTATTCTTTTAAATTTTGAACGATTTTTAAATTGTAGTTAACATTTATAGTTATTTGGCCTTTACCGTTCACATAACCATGAGAACAATTTTTTTAAACATTTAAAAAATGTATATTTTGAACAATCAGAGAACTTTCCAAAATAACAATGTCATAACATAATGAAAAGGTTAGTAAATGTTTGTTTTGTTGGACCTTCCTGTCCAAATGGTGATGAAGTGCTGTATAAGCTGTGGTAGGCAAAGTGGCCTACTTCTTACTTGTCATGTCTCTGGAGAGGTTATGAATCACCTTTTTGTATTTCTGTTGTATACCACCCATTCATTTTAAGGCTAACCACAGCAGAACGACACAACAACATAATGGGACCTCATATCCAATGCTATAAAAGCCTGGTGTCACGCAACACTCCTGTAGAAGTGAATGCAAAACTATATTCAACCTATGACATCATGCAGTGCTGAGCAGAAAACATGTCCCTCTGATGTGTTTCCAGGGAAAATATTTTCAGTGGAGGTGATCTGAGACACTCTGGCATGATGGGTTGTTTATGGGTGTCACTGCTCATAAGGAGCCAGACGTAAGATTGTGGGGTCTGGAGCTGTTTTTTTGGTGAGTGTTAAGTAAACACGGTAAGCCTAAAATAAAGCGCACAGTCATGAATCCAATCGTCTGTCTGGTAGGAGTTGCCTGACAAGCTGACATTTTAAAAACTTGATTTATTTATTTATTTATTTTAGACTGATCTGTTCTTTGTTGATCTAATCATTGATTTCAAATGACATTTTAAGATTCAGAAAGTACAAAAAAGTAAGAAAAGAAAACAATTGAATAATCTTGAGGAAAATACAAGACTCAATGATCAAACATTCTGGCAAATATCACTTAACAGATTCGTGTTCAGCTTGTTTTGATAAACATCTATATTCAGGGAACTTTTTGTTGTACTTGTTGAAATTACAAAGAAATTGACTGATAGGAAATTATTAAAATAAAAATTAAATATGGAAAATATGTTAATTATATACACTACCATTCAAATGTTTTGTTGTTGTTGTTGTTTTTGTACTTTTATTTAGCAAGGATGCATTCAATAAATTAAAAGTGACAGTAAATGTCTTCATTTCTATTCAAAAAATGAAGTAAATTTTAATGTTCTGTTTATCAAATAATCCTGGAAAAAATGCATCACAGTTAACACCAAAACATTTTTTTTTTAAATCAGCATATTAAAATGATTTCCAAAGGATCAGGTGACACTGAAGACTGCTGAAAATGTATCACAGGAATAAATTATATTATAAATATGTTAAAATAAAAAACAGTGATTGTAAATCGTAATATTTTTACCAAATTGCAGTTAAATAAAGAAATAAAGCCTTGGTGAGCAGAGATTCAAAAACATTTGTACCAACTCCAAACCTTTGAACGGCAGTGTTTATATATTCATGATTATTATTTCCACGTTTATTCATTGCTATATATTTGTGTTCATTATTTATGTGAATGGAAAGACAAAAATGATGTACAATACCATAGTAGTCTCTTGGATGGACCCAAAGCTGTTGATAAAAATGTTCACACGATCCTCAACAGGAATACCTAAAAACAAAACCCAAACACACTGTACATCTCAGCACATCAATCACATCCATCAAACAAGACGCACCAAAGGTCATTCTAGCAATTTACACAGCACACTTTCTCACGGACTATTACGGGTAACATTAACTTTTTGGTTTATACCATGAAACATATGTTTTCACTTTATGTATACTACGTGGAAAACATAGCATTATAGGAAAATGCTTCCACTACTCAACTGCTATTCGTATTCCCAAGATTATAATGTTGACTTTAATGACTGCCAGGAGCTTTCATCTTGCCCAGATATGAAGAGCAGCTGGCTGGCCATAGGGAGTAATAACACTGAATCATACAGTGAGCTCTTAACACTCAGACCACATCAAGGCCCACGTTTACACCGAATGCCAGCGAGCAGGGAGGCGACAGAGGTTCTCACTCTTTACAACCTGCTTCATTATATCAGGAAAGGCTGCCAACAGTAGCATAACCTAGAATTACGTATCTGCCACAATGTATATACATACATTAAAACATACTTTGTAATGTTTAATAATTGGACATAAATATTTTTATTGACAGGTGGGCACGCAAAAGACGATGTAATAATATCAAGTGAATAAATAGTACCAGCAGAAGTATATATTCATACAAAGAAGGGAAAGCTTGTTAAGAAAAACTCTTGTTGCTATTGCTGAGGTAATCTGAGGAAAGTGGTAGAGCATTGGTAAGACCATTTGAGTGGCTGCTAGGAGGTCTCTATTTGGCTTCTGGGGTGTTGCTAGTTAGATGAGACAAAAATAATGAATCTTGTTCATAATTAATACCATGGTGCTAGTACTGACCTTTGAAGTTGGGTCGGATTCTTGGGTCATAGCTGACCAAAAGCCTGTTGAGGATGTTGCTGGTAGAGTTTTCTGGAACCCGTGCCAGATCCTCTGGTGACAGCTGCCTGAAGGGAGCAAAGACGGGGGACAATAGGGTGCAACCATTAACAAGAACAAAACTATGTGAAACCATGCTCATGTTTAAAGTTTCAGTCATCTGTTTATTAAAATGTATTTCATTTTTCATTCATACTATTGCAAAGAGCAGCATTTCCAACTCAAGAGTCAAACATTATGATGATGTGAGTTACTTCATGTGTGAAATGTGAAGTACACACAACATTAGAGCAGATTAAATGGATAGTTCACCCAAAAATGAAAATTGGATGTCCTTACTACTTTTCTGGAACATAAAACGTTTCATTTGAGTTGATGTCTATGCAGGGTTAGAAAATATCTAAATTTATGTTCCGAAAATGAATGAAGATCTTATGGTTTTGGATGACATGATGGTGAGTAATTAAAGACATAATTTTCATTTTTGGGTAAGCTGTCCCTTTAACCATTATAGTTAACTATTAGTCTATAGTTCCCATAGTCAACGTGATATGTGTATAGTGCAATAGCAGTATTTTATGAAAAATCAGTCATAAAATATTGCATACAAATGTACTTACGAAGGACAGTCAACCTGTTTTCCCTTCTTCTTTCCCTTCTTAGCAGATTTTTCTTTGGTGAATCCTCCTTCCATCCAGAGACAGATGATAAGCAACAAGAAAATCACCTTTAGAGCCTTCATATTACAGCATTTCAACTTAGCCTGGAAGAGAAACGACACATACTTTAATAACGGGTATATGTGTATTATATTACATACTGACATTATTTACTATAATTTCAAAAATGTGAATATTTTAACATTTACTGTTTCAAGAAAAAATCTGATATTATTTAATTTGTTCAAAGCCTTACATAAACATAACCCTGCAATTCCCAGCAATATTAATGGATAACAATGTCTTCTCTCAGAGGACATAGAGTTAGGGCAAGACTGCACTGGGCTGTCTTGGAGACGGATGGTTTGTTGGCTCAGGAAATGTGGTTCTGTTGTATCCGTGACCACTTTAAAAATGGTTATGGGTGTCTGTCACTGTGGGTGGTGTGACAGTGTGCTTCTACAGTATAAAAGCACATTGTTTCCACAAATTATGTATGAAAAATTATTGAATTTATTACCAAAACTACTCATTTTGCCCCTAAACAGTGCCTTACTGATATAAATGTCACAAGAGTTCTTGGTATCCCTGCATGTGCATTATATGAATATTAGCAGAATTAATGTTCTATAGGAAATAACTTAGTTATGGATAAAGTAAGACCTACAGGTCAGCAGTTTGAACAATGCCTAACGTCGGCCTGTTTGACTCATGTACAGTCTTCTGTACAACACAACCATCCACGAGTGTCCCAAATGTAGGGGAGAGGAAACAATTGGAAAGTTCGGCATGAGGAATTCCCCTCTGAGGAACACTGCCAGAAAACTCCCCTGTCTAGACTCTTCCACCCTCCACCTCTGGAGGTCTGATTCTGCGCCAGTGCATTGATCATCATCTTAAATGAAACAAGCCAGCGTTCATGCACACTCCTCCAATCTCTCCCTCATTCCATCATTATTATTATCACCAGATGCTTGTGTTTCTCTTTCCGATCTCTCCATATCTCTCAATCTCTTTCTATCGCTCATTCCCTGATTCAGCGGTCATGGCAGTTTAATGTTCTTCCTAGGAAAGACACACACAAACACTGGCTGCAGGTCTACATATGAAGTATAGAAATTCAAGAAATGGATTATATTGTTTTACTACGGAAGATAATTTAAGGGAAGGAGAGACATGGTTTTGCTTTATTTCCACAAAAGACTAAATCAAAGTAAACTTGACCCTTATTCAATTGAAACACTTCTTTTTTTGGCTGCCTGCCCTTAGTAAGTCTGACTGCTTCATCCACAGCTAAAAAACCTCTCTCTGTTCCACTTATTCACAGATGATGTTCATGTTTCATGATCTCTGACCGATAACAAAGATCTGTAACCTAAGGAAAAGCAGATAAGCGTCCATAAATTAAGTATTAGAGGTAACTAAGATGAAAAAAAATTTATTTAGTTATGCTCATTATATTAATTATGCCTACTGTAGCTCACACTATATGCTACGGTAATCAGAAGAGGTTCAAACAAACTGCTGATCATACAATATAATATAGTATGATCAGCAGTTTGTTTGAACCTCTTCTGATTGATATTAATATAGGCTCCATATAGCGGCTGTTCATCTCCATATGGATAAATATAAAAATGTATAAAAATACAAATGTTTGTGTTGATTTAATAAAAATATATATATCGAACCTAATAAAATAATAATCGTAATATTTTTATAATAATGTTATAATCAAAAAATAGAAAATAATACCTGAATACATTGTGTATTAATTATATATATATATATAATATATACCCACTAAAACAAACAAACTTAAGATTTCACACATTTATTACACACAATTATGTCATGGCTATCATTTTGATTCAGTAATAAAATAGTATCATAGTTTGGCCCAAATTACATTATTTTAGCCTGACAGATTTATGTTTATGCAAATGCGTAAAGGTGTGGCAACGACCTGTGGATGCATTTGAGAATAAAGTTGAAGAAGTTACATTCAAGCACGATAGAAAATAAAGCAGGTTACGGTAGCAGATGGGGGAGAGGAAAACATAGCAACAGCATCCTCCATGACGACGAGGGGGTTGGGATGACGATGATGAGGGGAAATACAACACAGAATGACAGCATTTACGCGCGTCAAAACTCCCCCCATTCATCATACACATTTAAAACGCTCGATCGTTCTTTTCTTTAAATATTACCCGCGGTTTCACTCACCATTTCAATATGGTAACTGCTGTTGTTACACAGATCCGATCCAGTAGCGCTGACGTGTAATCGGTCGTTAATGCTTCATGAGCAGTCGCCGTCTATATCGCATTCTGCTCGTCGTTTCTTCAGTCAGAGCGAATCAGCGCGCAATTTCATCACGACGGCGATTCCCGCCTGTTTTTCTTATCTTTTTCTATTTTAATAATCTAAACAGAATCTATATTCCCGCTGTCCTATTGCATTGGTAAAGGGTTGCCAAGATGGAGCCTTGTGTGTGCACCTGTCATGCAACATGCGCAGTAGAACGCTGTAAACGGACAGAATTAATCACACAGCTTCCACAGCAGCACTGGAATATAACGCGAGGCCATCACACTTACTCTGCTGTTTCAGCACCAGTGTGTTCCTGGACATGCTTATCACACGCAGAATTCTCTGTCGTGTCCATATGATGCTTTACATTGTGAAGAAAAAGAAAGAAAGAAAGAAAGAAAGAAAGAAAGAAAGAAAGAAAGAAAGAAAGAAAGAAAGAAAGAAAGAAAGAAAGAAAGAAAGAAAGAAAGAAAGAAAGAAAGAACTCCAGCATGTAAGAACATACAGGAATGACTGTACTCAAGGATGTATGCAACAACAACAACAAAAGAATACAAGCAAGGACAATTACAATGAGGAGTAGATGCAACAGAGGAGAGGAGAGAGAGAGAGAGAGACAGAGAGATAGAGAGAGAGAGAAAATAATGAATCTGTACACAAAAAAATAATAATGCATGAATGAAAGAAACAAATGTAAGAAAGACATTTTTACTTTAAAAAAAGATTAAAACCTGTGTATTTCTGTGCATGTGTAAATAATTAAACGTTTAACCCTCCTGTTAGGTTTGGGCCATTTTGAGCTAGAAAGTGATAGTTAATGTTTTTGCATTGCACTAATACTAACTGTCTTTGTTCACACAGGATCCATGATTCCTATGACTAGTCACTTCCAAAAAGAAATACAAAAACATGCTAACTGAAAGAAAACAATTTGGTGATAATAGGTCAATTAGATTTACAAACCAATTTAAAATGCCAGTCAATTTCAACTGAGATCAGATTAGGGAAAGGATTTTCAGCATAGCACAAAGGTTAATGTTATTTTTTTGTAAAAAAAATTATATGTCCCTCTATACTTGTTCGTAGCTGAATGAATGGTGCCATTTTGAGCTTAATAAACAAGAGTATTCCAGCTACAAGCAAAGTAAAACACAAGTGTGCCAGCCAACAGACACAAGTCTGTATTTTTAAGAACATCGGGACAGAACAAGTTGTTAGTGGAATGTATAGCCATCAGGTATAGTCTCAAACCGAGGCCAAATACATTTTTGTTCTCTCTGAGCGACGTCAAGCTCTCTATTACTTCCTCAAAAGACAACACAAACATTAAGACGTGAACCAGAAGCAAAGCTCAGACACATTTCTCTCCCATGCAGATATTCTCCAAGGGTCCTGGGCGAATGGTGTTTGGATTAAGTGAGAATGAAAACACAGACATTCACAAATTTCCACAGGGTGCTCTGGCGTTCAGCAGAGGTCCAAAGACTTCAAGCATTGTTCATATGATTTATACGCAATACTACACCTCATTCATCAGCTTTGTCAAGACAATAGACACCGTAGTCTGTGTTTTTCATGGTAGCGGAGTAGAATGTATTAATAATGCTAGCACATAAACTAATTTACTGATTAATACCGGTTGAATTAAAACCCCAACAATAAATGACCAGGATCAAAGGGAGGGTTGTTTTCACAAAACGTTCAATGTTTGGCCAAAAGCCATATGGCTGATGGACAATGTAGCACCGGTCCAAAAATATGTCAGTATGTTCTAGCAAATCGAATGTGGTATTATATCTGGCATGCAGACTCCACTTTGCTATCAGTCTCTACACACCCCTGTGCTGACACATTCCTCATTAAAAATGAAAATAAAAGCAGTCATAAGGGTGAAGGTACCACTTTACTTTCTCAAAGACACTTCTTTTTGCCGTATGATGGTGTGTAGTTCTCAAGAGGTGATTGGCAAGCATTCCAGAGGTCTGAAGGAATAAGAACCTAATGGAGAATAACTGCTGGGACTCTGAATTAGTCTCATATATAGTCACTATGTGATAAATTACATGTACTAAAGGGACTGTCATAAGATGTGTATGGAGAAGTCGAAATTATGAATTTAAAGAAGTTAGTCTCTAGACAGAAACATGATAGGAAGTTTATTAATAAATCTGTATATTGCAGACTCATATTCTCACATTTGCCTGACAATGTCTCTTTCAGGGATTCACACTGTTTCTCTTGCCAAAACGCTGTGCAGGGAGCATGACTCATCCTCTCACTCATTCGCTTTACAACGTTTCTATCTGATAAAATCTATCAGGTTCATCTGTCTAGCGAAGTATGGAGAGCGATAATTCCGTAGGTCGTAATTGCAGCTTAGCAAGAAATTGCTTTAACTTTTACTTTCCCTTTTTATGTCTCTTGGAACAGACCCAAATGAATCAAAGTGAGCAGGTCAATAGCCTTTTTCTCACATTGGAACAGGACCAAATCACAGACTAGAAGCAATTTACAAGGAGAGAATTGACTTACCTGACAAATGACATGGAACTTTAAACGCTACAAATGTTCAGTACAGTACAAACAGAGATCAGATGTGAAACACAAGAGGATTTTTAAAATCCATATGGTTTTACTACAACAGCATGTCTTTATACTGTATGTTACTTAATATCATTACTACAAGCCAAAATACCTGAACGTGACAAATATAATAGTGACTTTTCCAGTCAATGTTAATGTTAGCCAAAACTAAAACTATTAAACATTTTAAATGTTAAAATAAAATAAATATAAACACACACACACACACACACACATATATATATATATATATATATATATATATATATATAAAGCATAATATAAAAAAATACTATAATAGTATATATTAGTTCTGCAAAAATAACTCAGTATTTGACTGTAAATCATCAGCACCGGTCCCTCACCGGTGATGCATTTCCTGTTCTGGACAATTTAACGTGTCATATCCTGCATGATGGATACTGCACTGGATAGAAGGTGACACAACGTTAGTTTAGTTTAGTTTCCTCTATGACCTCATTGCAAAAAAACAAAGATTATGTTCTCGCTAATGCTACAACCGGATGCTAACTCAGTGTTTGCTGTCCAGACAGGCAGTGACCGCAGTGACCTTTTCCTCCAGTCCTCAAATAGCCTTGTTTGCAATATCATTGTTTATCTAGATTCAATGTCAAAGTTACTCACGGGACCACCATGAAAGCTTAAGACACTGTAGTGTCTCAAACAAGGCAAAATAGCAATCTACACAAACCCCTCCCCCATATACAGAGAGAGGGAGAGATTCTTTCTGGCAGAGGTGCTGACATCTGCTGTAGGTTTTGGGTTGGAATATGATACTCTCCCATAGTCTGCACATGACCTCCAGTCTGGCGGCACCACATACTACACCTTTCCCCTTTATGCTACTGAGGGATCCATGAGCAATATTATCTGCATACCTAGAGGCGAATACTTCTACAAACCAAAAATAGCCAAAATAAAGCATTAGGTATGTTTTGTCTTTACAGTACCACGTTTTCTTTAAAAACCTATTACTTATGTTACTGTCAAAACAATCCTTTGTCAAAAAAGACCATAATATACCTTCTGTTTTCATAATTTATATGTACTGTACATATTCTGTATATATAATGACTTCACCTCTACAATTGATATTTCTGTCCATGTTGCACACAATGCAACAATAAAACAACAAACATCGAAATCGGATCATGTCAGCTAGATTGAGATCTTCAGCTTCCACGTGCTTCTGGTCTCAGATCCCCCTTTGTAGTGGTCTGGGGCTGAAAGTGAATTGCTTTGCCATTGCATCATTTGCCTGGGAGAATCACTTCAATGTGTGCCCTTCTCTGATTGTTTAGTCTGCCATAGAAATCTACACCTAACAGGCACGTAAGGAACACGTTGACAACTGGGAGATGAGATTAACCACATGAAAAGACCATCATGGGTTGATGCTTCGAGCAAGGAGAAGGAAATAACTTACACAAGGGGAGTAAGTGCACTGTCTGCAGCTTTGATTTGACAAATAAGAAGTCTTTAGCGGTTCCCTTAAGATGCTTTAGGCATTGTTCTGACTTCACAATGATGAAATGCCAAACAAAATTATGAAAAGATTTAGACATAAGAACCGACACAGGCCACAACTTGTTATAATAATAGTGTTAGGCCTTGTTCCAAATGGTCACACCCGTTCAGGAAGCTTTTCCATAAACATGCGAAGCAGTCATGAATTAATGAGTAATGCATCTTCAAGACCATTTGCAGAGGCAGATTTAAATCAGCCAACTTACAATGATGACAAAAGATGGCAAGCTGACCATGTTAGCTAAAACGTAAAGTCCCTAAAACTGATAGTTTCTGTGAATTTTCAAATTTATTCTTACCACCAAGCAATAAATGTTTTTTTTTTTTTTTACAAATTGCAATTTTTAAAATATATAATAGACTAGCTGTAACAATAACTAACTATGGTACTTGGCAGATACTATTGTTTTTAAGGACATTTTAAGAAGAATATATAAGAATTAAGTGCACATTTATTTAGATCTACAATGCAAATCTCTGGAGTTTTGTGCTCCAGTACCGGTGGTCTCCCATATTCAAACACCAATGAACATATTAAAATTCCCTAGTATCTATCTACTATTTGCAGTAGATTTCCAAAGCGTGGATCCACGCAGACTAACTGCTGGTGTTTCTTACATCCCATTGCATTTTGGAGGGATGGTGGATGTAAACTATAATAGATGCCATGAAAGGCAGTTTGAGTTATTAATAAGCAATATCTAACCTGATGAAAATATGTGTGTTATTTATATATGTTATTTATCGATGTATATTCCGTCCTAACACAGAATCTTCTATTCACAAAATCGTTTTATTTTAAAATCCGTAATCTACACATCTTTTGTCTGTGTGTGTGTGTGTGTGTGTGTGTGTGTGTGTGTGTGTGTGTGTGTGTGTGTGTGTGTGTGTGTACATATATAATTTATTTCAAGGTTTTATAGCCAACACATTACTGTACTACAGAACATTTAGACTATAATCACCAATAACATTCTACAAATTAATTTAAATCAAGAAAAAAAAGTTCATCATTGAAGTCATTTTTGAAGAATGTTATTTTGAATGACTTCATCGATTAACAGACAAAACCAGCGTCACATTATTGACCCATAAACATATGCTCTCTCTCTATATATATATATATATATTATCTCTATCGCACACACACACACACACACATGTACTTGTGTGGCAGTGGAAATGTGAGAAATATAGTCTCTCACTCCAAGCGACTGTAGCGGCAGCACCAGCAGCAGCTTGTGAATGGTCCCCGCCTCTCCGGGGAGTTTCCTCCATGAGGAACTTTTACTTTATGCGCAGCACCTGTTGTGTCGCCAGTCGGCCGTCTGCGCGCGCCAAACACTCGGAGCCAGCTCAAGACACTCATTTCCTTCAGAAAGTTGGACGCGCAACGCTGCAAGTGCCATTTTCCCAGAGTCGGTCGCTATGTGTTGTGTTACTCGAATGGACTATCAGTGTTTGCAAGGGAAAGTCGAACACTTTGCAAACAGACAAACGCATGTTTCGCGTCTCAGCAGATCTTAATTTACAGCCAGTACACGTTTCCATCTGCGAGCAGGTGTGCGCTCACTAAGTTACCAGCAATTAATGCTTAACTTTGCGCTCCTCGGGAAACTTTCCACAGAGAAGTTTTCGCAGTAGAAACTCTGGCCGATCAGGATTATGTGGACTTTACTTTACGCGTGCCTCTTACAGATGTGTCCAAAGTTGGATACGCGTCTCACGAACAATATTTCTGCATGGTGATTGAAACAACACATACTAAGTGCCTATAAGCACCGACAGCCACCATTAATCCAAATGATTCCTTGGCTTCTCTTGATTCTTATATCGTCTCTTCATCAGCATGAGTCGGTGGCGGAATCGAGTAACGTCAGTAAGATTCACCACGCCAGCACGAAAGAGCAGAATGGTAAGTTCAAAGAGTCATGTGATTTTATTTTCTTATCTTGGCTTGTGTTGTGTTGACTTCTGATGGTGCTTTACAACTAAATGCATTGAGTTAACCTGCGCAATGGCAAGCCTTTTAACACTTATTCTTTAAAACAAAGTAGTCTATTTTATTAAATATTTCATGTTTATCTCTCGTATTTATTACATTCGTATGATGTAGTAGTAAAGCTGGAATACATACTATCAACTATTGGGATTGTTGCAAGTACTAAAGATTAAGTACTAATAGAACTAATCCAGCACAATTGGAATACATGTTAGTGATGGATAGTATCTAACTCACGTGTCCCTATAGAAAATTATATTTGTTAGCATAGATACTAATAGCAAAGGAACAAATCCTAATATCTGACAAGATTGTATGTAGCCTATTACATTAAAGTGACCACTTTATTGAATACCAGTCTCTGTTGGAATAATTAACAGCACTAGCATCTAATAAATAATTGGTGATATAACAAATATTCCAGTGACTATTATGGAATAGTTATTAATAGAATAGATAAAAGGAGTAAATGTTTAAACAGCTTGCCATAAATGGCTACAATTTTAGAGGTTCACACAGCATTATGCTTAATAGGAAGTTGAAGTTACCTTTGACTTTCATGTGCATGAAACTCACATCTGTATGTGTATTTAAGAGGAAAAATCTCTGGGTAACCGGGTCCCCTGGGGAGGGATTTCTCTCTGATCGCAGAAAGACTCCATTCATAAAGCGTGGGGTGCCCCGGGGCCATGTAATTTGCTTTCCTCTGAATCCCACCAAAACTCACAGGTGAACTTAAAAAAAATATATATTTTAAATAAAGCAAAAGTTTACATTTAACTTTGCTCTGAAACTATACGCTCAGTGTTGTAAAGCAGGCGTTGGTGGGGATAGGCAAACTGTCGCCCATTGCGCACCATTAACAAAATGTAAACTACTACTTGTGTTGACTTAGGCGAGGGAGCGCCCCTTACTGTGTCAGGGGTGAAGCAGAGTGGAAACATCTTGCTTCTCTGGGCCCACTCTCAGAGCTTTCATTGTATTATCATTCTTTCTCTAAACTGTGGAACATGCAGAACATATCTACCTGCAAGCAATGTTTATGTGAAAAATATATATACTTAGATTTTTTTTAGGAAGCCTATAAACTTATGAAATCCTTCTAGTTCCATGTCATATTTGAAAAGTAACTTCTGTATAACTTGGTACTGTAAAATCCTAACAGTTTTGTCTAATAAAGGCAGGCTTAATTGAATTGGCACATATAAAGCACATATCTAGCCCTCTCGGTTCAGAGTTGTGAGCCAAGGAAGACCCTTGTGATTGCCATTTGATAGGGGTCTTTGGCTGTAATGCCATCTTTATTCCCCAATGACTTAAGAATGGAGGTGAATTGGTAGTGTGCGCTGCCAAGGGTCTCTGAACGGAGAGTCTTGTTCTCTGGCTCTCTTTAATGGCCATAACAGTAGATGCTCTGTCATCTATGGTTGGTGTTGATTGAGGCAGTTCTTCACAGCTGATCTGAGGCTGGTTTATTTCGCAGCTGCGGTGTGAGGTTAAGGTCAGGTTAAAAAGCTACTCAACCAACTTTTTCAGGTTAAACACAGTAGAGAGTTTGCTAGCCCACATTTCATGGAGCCTTTCATTCGTCTCAAATGCTTTTTTGGTTCAGTGGTTTTTATACAAATGATTAATGGATTTGGTAGGATGATATTATAGTTGATGAAGGTGGGTGTAAGATGTTTTAAGTTCCATCCTTACTAGTGACTCCGATGTCTATGCTGGTGTCTGCACTGACCTGACCTTTAAATCCTGATTCATGAACTCATGAATTGACCATGATGAAAATTAGATAAGGCTGTGCAATTATAGACTGACAAGCTATGCAATATTGCATTCATAATCGAAGGCGATTCATCTGCGATTTTTTTTTTTTTATTTATTTTTTTTTAAAGGGGTCATCAGATGTAAAATTCCATTTACAAGTTGTTTGAACAGAAATGAATGATTTGGAATGATACAAATCCACCCTTTGTTTTTGTTTTATCCATCTCTCAAATCAGGCTGTTTTGAGATTCCTGTCAGAATGACGTAGTTCTGCACAGACCGCTCTCCCGTGATAGTTGATTGACAAGTAGGGCTGGCAAAAAAAATAGAATTTCAAATATTCGTCGAATTTCAAATAAAAATCCACCTTTGAATGTAAAACGCTGCATTTGTCTCACACAAGAGAGCCCAAAGCCATGTCAAATTCATGTAAGTTCAAAAAATATGTAATTACTAGATTAAGAAACTAGCTTGCTAGCGAACGTGCATATTAACAGCGTAAACACGAACCTTGCGATTTATATGATTAAATGTTAATAAATAACATGTATTAGCAATGATAAATCTTTGATTTTAAAGCGGCTCTGACAGAAAGGCTGCGTGTGCCCTGACAGAGACGTGCTGTTTTGAGCTATGTGCTCTTTTCCTAAATGCATTATTTTTCACAGTTATATTCTCCATCTGTAAATGTTAGACAGCCATGGAAAGATTTTCCGCTAAACTTCACAGACTTGGTTCTGAATGCGCGCCACCGTGCGCATGCGTGTCAGACAGACATAGCGCAATGAATTAGGAGCGCAATTACTCTAACTAAAATATACATTTTGCTGAAATGTTTGTAGTTGGACATTTTAAACCTACAAGTAAGTGTATTTGTATGATAGCACTAACTGTAAAGCGACTGTAATGTGGTAAACAAAATAGCCTTTTTACGCAATTAGCCTAGTATGTGCTATTTTTTTTTTTTTTTAAGTTTAGTAAATTTAACTTTGCTTTAAAAGCATTATTTTAGTTTTTAGATCGCAATGTTAGAATGCAATGTGATTGTAACCCTTTTTGCACATTATATATGCCTACATGGTTACATTCACTTAATTTATTTGTTTAATCCAAATACAAAATGCCGAGATATGTACTGTATACCGCAAATCAGCCAAAAAATACATAGATAATACAGAGATAGAGATAATTTTTGCTCATATTGCCCAGCCCTACTTGGAAGAAACGTGCATTTGGTAATATTTAGCTCGATGCGCCCTCTTGTGGCCTCAGGAGAGAAGCCAAAAGCTTTTTTTTCCCTAACTTAATTTATGCCTTTTAAATTCGAATATAATTCAAATTTTGATAATATTTTATAAAAAATTGAATGTAGTTTTTCAGCCAGTTTGTCAGCCCTATTGACAAGGCCGTCATTGTGTTGAGTCCGGTGCAGGGGAAGACAAGAATGTCTCCGATTAAGCGATTGATTGTGCTTTGTTGTTGGATGTAATAATGAATATAGCAGTCGTCATTTACTCCCGACATCTGAGCCACTGAAGATGCAGAGGATTAACTTTACTTTCGTTTTGAAGGGAATGCGCCGATCCCGATCTGCCTATAGCGTCTGTTCGCGTGAATCATTCCTGATCTAGCTTCATCTACAGAAGTGAGTATAAGGGGTTACTCATTCTATGCTGCCTGATCTTGGTGAATGTGATTTGTCAGGTCAGAGAACATGATTCAATATATACATTATTTTGTGTGTTATGTTTGAATTATTAGCTGTACTTATTTAACATGTTTAATTAACAGCCATTACGACCACAGTGGACCATTGAATTAGAGCACAGAACCTGAATGGTTATCTGCTCCTCTTAAAATCCCCATTTATTTTCATATTCAAACCTCTAAATGAGCTTATGCACAATTTCCACCATTATTTTAAACTTCAGTGTGAAATGATTAACATCTATCAGAGATCTTAATTGTATTGTCATGTTGTTATAAAATATTGATGAATGTTATCAGCATTCAGGAAGAGAATCAGTCAGAACACAGATGATGAACAGGTGAGTAGTTGTTCATTAACCCTTGTTGCAACAGTGTCCTACCCTACCTAATGACAAAACTACAAATATTAACACCATGATCAGTTAGCCGTTCCCATCTTTAGCTGTGTCTATAAGCCAGTTCTATACCAGTGGAGTGGTTTCAGAAAGCAGCTGCAGTTTTCTAATTGTGCCAGATTATCTGACATTAATCTGTTGTAACCCTTCTGACATCTCAGGCAGAGATGTGTGAGAGTCAGCCTCAATAACTACCGAATGCCTCACGAGGCTCTGCATTACTGGATTACTCGGTTAGGAATGGGGTTAATGTGGAGCACCAGCTAACTGGGAAATGCAGCGCACCTCAAGTATCCGACAGTTAAGTGGTGGGTGTGTAATGATTAAAGTATTGTATTGCTTGAATGCTCACAAGCAACACTTCACTGTGCAGTTATGAGTTTAAATCTAGTTATTAACATGCACATCATGCAGCATAAAGGGATAGATAACCCAAAATGAAATGAATGTTTTTTTCTATATATTATTATTATTATTATTATTATTATTTTAATTAGTCAGTTTCCAAGGGAAATAGTTTAACATAAAATTGAAATTTTTTATATTTAATTTTATTTTAGTTAAGTTTTTTACTCAAGTAGGCCTAACTAATACAAAAAAATATATATTTAATTCTTTGTAAACATTTTTCTAAATTTTGGTAACACTTTTTTTACAATGCCCTTGTTACATATTATATGTACTTACTATGGTAATACCAATAAATTATGCATAATTACATGTAACAGACTCTAAAACAAACCCTCATTCTAACCCTAATTATATAGTAAGTGCATTTAGTTAATTAGTATTATTACTCCTTATTACTCCTTATCTAAATCTATTATTCTTCTGTAAAGCGTAACCTTTTTCAGTTTGGTTTTAGTTTACTATAATAAACCTGCCCTCTTGTTATTCCAAACTTGGTAGACTTTATGTAATAGACATATTTTGAAAAATGTCTAATGTCGCTTTCTCTTTTTTTATATAAAATGAAAGGTCTAATGTTGTTTTGACTTGCATTGTATGGGCAAACTCGGTTAAATAGATACTGTTGGATTAATGAATTTGAGATTTCAAGCCACTTGCTCAATCCATTTCTCAAAGGAGAACAACATATTGTAGGTATTACCTTTGTTATAAAGACTTCAGAAGAAGGTGGTTCCCAGAACTCACAGACTGTGGCAGCTGGCAGTGTTCTTGCTTGGCAAAGCTCTACATTACCAGCCTGTTGTGTTAAGCAGTTTCCATAGCATTGTAAGTTTATATTGCGATTGTGAATTGTGGGTAGCGAATGGCAAACCTAAACCAAAAGGATTTCCAATACCCAGTGGTCCAATGAAATAGAAAACAAGCTTTTTGTTAACTCAAACACAGGCGCACACACACACACACACACACACACACCTCGGACAAATGACTCCCTGTTAAAGTAAGTTTACCCCAGTCATTTTTCACCAAGATCTTCTGGCTGTAATACTGTATGCATTGAAGTTTGTTGTCAATCGACAAGCGTTACCCTGCCAATGCCCGACTTTCAAAAGCTCAATGGGGCTGTGCTTTTTACTGAAAACTTTAAGTCTTAAGGAGGAAAAAAGCTTTGGGAAGTTGAAGATATTTTTACGCAATACTACGCAGTTTGTTTAAAGGGAAGTCTATTCTGTAACCCTTCTGGAATAGAAGATTGCATGGTTGGGGTGTCCATGTTTTTGCTGTCAGCACACTTGAAAGGCAGTGCGACTGATTTGGCAAGTAAGCAAGTCAGTGCCTGTCTGATGTTTGTCGTGACGGACAGTGAGTGTACATTCCTAACCCAAACAGAGCTCCTATTTAAAGGGATCAGCAGCAGGGCCATGGATCTCCTCTGTAGAACTGGGTCATAGCCTGTGATTTGTTCTGTGCTGGCACCACCTGTGCCATCATCTACCTAATACTCATAATCCCGTGAATGATATGTCCTCATGTTTCAATTAAATATGAGGTCAAGAAATCCATGGCTTGTGCACTGAACTGGTCATTGAAGATCATTTTAGGAGGACATCGGTGGGGGGTGTCCATCATCTACACTGAAGATAAATGGGTCTGCTAACCCTGCATTGCCCTTAGAACCGGGCCTAGCTTGGCAGATGCTAAATTGCCCTGCTCTAACAGATACTAGTAAATATTTATCTAATCACACAAATAGTAGGAGACATTAGCCCAATGCTTCTACTGCGAGACCAAAAATAGGAATCAGATTTAAAAGACTGTAATTGTGCTACATAGCTGCTTCCTCCTGTCTGCTTAACTATCATTTTGATGATTTATGCAGTGATAAAGGCCCTTGTTCTTGGCCCCTGGCAAGTCTAGTTGTAATGCTGAACCCAGATTTGACTTTAAAAAACAGTAAATCTCAAATTGCACTGACAACAAAATATGATACTGCATAGAGTTTTGGCTACAATCAAATGTGCATAATCGCAAATAGGTTATATATATATATATATATATATTATTATTATATTTTTTTTTTCTCCAGACAAAGTTTACACCTCATTAAACTTTCAAAAGTTATGTTATGTTTTAGGTTTGTTATGTTTTATGTTATGCCACTGTTTTCCTGCATATGTGTATGAGAGTGCCACTACCATTCAAAATTGAGGTCAGTAATATTTTATTTTAGTAATATAATGTGACCTTAAAGACTTTTACATTAAAACTCTTTCAAATAAACACTTTTATTTTAAACTTTCTATTCATGAAGGAATCCTAAAAATACGAATCAAGGTTTCCACAGAAAGAAATATTAAACACAACTGTTTTCAACATTGATTAAAATAGAAATAAATATTTTTTTGAGCAGCATCAAGTCAGTATATTAGATGGGTTTCTGAAGGTTCATGTGACATGCCATCACAGAGATAAATAAATAAAAATGGAAAACCTATTTTAAACCGTATTAAATGTAGATTTATTAAACTATAATACAATTATTATATTGTTTTATTGTATTTTTCATCAAATAAATGCAGCCTTCGTGAGCACAAGATACTTTTTTCAAAAAACATAAAAAAATCTTACCAAATCCAAAAATTTGAACGGATGTCTCTGTGTAAAAACAAGGATTTAAAGAGCCAACACACTGACCATGACTGTTGGTTAACTGCACTTGTCTAGACTGGAGGAGAACTGAACATTGCAGCCTCAGGTCCAGCTTAAAGGTGCAATAGGAGATCTCAGAAAATGCTAACTGAAAGCGAACGTCCCACCCTGCCTGCAATCACTGTCCAAAGCCACGCCCCCTGAACGCACATACGCTCAAAGAGCAGAATACCAGAGACAACATCAAATTACTACAACAGGCTACATCAACAGTTGCCAATTACAGTCCTTGCGCCCTCCCGCTCTGCACATTTCATATGCATATATTATCACGTCCGACGGTTGTTCTATTTGATCGTAATATGTGCCCTGCGAAGTGGACCTCACCAGATATTCCGCCATGATTCCAGTTCAAAGTGAGGGTATATGTTCCCTACAAAGGGAATTAAAGTGTGCGATATGTGAATTTAAATTGTATTTATTTACAGAGGTATAATATGTCACACTACTCTAGTAAGTTCCATCTGTGTGTGAAGACACTGTGCAGCGCAAATCCATGAGTGAATGGATAAACTTCACTTATCCAGTCCAAGTCCACCGTTATATATGCCGCAACATTTGGAAAAGCACGTGCAGAATGTGGAAACGAGCAAAGGGAAGAACAGCATAAGCATACAAAAATAAGAGCAGAAAAAACTGAAATATAAACAAGGAAAATCAGATAATTTTGCATTAATTTCAGTTTTGTGCAATATGAATATGATTTGATTCATGCTTTATTATTAAAAAAAAATCATATTTTTTATTATTTATGCTTATTATTTTTCTATCCGTGACCATTGTTTGCTATTCTGAAAATGTTGCTTTCATATTTAAATCTTGTGCAATATATTTTTACTTGCGTTTTAAAATTTTGTTTTGCGCTTGTTATTCTTTTATCCGTGACTGCAATACTTTAGGCGGGAATCTGATCCCACACACGCGCTACGAGCACAGGACCGTTTCCGCGCTCGTTTGACTCGGGCCTGGCGCTGAAATAAAGTGGAAGCTCGATGTGCTCGTAAAGATATTCTGTGACTAAATAAATGCACTGCTTGTCAAGTAAAAAGAGACCGAAGTAGCAGCTATGAGTGGGGTGGCCAACCCTAGCCCCGCCCCTGCCGCTGCGTTAATGGCAATACATAATTTTAACACGTTAAACTGAAACCATTAATCGCTTGCGTTAACGCACTAATTTTGACAGCACTAATAAATATAGATAAATACATTTAGACCACTTAACTTAATGATTGCTATCAGGAAGTGAAGAGACTTTCAACCAGAATAACAAAAAAAAATCAGAAGACAATCACCTATTGCACCTTTAACTTGTGCCATTAATGCCTGTCAATCACTCCCTGACAACACTTCCTCAAGCTTTTGCTCATCCCTCACTTTGACTCTTTTGCTCCCTTTCTTTATTCATCCTAACTGTCACCCACAGACAGTTTGAAGACAGATGTTTCTGCACTTTTTAATAAATCGAGTCATGCACTCAGGCAACCCTTAACATCTGCTAGAGACTTAATGCAGAGACTGTCACATGAACTAGTGCAAAGAAATCCTTTATCTTCTAATATTGTACAGTATAGTGAAAGTGATTTGTGGGCAATGCTGGTTAAGTTAGACTGGGTTTAGTCACTCCTACCAAAACATGCCCCCCCGGTCATTTAATCCTGCCTGCTGAAACAAGCAGATAACCTGTAAATGTTTGTGAGGGCTAGTGCTCTGCCGGAACGGATAATTCTACGCTCTTAGGTATAAGCTGTCTGTGGATATTGCCTGTTTTCAGAACAAACTGAATTCCGAAGGCCTTAGACTTTTGGCAGCAGGTAAATGTGATGACTTGACCTTGGTTCCTATCTCTTCAAGGCGTGTCTGCATACCTTGGCAGATGTCAGCACTCGTTGTCAGAGAAGTATTTTGAACCCCCCTTTAATCACTTATCTTGCTTGGTCTGTATCTACCTGTGCAGATGTGTGTTTAAGCAGATCAAATGAATTATAAAATAAATGAAAAATTATAAATAAAAAAAAAAAACAAGTTAGTCCAAATACAATTACAAAAAATATTAAAATATAGTACATAAGTAGATATAAATGTAGGCTACAAAAAATATTTTTTTATTATATAAAATTAATTGTGAGAATACCATGAGTGCCTATTGGGCCATATTACGTGTGTGTGGGAGGGGAGGGGGCAGAATTCATGTAAAATCTGTTTAAAAATGCCTTTCTCTGAAAAATGTTGAATGCTATGACTGAATTATGCAGTGAGCCCATTTAGGACATTATTAATGGGGAAAGAAAAAAATCTCACACCTGGCTTTAGATTGCATTAATATCCTGGCATTGTTTTATACAAAACTTGCATCTGAAAGATTCATTATCCTGGGTGTTTTCTTGGCTTTAGCATGGTAATTATTACTGAAGTGGCAAGTCCAAAGTCTTTTGTTGAGTTTTACCAATATTCAGCCATTAGTCATCTTGGCTAACTTACCTATTTGAGACATGCGTCTGAAATTGACTCATTGCAGAATGTTAATGACTGGGAAATGGAGATCACTGGATGATCACCAGCCCACACACCAAAAAACACTTTAATAGCCAAACAAAATGCCATTATGACTGGTGTGTTTATGTCGTGGCTTTGAATTGAGGAAATATTTTGCTGTCAACACCACAACACTGTGGTGACATGACCTCAGTCAGCCTTTCTCAGAAGGTCTCTGCTGACCCCCGGCTACTGTTTTTGCACAAGAGAGGTTGAGAATGTCCTCCACTTTGAATGGTGTGAAACATTTCTTGTGGCCAGACTGGCCACTGAGGATTCACTGAAGCCAGACTATACATTTGAATTTCCATGTTAACATTTTGACCTGTTTTAGAGAAATGGCATGACTGACAGAAGCGTTTGGGTTATGCAGTGCTATCAGAGATGTGACCTGGTGGGTAGTCCAATATGTTGGTCCAATATTCTGCACAGTTGTGCAGGCGACCACAGTTCAAGTCTACAGTAGTTTTCAATGTAGTTTCCTATGTTAGACTCGCCATAAAGCTTTACCCTAACCAGACCCCTAAACCTAATGATTATTATTTTTAAAAAGTTGCATGTTTTTGTACAGTTCAAGTCATATAATATTATCACATGTTATATGCAATTTCGCCATCTTGTACAAATTACTTGTTTAGATTTACATTTTTTGCCTGTTATAGACACTTGGATTGCCAGTCTATTACATTTTTTATGTTTGTGCATTTCCTATAAACAAATCCAGGACTTAAGTGTTACACCGTACTGTCCAGCTACAGAAATGGTTCTTAACTTTAAATGTTAAATGCTTGCTGACACTCCCTAGCGGGCCCTCTTCATTTCCCAAAGCCCTGTCCCTTTTAGTTTTTTATACATTGTCTATGTTTAATACAGTGTATTTGGTTAGTAATTGCTCATGCAGAACTTGGATTTCTCTGAAACCGTAATCAGATGTGTTAGAATGTGGCTTCCAACAGCTTCATCGTTATTCTGTCAGCGGTACGATGCTGACTGGTGAAATATGGACGATATGTTATTTGAAATCAAGGGGGAAAAAGTAGAAGCACACCTGTCGCGGTACTTGCTGGCTGAGCACCAGTGCCGCCATGCCGGACAGATTGCATTATGTTTCCTTGCACATGCTGCGATTTGATATACGACAGTGTGCCAGTCGCACAGCCTAGTGTGTGTAACTCAATCTCACATAGTATTTGGAGAATGTCTGGCTTTTTGCCGGAGCACAAATAGGTTCTCCGCACACACTCTTACACAGATGCTGGTGTCAGGCGTTGGTTCTCCCTGGAGACTGGAGATCTATTTCCCAGCCTACAGATGGAGCAGCAGCAGCAGCCTGGCTGTCAGCTAAGATGGACTCCAGTTGTGATTTATAGCTGTATGAATGCAAGGCCAGATTCAGGAAGATTCTCTTGGACTGCCACTGAATCTTTTATCATATCGGCTTTGTAGTGCCGTAAGTCTAATTCCGTCACGCATGCAAGAGTCTACGCTGCTTTTAGTGGTTTTGAATGACTCTCACTGAACTTTCTCTGCTTGCTGTCTTTTCTCATCTGATAGTGCTACATAATCAGTCCCACTGGATGAGGGATGCTGATTATGCATTTAGAAGCCCATTAATTTGGTGTCCAACCCCTAATGGGCTGTTAAATTCTCATTGGCTTGTGACATAGTAGGACCACGGCACTGATAAATGACATGTATGCTGATATAAAAAAAAAAATTAAATAGCTGGCTTCCGTGAGCTTATCCACTGAATCAAACCCCAAGGGTTAGTCGATGTGTGTTTCTAATGGACTATGCTTTTTTCTCCCTTTATCTCTGTATCTTGGTGTCCGTATATATATATTTCATGGCTAATGGGGAGGTGGGTGATCAAAATGGTTTCAGAACGACTAAGGTGAAAAAAGGTGGGATAAATCAAGCTTAAAGCACAGAAGGTGAAATTGTCTCACCCCCTCACACCGGACATCTGTTCAAAAGCCTCTCATTAGCTCCTCGGAATGACAGCACTAATTCAAGCCGGAAGCCCCCGGCTAATGAGATGCCAGGCACAGCTCTCATTCATCTCTGTGCCACACTGAGTGCATGTGCATGTTTCACATCGCATCAGTCACCAATTCCAGGGACCATCTCTGTTCCCACACATGTGCCAGGTATGCAGTTTAACTGTTAAATTGATTGTGCGAATCCATTCTCCTGCAATGCATCTGTGCTCACCTCATAACTAAACCACCTGGTTTATGTGCCCATACTTGCAGAAACCAGGTGCAGTTTTGTGCTTAAATTTTCAAGTTTTTTTTTCATCATCATGGAGGATTTGGTGTGTTTTGCATGTTTCAATGAGGACATGCAGGATGCTTTTGAGAAATAAGGGCATTATGAAGAATGTGTCGTCTTTAGAAAAATCTTGCACAGTTAATCAAACGGCACATCATCTGTCTTCAATTCATGGCCCTTTTCACTTGATCGAGATGGATGAACACCAGAGATGGGATTACATGGAGATTTAAGGCAATCATTGGATGATCTGGATTGCTGCTTTGTAATGCAAACCATTAAAACACACCTGGGCTCGTATGCATAGAACACAGATTTGAATAAATGCCCATTTCTTAGCAAAAATACTTAGTTTTATATGAAGAAGCTAAAAGTAACTTTTGGGAAAGTCTGAGTTTGATTAGCATTTGTTGACTGAAATGACACTTAAGTGTTGTAAAGTATGGACTCAAAATTGTTAATCCAAAATGCTTACCTGGTCTGCAAGAGTAATGCATCAGACCGGTCATTCTTGATTTAATAGTAGCCATAGAAATTTAATTTTAATAGTAATGCCAAAATACTTAAAGCAACGTGCTCCGCACTTCTCTGCATAGGATTTTGCCAAAAGAGTTTGTGGGGAGGAACTTCGGGAAGTTCTTGAGTTGATGACAAGTTAAATATTCATTTAATTCATAAAAACTTTCTAGTTTTATATTTAAAAATAATATAATCACAAAACATTTCTAAAATTAACTATTTAGTAAACATTTCTTTACCTACATGTCATGTGACTGTTAACCAACATCAGAGACTTGTGATATGCAGATGTGCCATCAAATTATTGATTAAAATCTTACAGGGATCCAAGTATTTTAGGTTAAAGGAGTTTGGCTGATGAGTTATTTAGGGCGATTTTTGTTTTGTATCTTATTTATGCATTTATTTTATAGAATTTTGACTGAAGAAAAAAAAACAGTTCTCAAATCAGCTTCATCAATAACATCACTGGTTTGTACAATTACTTTTCTATATTATATAAACCATCCATGAAGGCATGGCTTTATCTTAATACACAGTAAATACAATTTAAAATAAAAAATACATGCTTCTTCCACAACATAACCATGTTTTATTTTTTTTAACTAAGAGTTTGAAACCAAATTGATTTGCATTTTTCCTTATGTCTTGTTTTTTGCTATGCTGATGTTTTTACAGTTTAATTGGGTGTTTGGGAATCTATCAGTCACACATGACTGAGCATTTGTTTTGTTATCCATCACCACTAACAGCGAGCATCTGACAGATCAAGGCACTCTTATGCTTAATGGTGTGTAGACTGTTAAAATGCAATCAGACACAAAGTATTTAACTTATTTATTTATTTAAACCATTTTATCTGTTATTCTGAAGCAGCAGATTCAGGGAATACATTACAGTAAAAAGCAAATCCAAGCTTTTATTCTGTCCTTGGCTATATAATCGGTCTTAAATCATTTTCCTGGTGTCCATTGTGCACATAAGAAACATTTTATGTGCTATACATTACAATTTACATAAGTTTGCTGTATAGCTGCAGTGCAGACGTATTCTAAATGTAATGTTGCTCTTTGTATCTGTGTGGAGGAAGAATCATGAAAATCACCCTCAAATGTGCTTTGTAGCCTCCATCCATCAAGACAAGTTCAACTGGTTCATTGTAAATGTCTGGACCATCTTCCCATGGTATGTGTGCATGCTTGAGCAAGCCGGAGTCAGTGAATGTGAACGCTATATGTGTCTACTTGTGTTTTTGTGTATGTTTATCCATTAGTAGGGTTGGATTGTGAAATGCTATTAGCGGAGTTACTGATCCTCCCTCATGAAATGAGATGCTTATTGTGATGGCTGTATTTAGTAAATAATTTAGGTATTTAAGAGCTATGGTGCATTTGCACCACTGGGATTTAACAGTTTATTTGTTTATCTGCCTAGAAATTCATATTTTCTTTGGCTCCATATCTGATATGTTAAAAAAGTCAGTAGCTTGTACACCAACAGCTGGGATTGCATGTCTTACCATGTGATACTAAACAGTAAGTGAGGCATTAAAATCACATGCATCTTGGCTGTTTACCTGATAAATACTTATGTTTTGTCACTTTGTGCTCATATTGTAGTATTTCATGTAAAATGGGATTGTCAAAATGTTTCAGAAAAAATAAAAAATATAAACAAGCTTAAAAGCACAGAATTGTCTCATAAAATCTGTTCAAAAGTTTGCTGGTTGACAGAAATTTACTGTTCTTCTGAGGAAGCCCTGTATAATTATGGTCCACCAGGCAGAATCAGGCATATTTCTTAAAGCCTCACACGAAACATTCTTGTTTTCAAAGACCGCTAGATGGAGTACAACAAGAAACAGATTAAAGGGCCCTATACAGTAGCTCTTGCAATATCAAAGTTCTTAAGTGAATTTAAAATGTGTTTTGAGATGAACTGTGTGGAGCGTTGCATTACTGCAATAAAGCTTGTGAGAGCTCAGTCTTACATACATACATGCAGCACCCAAAATCACAGATGGGATTACAAAGAGCCCTGCAGCCATTCCACAAGAGAACCAGCACATCTGTAGCAGGAAAAAAGCCTTTAAGAGAAGATGTCTTGTGTTAGGCTAGATACAGATGTGCCCGTTCGTGTGTTTCAAAGAAGGTGAGATAAAGATTCAGTGGAAAGGTGAGAATTTGCTCTTAGTACCGGCATACGTGGAATTTGTCTATTGTAGCAGCTGGTGTGTCGTCTCTTGCCAGCGATTTCTTCTATTATATGAAAGTTTATCCTCAGAATATTTTTACTCCGGCAGGTCAGTATGAGATTAGAGGGGTTTCGAGACGTTAATGTGGCCACCCACCCTGATGCGAATGGATTGTAGACTAAGCATGAGTTTGTTTGTGTGGTGAGAACTCAGAAGCTAACACATGGCCCTCAATTATCTTGATCGTTTATGGTGTAGTACAACTACTGGGTACTAAAGCAATATGTTTTTGTTGTTCCAAAACGGGGACTAAATTACACAATGTTGAACTTCTTGGTCTGGTTCACTTTCACAAAGCAACATTTCAAAAAGTAATTTCAAATTTTTTACAAAAATCACCTGAGAAAACTGTAAAATACGCTATTTTCAAGATGATAATTGTAATTAATTATAGCTTTTATTATAAATTATATGATTAATACATAACATAAATGATTTGTGGTAAAATATTTTTTTATAGCTTGTTAAAGAGCCAAAATGTGCTGTTTTTGTGTTTGTCCCTTTAAAGGCAGGGTAAGCAATTTTTCAAAAACGTTTTAGAAAACTGAGTGCAGAGTACCAAGGGCATGTCTGCTCATGATATGGAGGAGAGAGTGTTCAGTGAACAGCCGAGTGACAGAAAGATAGAGATGGCGGATAAAAAAAAACAGAGGAAAACATCTGCGGAACGACAAGGCAAGAAGTAGGACATGTGTAAATATCGGATCAGCTTTCCAGAGCTGGAGATAACTCAAGGAGCGGAAGGCTTGCGATCAGACAACGAGGTTGCTTTGTTTCTTCTCGATAGGCAAGTAACACCGTGTCTACACCAGACGTGCCGCGCCGCAACAGCTAAACACTGGATGCGTGTATTTCAGGCGAGAATGTAGTTTAAAACTCAAATCTGCAGTTTATTTATAACAACAGCGCCTATTTGAAAATGTCCTTCGCAGATTTCGGAGACGTGAGCTCCACGCGATTACCGGTGCTCAATGCTCATGTATCCCGAAGAGAGGAGCATAACCTCGGCTAGTCCTTCTGACATTTACTGCTGGCTCTGATGTCTCTGCAGTGGTTAAACATAAGATATAATTCGTTTTGGGTAAATCTAACAGATAATATTTGGATCTTTATTCTACTGCTCTATTGATATGTTAAAATGAAAATAAAACAGGCAATGTTTGATATACTATTTCATTGCATTGCAATGTATGTAAGTTCCCTGAACTACATTTCTGTGACTATTAATATGTTTAAATGAAAATAAAGAGGCAGTTGTGTTTGATATATTTTTCTGTATATACAGTCATGAAAATTGCAGTAGCCAAGACGAGCTGATTGATGTTATCAAGTACACTTCTGTTTGCAGAATTACCAGACTTGCATCGTTCCGTCCACGGGAGCTCACACTCCTGAGTCTAACTCGTGAAGTCTGAACTACCGAGGATGCAAGTCCGAAATTTGCGTACTTGGTATTGGAAACATGTGCAGACTTAATGTTAAGTCACCAGACTATTTGCCTAATCTTCTCAGTACTTAGACCGTGCTCCGGCTTACCGACAACAAAAAAAACAATCTCACGCATTGAAAATGTCAAACTTTCAAGCGGTCGACTTCACATTGCTTTCATATTTTAGAATTAAAATTTGTAACTACCACATTCCTATTTACAATCATTCTGATAGCACATGAAGGCAGCATCAGTGAAAACAGGCAGAGACAGTGATCACTTTAGCAACATTAGCCTTACAGAGTGCCAAGAATCTTTCAGAAAGGCTTTGGAAAACAAAATCGGACACGCTTTGTCAGGAGCTGACATTCGCACATGAAGCGTTGGTATTGATCCCCCTTTCAGGATCAACTTTTGTGAAAATCCAGCATTGAAATGACCCTCGTTTTTGAGGCAGTCCATTTTAAAATGATTGGCACAAACTTATAGGACTTTACAGATCCCCCCATGGGGCTGGGTCTATGGAGACTTCTGTGTTCATTTGTGCATCCCAAAGACAACACTTCTAATGCCTCTTCGGTGTTGACTAGTAGCTACAGCAAGAAAACAATGGGTGGATTTTTACCATTATCGTCTGGTTGTTTTCACACACTGTGGCCACACAACTGTGTTCAAACACCTTATAAAAGTGATTTTTGCATAATAGGTCTCCGTTAAGGTCTCTGTCGAATAGTTTTTGAGGTGGATCAGGTTATTCTAAGATTATTTAAAGCTAACCCTGGTAAAGCATTGTCATGTTCAAAAACAAATGTATTTCGATGGTAGTGTTTAAGCATCTGTTCTTCACAGAAATCTTTAGAAATGTCTTTAGTGTTTGGCATAACAAATCTTGATATGTTATGAAAATTTCCTCTCCCAGTTTCTAAAGTTGAAATCATCCAAGATGTTATTGGGCAGTAAAACAAAAATGTCCAAAAGCACCAATAATAGGAACATCTCCTTTATAAGGAAGGCAGCGGTTAAACTGAGCCTACATTTTATGAGAAAACTCAATGGCTACCTGTCATAGATACCCTATTAGTCTGATTGCTGACTGGTCTTCTGCTATTTCACAGATGATGTCATGTCTAATTCAAGGCCCTTCTGGTCAGAGGTAAGTTACAGGGAACCAAAGCCATGTCTAACTATGTAAACAGAGCGCTGTGGTGAAAGTAAGCATGAGGCAGGCAGTACACCAGACGTCCATTAGAGACTAACACGCACACGTGTTTTGCTTAATTGAAGACCTCACCAAATTGTTAAAGGATGTGGTCTGTATACAACATGAGCAAGCCTTGTGTGTGTGGCCAGAACCGCAAACACAAGTATGCAAGCAGCTGACGTGTCGGAAGAGTTTCATTTAATTTTTCACACACACAAACAGACGCGCTTTGTTTGAGAAAAGCCACAAAGAATTTTTGCCTTGTTTGGGCCTAGTATTGTTGGCTAGATTTAATAGGGACGTTTGTATTCTGGAATCTTCCTCTTATGCAAAATATTTAAACCCAGGCAACGTTGTTTTTAGACTTGCAGGTCATGTAAAATAGCAATGGTCTCTCTCCCTGTCACTTGGCATGTGTAATGTCCTGTACCAGTTTACATTACAGATACATTTACAGAGACAACTGTAATTAAGGGATCTATAAGTGTCTGTCTAATTGCTCCAATGGTGAGATTGTAGGGGCAGGTAATACGTTTAAACTGAAATCGGGGGCAAAGAGTGGAGAGAATGTTTGGAATGTTAAAAATATTTTTTGCAGTTTCTTTTGATGCCACTAGTGGCAACAAAAGTACACACTTTTAAAAGGATAGTTCATCCAAAAATGTTAATTGTCGTCATTTGCTCACCTTCATGTCATTCCAAACCTGTGTTCTGTATTTTGAAAAATCTAAAATATGTATTTATTTTTTATTTTTATTCAATGAAAGGATCTAATTTTGTTTGGACTTCAGAACGTCGTTTGTGCTCCAAACCTGTCTTTTTCTGTATTTTGAAATATTTTATTATTTATTTTAATCAATGAAAGTTATTGGGATCTAATGTTGTTTGGACTCCATTATCCTTCAGAACTTCTTTTGTGCTCCAAACTAGGGGTGGGAATCTTCAGGCACTTCACGATCCGATTCCGAGAGTCACCATCCGATTCCAAAACGATTCTTGATCTACATTTTTCCCCAATTAATTCTTCTGCTGTGCAAATACATCTTTACATTTTAACCAAAATTGCAGTTTCTGTGATTCAGTAGATCACCATAATGGCTCTGGCAATCTCAGATTGTGTCTCTGCACCACAGGCTTTTATTTTCCCAGTTGTTGCTGTTAATTTTAGACCTGGAATGAAGCGTGAGTAAAGTGGAGTTGAAGAAATAACGTAGCGCCCTGATGATACTTGATCTGATAATCATTTTAACAGTGATG
This sequence comes from Gymnocypris eckloni scoliostomus, assembly GCA_027564155.1. NCBI lineage: Eukaryota > Metazoa > Chordata > Actinopteri > Cypriniformes > Cyprinidae > Gymnocypris > Gymnocypris eckloni. The sequence goes on from CM050426.1 coordinate 23,888,024, forward strand.
AGCTTAAGCTCACAGTCAGGCATTCAGCAGTATAAACCACATGAAGTGAGACATTGGAAAAAGCTTGTGGAGAGAGACAGAGGGAACAGTCATGCTAACTTCAGAATCAAATTTCCTGTCAGGCAAGTGCTTCCCAAATGCAATCGTACACACGCTTGCATTCACCCACCCACCAAGTGGGTTAGTTCAGTGTCGACATTTGGCCATACGATAGCATGTGCGGATGTTACGGAGCTCTTTGAGAGGACGTGTTAATGGATGAGCCTCATTCTGTGAGCTGTGGAGAGGGAAGGCTTTGGTGGCCTGTTAGGATCTTAATCGGGTCTTGGTGAAGTGCCTGCAGGATTCTGTTACACCGCATGTGATGACACAACAGCAACCTTATGCTCACGCAGCATTTGAAGGGATTTACTTTTGCCAAGCTTCACTTGCTCGTTACAACAGTATATTTGTAAAAAGAATTGGACAAATGTACTGGATTGGTCAGGATTGTAGGGGTGACCAGTTTAATTCTCTTTAAAGGAACTGTTTACTCACCCAAAACTGAATGATTCTCTTTAGTCTGTAGAACACAAGGAAGTTTAGCTGAAAGTTCACTGCTCTGTTCCTTACAATGAAAATACATGATGATAGGAGCTGGCAGATTACACAAAGCACCATAAAAGTAGTTAGAGACACGTCTGCTATATTCCAAGTCTTCTGAAGCCATATAATCAGGAAAAAATTGCGGAAAGACTTGGAAAAAATTGTGGTCTGTCTGTTATACACACACCTGAAATTTTGTGCATCAGCTGTATGGAATTCCTTTATTTATTTTATATATTTACATGGTTTTTTTTTATAATGCTTCTAAATTTGACAAAGAAAATCATTAGTGAGGTTAAAAATAGATAGAATCTATGAAATTAGAACTTTAAGTAAACTGTCCCTTTAAGAGTCTGACGATACTGTAGAAATCATGTAACACCTTTGTTGAGTTTAGAAAAATATATAATTATTGGAAAGATTTGTGTTTTATATATATATATACATATATATATATATATATATATGTATGTATGTATGTATGTATGTATATATGCATGCATGTATACATACATACACACATGGATGTGCTTGTTAATATCAAGGACATTGGAGTGCGATTTAGTGACGTCTTGAGAATTTTTTGTGTGTAATGGCAAACAATGTTTGTGTGTGACGGCAGTGTCAGGCAGTGTCATGGAGTTCAGTCATGATGCCAGTCAATTGTCTGTTGATGTTGGCCTTGACTGAAACCTTGACATTCTGCTGCTGATTGCAGGAGGATACACAGATGATGCTGAAATTAGAGAAAGAATGGTTTGATGCGTATCTTGACATTTTATAATGTCTGATTCGTATGCTTGCGCCTAATCATCATTATAAGATTGTGAATGTGAAAAGAATATATTGGCAAAAAGGTTTGCCACTTAAGTGATGCTAAATGGCCAACAGGAACTGAGTAATTCAGTGAGTCAAAGCATCAGACTCCTGTGGTGAGTCTCCATACGGAGCATCTGCACGGCAGATTGAACCATTCCAAATAAGTTGATGCTTTTGAAGCCAAATTATTTTTTAATGGTATGATAAATTCGCATGCTACGTTCCCCTCACTTGTCTCTCCCTTCTTTTCTATGCTTCTCCCTCCTTCTCTTTGCTGCCCAACTGTAAACCTTTAAGCAATAAATATGAAAAAGCCAGAACTGGAATTTACAGCACCTGTAGTTACTGCCGCAAACCCTTAATCATGAGCAGATGTAGGAGCAACTTAAAAGCAGGGGGTAAAATAAGCATGCACAGGGTTGAAAATGGTAAGCGTGGGGTATAGTTTCACCAGCCGGCTGCAGTCAGCTCCCGACATATGGGGGATTAAAACACAGACATCGCCTGAACAAGTCCCTTGGAATCAGAAACATTAGCACTTTATGTTGTTAAACGCTGTTACGGGCACTAGCGTCGATCTCCAGATTGAACTTTCTAGAGTGAAATGAATACGGACATCAAGGCCTTCTGCCAGACAACTGGGAAATATGAATTGAGTGAAATGTAGTGCTATTATGCCAAATTTCCAACAGGAGATTTCGAAAAGAGGTTTTAAGAGCTCGATTAATTGTAATGCACATTACTGTGAGCAGTAACACTGCCGTTTCTGAACACCAAACATATTAAAACATGATCAGAGTGGATTGCGAAAAGCAGTAGGCCTCGGCTTTGGTTTCAGTGCACCAAGCCATCGAAATGTAAGATTTTCCTCATGGCATTTCTCTTTGACTAAAGCCTAAATGTTTAGTGTGCTTTGCTAAATGCGTGTGGTTAGATTAGAGGGATAGTTTACAGAAAACCTGCATGTTATCCCAAACCCGTATTACTTTCTTCTGTGTAGCGTAAAAAGACATTCTGAATTATTTCCGCAAAATTTGTTTGAGGTTGTCTGGTGTCACTGGTGTTACTAAAGAGGAATATGTTTGTGTTTCTGTCTGTTTTTGTTTGTATTTAGACACTTGCCCATGTCCAGACACACACGCTCTCATATATGTCTGTGCTGTCTTTGTTTCTACCGCTTCCCGGTTAATATTTAAACTCCAGACTCAGTCGGAGGTCTAACATGTGAACAAGGCACAATGGTTGCACTGTGAGCCCTTATTTATTCATGCTCAGCTTCCTACCTTAATCAGCGTAATGCTCTCCTCAGGAGAGAGAGAAGGAAAAAAAAGAGAAGTGGGTCAAGGAAAAGTCATGTTTGAGGTAATGCACCCAAGGGGCCAGCCTCTGATCATTATATGACATTATTTAACCCAGAGATGAGGTCATCTTGAAGCACAGACATGTAATTCTCTCAATCCTTACCAAGCTTAAAATTCAAAAATCAAATAAGGAAGTTTTAGTGTCAAGGCTGAGGTTCAGTTTCTAATGACAAACCTTCATTTGGTCCGTGAACATCAACCATTATTGCGTGTGCTCTTCATGTTTGGGGTTTTTGAACCATTACAAAATGTTTTATTTTCCTTTCTCTTTTTTTCTTTTATTTAAGCTGCATACCCATAGGAATCCTTCTCATTTACTGTTTCTCAGAGGCATGCAGTGGCGTATAATTACCCTGTTCTGTTTTAAGAGTTTGTTCGTTAAACCGCATATAAAACTCACTGTTCCTTGTTTAAGTATCAGTCATAATATGCTGTTGTCTTGTTTTTTAATGAAAAATCTTAATGAACAACAGGCGTTTATGACTCTTTGGACCGTAGTCTTATCAGCACCTTTTAAAGTGGTTTGTAGATAGAGAATGTTACTAAATCCAAGGTTGTGAAAAATGATGGATTTTTTAATAATGAGTGTGAATACGAATTTAATTTTCCTGCACCTCAGGAAGTTAAATTTGAAATGAATTGACAGGAAGATGAATTTTAATGAACTGGAATTAAGTGCAGTCACACATGGAGGACTTTGCAACAAGATAAACAATTAGATCATGTACTCTGATAAATTGTACCTAATACACACTATCAAAGATAAAGCTTCTAAACGGGTTTTCACTGCCTTTTTGGGTTCCCAAAGAACCTTTCATTGAAGACCTCTTAAAATAACTATTTTACTCTGTATATAATATTTTATTCAATAAAAAGGTTCTATATAAATGGTTAGTTTATGGTTAACAATCTTAATTTGTGTTCTGAAGATGAATTGAAGGTCTTACAGGTTTGAAACTATATGAGGGTGAGTAAATAATTACAGAATTTTCATTTTTGGGTGAACTATCCCTTTAATGGAATCATAGATGCCAATAAATAACCTTTATTTTTATGAATGAGTATGTCACCCACATGATGAATTTAATTTAAATTAAATTGGTGGTATTCATTTAATTTTAAATGATGCAGAGCACTGACTCATGCTCCACTTAATTTCCAGTAAGACACCAACTACATCTGCTCTTGTTATATTAGCATTTTAAGAACAGAAATGTACCTTATACCTCCTTCCAAGAACTTGTAATAGCTTACAATCATAGGCCTCAATAAGAGAAGGCCTGTCTTAATGCCAGAAACCTAAGAGAATTATAAACATTAATATAGAGCTTGACAATAAACTGTCAGTCAGCTGGGTAAATGCTGTTACATGCGGAGAAAAGAGCTCTTTCTTTCTCATTTCAACGGACTTCAAAGACCTTGGCAGCTGCAGCCGACTCCTGATCTGTTTATATAACGTCCATAAAGGGTTTAGGCTTGTGCTGCAAACAGATCTGAGGTGTTCAACACTGTTGCACAGGCCTCGGGCTCTTTTGTTTGGATACGTTTCACACAAAATGCGACTCAACTCTGGAGAACATGAGTGATCTTGCTTTATCTTCCTAACATTGACAATGTTTCTATTCTACATGAGCAATAGATAGCAGGCATGCCATGTTTCTGTGTGCCGAGTGCAATTTTTGGGAGGGTACTTTTCGGATGTGCACAAAGTTCGTCTGTTCAAAAGTGACTTGTCTATTGTCTTCCACATCTCCTCCCTGGAGTGCAATTAATCACAACATGAGAAAAAGACATCAAAGCAGTCGCTGTCATGTTTACAGAGAGAAATTATATCAGTCGTCTTTTCTTTTTTCCACTCTAAATTTTCCTCCTGCCTATTATAAACAAGTCACAAAGAGTCAAACATATACAATTGTAATGTTCTAAACAGATTCCCTTTTTTGTCTCTTTCTCTCTGCTCTTTCCTTCATTTACGGATGTCAGAGTGATCGGATTTCTATCTCTTGTGGTTGTGGACACACCTCAGGGGTTAAAGCTGTTCCCCAGAACTTTCCGAAACCCCAGTGGTTCAGTCATTTCTCTTCCAGTGACTCCTGAAACATCATTCAGCATTAACTGCTGCTTGTGATAGGATCTGTCATCCAGACCATGGAGGGAATAAATAAGTCATTGGCCAAAATTTATATTCTGTCATTTGCTCATCCTAATTTTGTTCCAAGACTTACTTCTATGAAAATACAGAAAAAGATATTTGAGAATTTTTGTCCAGAGTGAAACCTGTTTTGAACCCCCATTGTGCTAACGTGATAATTAGCACTTGCTGGAAAGGAAGCAATGACTCGTTTTTGATAGCTTATCAGTTATGTACTGTATTGATGTCTGCAAGGGAACTGTATTGATGTTAGCACGGGAAAATGCTGGGTGTTTTGTTACTTTTGAAGGTGAATAGTTCCAGTGTTATGTAATTCAGATAGACCAGAAAGAGCATTACAGATATTGTATCATAACTGTAACTGATCAAGATACCTATTTGACACTCTGACTTTGCCGCACAACTTGAGGGAGCCGTGTGTGTGTGCATGTGTGTGTTCAGGGAGTGGAGCGTGAAAGAAAATCTGTGTGCAGTTCCCTTGGGCGGGCTATGAATGTGACAGGCCTGTAAAAACCAGCGCTGGTGTTGCATTTCAACAGCTGTCTGTTTGCATCAAACATCTTTTCTGTACCTACACAACAGGATAAGATAGATTTCAATCCTCTTGCAGAATTCAATAACATTTTATTGGACCGGAAACAAGTATCCCTTCCTAAGAATTGTTTCTTCCTAGTTTTGAACAGTACTTTCAGGCTGGTTCTTTATTAGTTCTCTTTGCTGTGATGTAACTGTTGTGAAATGTTGGCTCAAGTGCATCAGCACATGTAGAAAGACTTGTAAGCTTTTCTTACCCCACTTAACCCTGGCTTAATGTCCTTTTAAACTCCAGGTGAAGGCTGTTTTTTACCAGGTTAGCCAGTGATTCACACTTCTAGTGATTTGACAATGGGTTATGAAACCTTAATGCTAAAATTATGCACTGTGAAACACTGTGATGTTAAACGAACAGGCAACCAATCATAACGCCTCAGTGGTAACCTTATTAAATATTCATGCACTTTGTATATTCACACAAAAACAGTTGCTGCTTCTGAAGGGACAGGCTTACCATATGCATGGTGACATTTCTACTGATAGATAATTTTGTACTAGTCCAATCTGTTTTTAATCTCATAAATATGCAAAGAAGCATATTAACTTTACGAATCTCAAATCCTGACTTTCGAAGATCAATTACTAACCCAGAATAACACTGAAACATGGATTAAGTGTTAAGTATAATGATCTTTGGTTAACCATTTCAAGTGAAAAGCCTGTTGAAAATCAGCAATGTATTCTTTGAGCTCATTTTCCCTTCCTGGCAAAGTTGCTGGTAAAAGGTGATTTTATTTGTGCTGTATTGAGGAAGCCATCATAGTTGTTTTCCTCTGGGGAGGAACAACACTGTAAATCTTGTCATAACAGAGTAGCAAGTAAATCAGTATGTAATAATTTCTGGACTTTAAACGACTAAACTCTTGGCATATCTTACCTCAGTCATGCTGCTAAACCAAGCTCGAAATGACTTCCTCGGCCTTGGATTTCTCTGAACTGTTAAATTATCAGAGCTCTTAAAGATACAATTGATTGTAGCAGAACAATCTGTCCTAGTAGCCTTCACAAGTTTCCTCCACCCAAACAAATTTTTTTCGACACACTGCTACAATTAGGAATGCAATTGCCAGCTGTAGTGTCACTATAAATAAAACGTTATAGCTACTGATTGATCGTTCTTATCTAGATCTATAATGGAAACTATTATGGTGAAGCACAATATTGCTTTGATACACGGGGGTTCATTAAGTGTACGCTGTGTTAGCAAATGGTAGAACATCATTCTGCTGGTTTTATGGTATTGACAGGGCAAAATCATTTCCGAGGTTTCCTTTTATCGCTTTCTTAATGTGATTATCAGGTTTGCAGTCAATGGTCAATAACAACAGAAGTCCTGAGTGTTTCATCTTTTCTCTGTGTGATCCGTTATTTAGTATCCCGCAGTGCACTGCATAATCCATATTATTTGGGTTTTAATGTGATGCAGTAGAAGCTAAATCCGATTTTGTCAATTTGCATTAAGAAAAAAGGAAATAACTATTTACAAATAACTACAATGTGTTCTTTCTCCACTCTGGTGAGTTATGCAGCTTCAAAATTGTTTTAATAAACCTCTTCTTTTTTTCTCTCTGTTCTGTAGGAGTGCACAAGTCTCAACACGAAAAGGTCCTCAGTGTCACTGGGGATGGAATTATTCAAAGTCCTGACTTCCCCAACACTTATCCCCGGAATACAGTTATAGTGTGGCGGCTGGTGGCAGTCGCAGAAAGTTCCAGGATCCAGCTGACCTTTGATCCTCGCTTTGGCCTGGAGGACGCCGAGGACGGCATTTGCAAGTAAGAGACATTTTGGTCACTGGCTAGACCTCACATGCACATTAGAGAAAGACAATATCTGCACATGTGTAATGTAGAAGTCCGACAATAAAAGAGTAAATTAAAGACATTTACTCATCTTGTGGCTTTAGAAATCAAAATATTGTCATTTTCATATCTTTTAAACATAATTGCCTACAGTCCTCCTCATCCATCATCATTACTATTATTATTATTAATCACACTTTTTTTATTGGTCTATTTACCAACATTTTTGGCAGTTGCGTGCGTTGCATCTCGCTGTTTAATTTTTTGGAGAGGATTGTCACTTCGTGAAGGTGGTACTTTAAGTTGAAAAATTATTATAAAATGTACATTTAATCTGTAAAACTACTTTACTATTTAATGTATTGCCATTTTATTTCCATTCATGTTAAGTTATTTTTTATATATATTTTTTTAATTTTAAACTGGTCTTTATTTTTTATTTTTTATTTGATATTTATTTTAATTTTTGTAGTTTTGGCTACTTAATTCATAAGACCATTTAGGTAATCATTATGACCTTTGGACTCAGGACTTACATATTCATTTTACATTTCAGAAATTGCGTTTTTTTTTGTTTAGTTTTTTTTTATGGTTCCTCGTGGCTGTGACTTTCTAGTACAAGTCAAAGTTGGCTGTTGATTTAAACTGACGGGTTGCAATATAGAATCAAGGCTGGACCGAAACTGTAGTGAGGAGGAGATTTGAGAGCTTGAAAAATTCCTGATGGTTTTCTCTCAGGCACTCAAATATTTGATTAGTGTTATGCGACAAATCAGCACTGCTAAACAAGCATCATCAGGCATCCATTGCACTCTCTTGACAGGGTCTAATCAACACGTGAGATAAAGCACCCATATACAATGCAGCAGTATAAGTGTATGTGGAGAAGGAGGGGGAATTACAGTGGAGAGATGTATGTGCTTGTTGTGACCGAGTCAATTTTTTAAGATTTAGAGTCGAAAGGAGGCCATTTGGGATATTGGCTGTGCCGCAAGAAGGCTGATGAATAATGAAAAGCCCACCCCTAGAGTGATTATCTTCAGTTATATATTTATTTTTTCCATGACTGATACGATGACAAAGAACAGCCCTTTACTTTGTGCATATTTAGTTCCTAGTCTCCTATGTAACTCCATAGCATCTGTTTGAGATTCTGGAGACGCATACGATCGCAGACACGGTGTAGGTCACACACAGCCCAGCCAGCCCAATCCACATTAAAGACCCTTTCAATTACAGGCTAGCTTTCCTTCCTTCCTTCCTTCCTTCCTTCCAGGCCTCTGTCCATGCCTCTGTTTAGCTGTATAGTGCAATCGATTGCAGACGTGCACATCTGTGCTTCCTTCTGCTTCCCTGAATCTAGATGATGACCTTCCCATAGCTGGTGGTTTCATGTGGAAAAAATGCTTGTAGACCTCTTCCAAATATTGATAAATAATGTTTTTCTAACATAAATTCTGTCTTAATGCCTTATTGACTTGAACACATTACCTGTGAAAGGTTCTTCATTGTCTGCAAGCCTTATGTGTGAAATAGTGTTCTTGTATTTATAGTAAATCAGTGTAGTATTATGTATTGTCAATAATCAATTACATTACGTGCTTTCATACACATTTGTTAGCAAGCATCTGGAGTCTTGCCAGCTGTGTGTAGCACCTCCTAGTGACTTCATGTTAACTGCACATTGATTTTTTTTGGTTAAACGAATAGCTCACCAAAAAATTACAATTTGCTGAAAATCTATTCTTCATCGTAGATGGCCTGAGGGTGTTTCTTTATTGAAACAGATTCTGAGAAATTTTGCAAAACATCACTTGCTCACCAATGGATCCTCTAAAGTGAATGGGTGGCATCGGGGCAGATATAGTGAATCGGGGGGACCCAGGCAAAATATAGAAATGGGGCCCTATACATTTGCACACATTTACCTGGATCAACCTTGAGGTTTGTTTTTTGTCATGATGCTTGCTGCCTCACAATCTTACCCCATAGTTGTGTCCAATATTTCAAAAGTGTTAATGTACATATTATAATGGGATTCTTTCATTTCCTTTTCATTTATTAATTTAGCAGACGCTTTTATTCATTTATGTTGTAGACCACGAAATAGCAATTGATTTACCGTTGAGAGACCGGTTTTAACAAATAATTATAAAATGATAAACCTCCCAAATGAACCTTTAAACCATATATATATTGTTTTTAAGAAAAGGGATGAGTCAGAAGGATAAATTATTATATTTAAAACTGGTTTATGTAGGTGGATTTACATTGGTCTGAACAAAAACTGCAGACTAGATTATTGAAAATGCACATTCATTCTCTGCCAGCAGGAGGTGCGGAACGTCAGGAATATTGTAGTTTCCACGGTAGTAACGGCTGTAAACTAAGCAGCTCATAAATGATACTTTATCAGGTAAAATAAAAATGCTACTGAAACTTTTCTGAAGACAATCGGTTCCATTCAGAGGTTAATTCATTTAAAAACTTGAATTAGTGAGAATAAGAAAAGAGTGAAAAAATATAGCCTATATTGACGAGGAAAGTCCACTGAGTTACCAGCATAAGCCTACATTTAATTTGTCATTTTAACTTGGGGTTGTCAATCGATTACAATATTGAATCGCATTATTGTCATGCGTTAACTTGCGATTAATCGCACATTATCTGTTCTAAATGTACATTAAATTAATACTTTTCAAGTTTTTAATACTCTAATCAACATGTCCATGGACAACTATGGATGCTTTATGTTTATTATTAGTGAAACCATAGTTAACATAGAGCATGAAGAGTAGACATGATTCATAGGTCATAGATGTTTTTCAAAGAACTTGTTCATGTCTATTAGACACATGAACAAAAAGAACATGGCAATAGCAGGTTCCCATTGCTTCTCTTTCTTTGCACTGAGCAATTTATTTACACAAACCGGTTTACATTTTCGCACGATGGGGCAGCTTTTACATTTATTGTACATTTATTATTACACTTGTTTGCCTCTCTGTGCCACATGCTGTATTTGGATGCAGCTAAATTCTCAATAAAACGGTTTTCATTGATTATATGTTACTGTTTCTATTGTCAGACAACGGGATGAGTATGATATAGTGACTGAAACGCGACCCATAAGCCCACATAACCTGCTCTCCCTTCCAAGATATTAGTCTGCACAGAAAAAAAACTGATTTCTAATAGTGCCATCGTCTGATAAAATCAAATATGCTGCACATAAGATAAAGACAATACCTGTGCTGTGATTTCGGCTATACTTGCATGTAAAATTAGAGAAGCAACATAATATCTGTGTTTAACTAAAAGTGCTGCTTCTTTCAGCCGCTTGCTGAAAAGAGCAGACGCGGAGAGAGAGAAAGAGGTATGTGCGCTCTGTGAAAGAAACCTCGCGCTCGTGCGACAGTGCCAGCAAGTCTCAGAAACTAAAGGTTTGGGCAAACCCTATAAAGACTGGTCGTTAGGTGCTTTTTTTTAAAACAAAGTTGCTAAATGGGTTTGAAAAGTCACTAATTTGACGACAAGCATCTCCATCCATTTCATATAAAATGCAGTTGCTCAATATTTAATTACAGCTTTAGATGCATACTATTTTCATTTGCTACAAGCAGGATACACTAGAAGCACGTTCAACTCGGACACGCAGACTGTTGTCGTGGTAATAAACACCATAAACCTCAACCGTGCATATGGTCACGCTTAATGTGCATCTTGTATATGAAAAGCATTTTAGGGGGCCCCTGGCATTTGGGGGCCCAAGGCAGTCGCCTACCTTTGCCTAATGGGTAAGTCCGCCCCTGGGTGCTGAGAGACTAAACTCAAACAGCTGATAAAAACATATTGTAATGTATTGCATTGATGTAATGTAGCAAATGCAATCAGATTGAATGCTGTTCTGCTATGTCTATACTTTTGCCTTTTTGCTAACATTATCCAGGATGTGTGGTTTAACGATGTCTGCAGGAAAACATAGTAGTTTTTACACCGATTAAATATTCTCAGGAATGTGTATGAAGTAAACGGCATACATTATTTTTTGTATGTTGGCTTATAAGTATAAATATGCTTTATTCTCTGCCTATAAACATATCATACAGAGAAGTGAACATAATGGGACAGAACCCTTCCTAGTTTCCAGAAATGATGCTATAAATCTGTGCTTGCTTGTCCACTTTGTTTAAATCACAGGCTGTGGCCTTGAGGAGCAAGAGTAGGGTTGGGGTTTTTGCAGTGAGTTGGAGTGTATTTGATCCGACCTGACCTTTTATGTACCTAACAGTCATGCACTGACGGGGGTCTGTATGATTGCACCAGCAATAAATCATTATTTAAAGTCATTATTATACAACTGATATAAGCACTCACTCTCAACTTCTTATATATATATATTAGGGGTGGGCATAGATTAATTTTTTTAATCTAGATTAATCTAGATTAATTTTGGAATTAATCTAGATTAATCTAGATTAAAATGGCTCATTTGAATTCTGCCGAAGGCATTCAGAATATGTGTGCTACCCAAATAATGGCTAAAAGTAAGTCTTTGAGAACGGGTTTACAAGCCAGGTGGCGCATTAGACCAGGGGCTCATCTCCAAAATGCATCACAAACTGCTTAAGAAAGCTGTTCTACTATGATAATTGGTGATGAAAATAAACTATGTTCAATAAGATGTACTTGTGTTTACTAACTGTTTATTCAGTTAAACATGAATTTTGAACTGTAGGCCTACATAAGAGGTCGTGATGAACTGTTTACAGTTTCCATTGGGAAGCTTCTTAAAAATAAATTTTCCCTGAAGCAAACCCGACGGCTTCATAGCTGCATCCATGTTAGCACGCCACGCCTGATGTGGTAATTTCACAGTAACGTTAGGCATACACACAGGTTCAAGCAGAGGGTGACACGGGAGTGAATTCTCAAGTTCACATGAGACCTAAAGCGCATCCTGTTTGCTTAAAAGCGCAACGCTTCGTTGTTATTCTGAGTGCACACAAATAACGTGAGTCTTTACAGATTCGAAAGATGTATTAGGCTACTTTTATCTGTATGACCAAAATGACGGAGATTTTAAGAGCAAGTGAGCGCACCGAGCCTGTCCTGCGCAAACGCTTCCACACAAACACTTCAATAGCGCACATTTCTCTAGGTTAACATCATATTGAGCGCCATGTAAAGTTGCTACTACATACATCTTTCAGAGGAAAAGCCATATTTGAGGTTGATGAATGATAGATGAGCGCTTGGATGTCCTGCCCGATTGTATTACCACATAGACCAGCCGTTAACAATCTGTCCATCACGGACTGCGAGCCTCTAGTTCAAGACTCGTTCTCGCCCCCTACAGTGCAATTCGGCTAGGTATACATCCGCCGCTTAAAATATCAGGGTGAAAGTCATCATAGCTTGCGAGTATAGACCCAGCTCCCAACCCAACTTTGAGAATAGATTAACGGCGATATTTATCGCCGATAAGAGTCTCGCTAACGCAGCACGTTAACGCCGATAACCCCACCACTAATATATATATATATATATATATATATATATATATATATATATATATATATATATATATACATACATACATACATACATACATACATACATACATACAGTGGGGCAAAAAGTATTTAGTCAGCCACCAATTGTGCAAGTTATCCCACTTAAAAAGATGAGAGAGGCCTGTAATTTTCATCATAGGTATACCTCAACTATGAGAGACAAAATAAGAAAAAAATCCAGAAAATCACATTGTAGGATTTTTAAAGAATTTATTAGTAAATTATGGTGGAAAATAAGTATTTGGTCACCTACAAACAAGCAAGATTGCTGGCTCTCACAGACCTGTAACTTCTTCATTAAGAGGCTCCTCTGTCCTCCACTAGTTACCTGTATTAATGGCATCTGTTTGAACTCACTATCAGTATAAAATACACCTGTCCACAACCTCAAACAGTCACACTCCAAACTCCACTATGGCCAAGACCAAAGAGCTGTCAAAGGACATCAGAAACAAAATTGTAGACCTGCACCAGGCTGGGAAGACTGAATCTGCAATAGGTAAGCAGCTTGGTGTGAAGAAATCAACTGTGGGAGCAATTATTAGAAAATGGAAGACATACAAGACCACTGATAATCTCCTCGATCTGGGGCTCCACGCAAGATCTCACCCGGTCAAAATGATCACAAGAACTGTGAGCAAAAATCCCAGAACCACACGGGGACCTAGTGAATGACCTGCAGAGAGCTGGGACCAAAGTAACAAAGGTACCATCAGTAACACACTGCGCCGCCAGGACTCAAATCCTGCAGTGCCAGACGTGTCCCCTGCTTAAGCCAGTACATGTCCAGGCCCGTCTGAAGTTTGCTAGAGAGCATTTGGATGATCCAGAAGAGGATTGGGAGAATGTCATATGGTCAGTTGAAACCAAAATAGAAAATTTTGGTAAAACTCAACTTGTCGTGTTTGGAGGAGAAAGGATGCTGAGTTGCATCCAAAGAACACCATACCTACTGTGAAGCATGGGGTGGAAACATCATGCTTTGGGGCTGTTTTTCTGCAAAGGGACCAGGACGACTGATCTGTGTAAAGGAAAGAATGAATGGGGCCATGTATCGTGAGATTTTGAGTGAAAACCTCCTTCCATCAGCAAGGGCATTGAAGATGAAACGTGGCTGGGTCTTTCAGCATGACAATGATCCCAAACACACCGCCTGGCAGCGAGGAGTGGCTTCGTGAAGCATTTCAAGGTCCTGGAGTGGCCTAGCCAGTCTCCGATCTCAACCCCATAGAAAATCTTTGAGGGAGTTGAAAGTCTGTGTTGTCCAGCGACAGCCCCAAAACATCACTGCTCTAGAGGAGATCTGCATGGAGGAATGGGCCAAAATACCAGCAACAGTGTGTGAAAACCTTGTGAAGACTTACAGAAAACGTTTGACCTCTGTCATTGCCAACAAAGGGTATATAACAAAGTATTGAGATGAAATTGTGTTATTGACCAAATACTTATTTTCCACCATAATTTGCAAATAAATTCTTTAAAAATCCTACAATGTGATTTTCTGCATTTCTTTTCTTATTTTGTCTCTCATAGTTGAGGTATACCTATGATGAAAATTACAGGCCTCTCTCATCTTTTTAAGTGGGAGAACTTGCACAATTGGTGGCTGACTAAATACTTTTTTGCCCCACTGTATGTGCCATCATGGCCAAAATTATCGGCACCCTTGGTAAATATGATAAAAAATGTATCTGCATTGTTAATCCTGTTGATCTTTTATTTAAAATAAATCAGAAAAATCTAACCTTTTATTGGATTCTAAGAATTTAAAATGGGGGTAAATATCATTATGAAATGTATTTTTCTCAAATACACGTTGGACAGAATTATTGGCACCGCTAGAAATTCTTATGAGTAAAATATTTCTGAAGTATATTCTCATTTATATTCACAATTTTGAGCACTCAGGGTGATTATGAACATGAAATTATCCAGCCATGGCTTCCAGTTTTACAGAAATATAAATAGTAGGGAAAACAAAGCCCAAATTCCTTTAATCATCCGTCACAATGAGAAAAAACTAAGAATATATTTCTGATGTGCAGCAAAAGATAATTGAGCTTCACAAATTAGAGAAGTGGCTTTAAGAAAATAGGTAGAGCAGTGAAAATTCCCATTTCCACCACCAGGGCAATAATTAAGAATTTCCAATCAACATAAAATGTTATGAAACTGCCAGGAATAGGACGTGTGTCTATATCGTCCTAATGCACGGTGAGAAGGAGAGTTTGAATGGTTAAAGACTCCAAGGACCACAGCTGGAGAATTTCAGAAAATAGTTCTGAAGTCTCTGGGTCAGAAAACCTTAAATGTATCACCACATGTCCACTACATCATGTTGTTTTGGGAGGGCTTCAAGAAAAATTATCCTATCTCATCCAAAAACAAACTACAACATATTCAGTTATCAGATATAACTGGAACTTCAAACGGAACTGGCTTCTATGGTCAGATGAAACAAATAAATATATACTTTTTAGCAGTAAACTCTCATGATGAGTTTGGTGAACACCAGGATAAAAAGTACCCCATTTGTACAATTAAATATACTGCTTTATTTTTTATGTTGAGGGCCTATATTTCTGCTGGAAGTCATGGACATCTCGTTTAAACACATGGTCTCATGGATTCCATCAAATACCAACAGATAAAAAAATCAATAAGCGACTGACTCCATTAGAAATCTTATAATGGGCCATGTTTGGATCTTCCAACAGTACAATAATCCAAACACAAACAACACAAAAATGGGTCACAGCACAAAACCAAGCTTCTGCTATGTCCATTCCAGTCCTCTGACCTGAACCCTGTAGAAAATTAGGTGAACTGAAGAGAAGCACCAACGTGGAGCTGTGAATCTAAAGGGTATTTAGTGATTCTGGATTAAGGAATGGTCTCTGATCTCTTGTCAGGTGATAACCTCTAACAACCTCTGTTAAACTGGCAAATGGAGGTTTCAAAAAATATTGCATAAAAGGGTGCCGTTAATTGTGGCCAATGTGTATTAGAGAAAAACATTTATTTCATAGTGATATTTCCCCCCCATTTTTAATTCTTATCCAATGAAAGGTTAGATTTTTGTGAATGATTTTTAATAAAAGATCAAAGGGATTAACAATGTAGATTGATTTTCACAGCCTGCTTTGATCATATTTATCAAGGGTGGCAATATTTTTGGCCATGACTGTGTGTGTGTGTGTGTGTGTGTGTGTGTGTGTGTATAATCTCACCCACATACAGATACTGTACACCATGAAGCTTATCCCTTCACAACTTCCATGCTCTCCTCCTTTTTTTATATTTAGAGCAACCACATATTGAAAAGCAATAAAATAATTAATAGACAGTTGATGAAGAAAACAAAGCCCCTTCTGTTTAGATCGAATCAAAGCAATTGGGCTGGAATAAACTGTAATAAAACTGCGTGCTGAATCCTATCACACCGCCTCCAGCAAAGCCCAGCCCAGAGCCTACAAGCCACTACAGACAACTCTCATCATCCTGTGTGTTTGTTCAGACCGATAAGAAAACTGGGCCAGACTTTCTGCTTGTTAGAAAAATGTTACAATGTTGGTTCTGTCCTTGATGGAAGGCCGAAGGGTGTTGAAAGGGAACAGAAGAAATAAGATTCAGTCATCACAACTATTAGGAATTGTGATCAACACTACATAATTTAATGAATAAAAGTATTTGTCATTTAGGTTTATGGTGATATAAAAGGAAATAATGTTGTATCTCTACAGACTGAATTGTAGAATAAATAATTTTAATAGTTTAATCTAGTAGACTTTCTGAAACTATGGATCACTGACATGAATTAAAATTCACGAAAAGCACCAACAAAATAACATTAACATTCGTAATGTGTTTCAGTTCTGTTTTGATGTTTCCTAATGAATAATGCATGCTGAGGGAGTAGTATCTTTATGAAGCACACGGTTTTAAAGTTTTGTGGTCAGTGCAATTATAATTTTTTTTTCAGCAAGCATTCATTAAATTGATAAAAATTTACAGTAAAAACATTCATGTTGCTTAATTTCCATTTCAAATAAATGCTTTTCTTGTCAACTTTTATATTTATCAAAAGAGTTTTGAAAATAATGCATAATTATTTCCCCAAAACTACAACGGTTTTCTACATTTATAATAAGAAGAAATGTTTCTTGAGCAGCAAATCAGCGTATTACAATGATTTCAGAAGGATCATGTGACACTGAAGACTAGAGTAATGACTGCTGAATGTAGCTTTGATCTCAGGAATAAATAAGGGTTTCTATTTAATATATTTAAAACATTTTTAAATTGTAATAATATTGTATTAATATATTTTGGCATAATCTATAACACTATTTCTCTAATGTGATTACTCCGGGGTGCCCAATCCTGCTTCTGGCAAGGCAAGTTTATTTATATAGCACATTTCATACACAGTGGTAATTCAAAGTGCTTTACATAAAAGAAAGTGAAATAATCATTCACAGCAATAAAAACAAGGAGTAAAAAATAATAAAACAAGGAATTTTAAAATGATATAGAAATTGATTTAAAATAAAATTTAAAACAGTTAAAATTTGATTTAACTGGCGATCGACTGTCCTGCAAAGTTTAGCTCCAACTCTTATCAAACAGTCGATTGCCAGGAGCAAGGTTGGGCACCCCTGTGATTAATTGACATCTTTTGCATTCATTTTAATAATAGAGAAGAATTTAGCTTATAAAGTGCTGTTGGTTTGTAATGCCATTAAGTGCCAACCACTATACAATGAAGGTCAATATAAATATGTTGTCCTCACAAAGTAAAATGACATATAATCTGCAATTAGCCAAAATTAAATGTTAAGTCAACATCACGCATTAGCTAATGAATACAACATACTATCCATGTTTCAATCTGTGTTTCTATTCTACTGCAGAAGACCCCAAAGCAGAGGGGTTGGACTCATCCCAAGGACACTTGAGGCAGATGGCTCATCAATAATGCAATGTGATTTCACTATTACCAGGTTTACATGCATACATTCACTCCACAGAAGCTAAAGTAGAACAGAAGCAAGAAAGCGCCGCAGATATCTTTTAGAACAGTGGTTCTCAAGCCTGTCCTGGAGTAACCCCACATTTTGAAAGTTTCCCTCATCTATCACACCTGATTCAGCTCATCAGCGGAGACTGTAAGATCTGGGTGTGAAGAAGTGGGTGTGTCAGATATTGGGAGACTCAAACCTGGATGTGTCGTAAATTCAATGGTGTTCAATGTCTGTTTAATGTCCGTTATATTTATATTTTTTTAAGTGCAGTACGTGATGATCTGATGTTTTAATTGAATGCTGTTTGAAATTTTAGCGTCTGGCTGGGCAGAGAGTAAACAATGACTCCAAAAAGGCAAATGGCTGTGCTGGCACGTGGAAGTATTCCTGTCCAATCAAATAATTAGTACCAGGCTTTGGCTGCGGCCACTGAAACCAGCCTTTATTGAACACTGCAGGAGTATTGAGGCCATGCAGGCAGCAATAACACAACCTCAACGCTGCCGTTTTTTTCTTTTCTTTATTAAAATGCTCAGGCCACTGTGTTCAGTCCAAGTTGCATCAAAGACTGTAATTAAGGGCCTGAAAGAAGGCCATGAGAGACATAATGAGGGAGTTCACTTAAGGTGTGCCACTTCAGCATGTGGTACTTCAGTGCAAAAATCTGCAATACAGTTTAACTTGATACTGTTTAACTAATTTGTTTCTGTTTTAAAGTGTATTAGGAAATGCAGCCATTAAACCAGTCTTCTGTCAACTGGTCCTTCCGAAAAAAATCACAATGTATTTGCTGCAGTACTCTGCAGATTGATTTTTACCACTACCAATTGTGTATATTGAAAAGTTAGTATAACCAGTTAAATTCGTTTTTTTTCTTCTTCTTGAATAAACTTAATTTTATATAATTTGAAGTGTGATTTCCTGAAGCAGGTGTAGTACAAAACAATTCTTCAGTTGCGGAGTGTCGATTTGGGATACCTGCGTAGTCCCATAATCTAATATGTTTTTAGCCGTCATAATAATAGATTGATTTAGCTTTCATGTTCTCTGTGGACCGCCATAAAGGTGATTGAGATAATACATTTAGCCGTGCTTTGGCTCGTAGTTTATTCAGTTCATTAAATGCTTGTGAGAATGGATTTCTAGGTCACGGCTATTGTAGCTTATGAAAAGCCTAATGCGTTAGCATATTAGCTTGAGATCAAATACCGATAAATATAATTTATGAGCTTACATGTCTGTATAGCCTTCCTTTAATCTTATTCACTCTTCACTTTCTCCCAAGCGTTTTAGCTCTGTTTTTCTCTCAGTATCCTCCTCCTTTGGTTTTTCCTCTGTCTACTTTTCCCATCTTTCCTCACCGCCTTTGTTTGAATGTCTGTGTTTAATAGTGTCTGTAAATAGCTTCATTGCCATGGTTTCCTGTGGAGCCCCTCAAAGCATTGGACCTACACTTAGATGCCCCGTAGCCGGTAGCCTTCCCTCACACCAAATGATGGGGAAAGTGATGAATTAACTATGTAGACACAACATTGTTAACTTCCCTCAGATCATCTCAAGCTAGTCGTTTGCCCCCATCCAGGCATGTGATAGGAGCTAATGGCCAACAGAAAGGACATGATACTGTATTTATGGCAATTGCGATGAGGCACACTTCGCATCAGGTGCGTATTGTCACATGCTGCTGACGGGACTGATGTCACGCCCCCTAGATGGGCTCCTGTCATGAGCTTCTGATAGGGGCTGCATCCGAAAGCTTAGGCAACTGAATTTTTGCCTCTCTGCCCTATCAGTCAATGACTTTGCAAGCAGCATTTGTGCATGAAAATATCCTCCAAAATAGATTTCAGACTAATTTTAGATCTCTAACCAAATACAGGAAGCTTTGGTGATAAGTAAGTGGATAATTCGTTACTACAATATAATTTTCTTGCTAGAAATGACATCAAATGTGTAAGTGGTCCAAAAATATATATTTACATAATGTTTTCCATCATTTTAGACGACATTGTCATCTTTATTTTTTAGCTCAACTTTCACAGAATTGAACAGATAGGGTTGTGCGATTATTTTATGTAATAAGGTAGGAGTCAAAAATGACCCTTAAACTTTAAGCCTACTCATGCTAATTCTGCAAAATGTATAGATATTCTGAATGTCTATACTGTTTAAAAGTTTGAGGTCAGGGATGTTTTTTATGTGGTTTAAATAATTATCTTATACTCAAAGCTGTATTTATTTGATCAGAAATACACTAATACGTTTTTAAAAATGTTTATATTTTTTCAGCTACCATTACTTCAGGCTTCAGTGTCACATGATCCTTCAGAAATGCTTTTTCCTTTAGAAACCATTTTTATATCAATGTTGAAAACAGTTGTGCTGCTTTTTTGTGGAAACGTTATACATAAGTGAAAAAAATAGTTGCATTAATTTGAAAAATAAATCTTTTATAAGCATTATAAATGTCACTGTTGATCAATTTAATGTATACTTTCTGTGTAAGTGAATTTCTTTAAAATCTCTCTGACCCTGAACGTTTGAATGATAGTGTAGTTGATTTTGCCTAATCAAGTCCCAACTAGACAGCGCTAAATGCAAATGTAAACAGCATTAAATTTGTTTTGACATCCAATCAGTTAAACCACATTCGTAAAAGCTTCTCTGGATTGTTTCACATCAACAACTAATGACATGTATCCAAATGACTGTTGATATAAGATCCCGACTAAAACAATTAGTTTTGTTTTATCACAAAACCAAAGATCCTTGAAATTCGCTCATAAAAGACCACAAGTGCCGATCTGTTTTGCCCAACCGCTTATGATGAGATCATTGAAGATGAATGTAAACAGGTCCTGAATGCTTGTGATTAATGAATCTCTTGTAATAAAACCGTGTGCTTTGCTGTTGTAGGTATGATTATGTGGAGGTGGAGGAGCCTGTCGGAAGCGTGGTGTTGGGGCGTTGGTGTGGCTCAGAGATGGTTCCAGGGCCCCAGATGTCCAAGGGGAACCAGATCCTGATCCGCTTCGTCTCCGATAAATATTTCCCCTCGGACCCAGGGTTCTGCATCCGCTACTCTTTGCTTCAGCAGGTATGAAATGACTCATGCACCACATTTTTCTTTATGTAAGGCTTATGCAACATTTACTGAGAGGGCTGGTTGTGTTTTTGCTGAAAACTTTTGTTAATCCTTAATGGCCTTATGCTGTATTATTTCTCTACCTGAAGATCTTAAATACACAGTGTGAAAATATAATTAGATGTTTATGAGAAATACAGTAAACATTACTGAATATAGACATTTAAAAATTGATACTGTATGTACCAAAAAAATAAATCCTGAGAACTTAAACATACTCCCATTTTATTACAATGCATCTGTTGCTGTAATCACCATCCTTTCCTCTGAAATGACCTGGCAACCTTAAATGGCACTTGCGAAGTTGGAAATTTCAAGTTGTATTCATATTCCTACCCCAGAGACATTCTCCTCAATGTTTCACTTCTTGTGGTGGTGAAAACCACAGCGGGGCGGGCTACGGTGTTTTCCACCTTGGCCATGGTTCAGTTTCCTCCCTTTAATTTACACCCTGACAGGCGTCACATGGCACATTTGAAAAGGATTATTCCCCTGAAATGATTTAATAGACATGCTTGGCTTTGATGTGTGATGCCTGTCAAAGTTTTATGACTCCACTTTCCCTTAAAATTTGTTTACTGAGGCTTCAGAGCGTGTCTGAGCGCTTTGCTACGTTGCTTGAAAATTGCTCTCATTGTTTTGCAGTGAACAAAGGTGTGCTTTATCTCCGGGTAGATAATGGCTGTATCTATTCTACTGAAAATTATTTTAGTTTTGATTGTGGTGAGATAGGCCACCAAAATTAGACCGGACAAATGTAGTTTTCAAAGAAAAGAAAAACAAATGGGGTTTCCATTTGTCATTTCCTTCTGATATCATACAGCTTTTCTATTGAAAGTGCTGATGCTTATCTATCAATCTTTTTTTCTGCATTTATGTTGATTTGAGAGCCGAACTGTGATGTAACTGTGCTATTACATTACCTGCCATCTAAAATATTGCCCATCGCTGTCTTTTTGTGTCTAAATGAGTTTTGAGAATACATTTTAATAATCCGTCACAAAGTAATACACTACTGTTCAAAGATTTTGGAGTCAATAAGTTACAATATTACTGTTACTGTATTTTAAATGTAGCCTTGTAGAGAGCATCATTCTGACCTCAAACATTAGAACGGTGGTGAAATTATTTGATTTAGAATTGGGGCTATACATTTTTGTTTTGCTTCCTTCTCGCAAGACTAAGTTGTTGTTGTTTTGAAAACGTTTTGTGGTCTGGACTTTATCCCATCTTCCTAGCCGCTGAGCAGTTCTCTGGTAAGGGTAAGACATTCATTTTTGGCTTTCAGGTATAAAGGTTTCAGGGAAAAAGTGTTTATATGTGTAGATGAGTACATTCTCCACTCTTTATACATGGTGGTGTGTTTTGCTTTGAGCGGTGCTCCATTATTGCAGAGGAGGTGGTGTGTTATGGCTGGTTTCTGGACAGCGCTCTCGCATCAGAGAAGGTGTGGCTGAATCAAGCTCTATGTATAGTGTTTGTGGAGGAGGATGTTGAGCTGGAACCTACAATTCACAGTGCACAGTGTTTGTTTTCTTGCTCACCAAAGCATTTGTATTCAGGAGGCTTGTGGGTGGGAGTTACATATCGATTGGTGTGTGCCTGTGTGCGTCAAATTGTTGGAATTGTTGTGTTATCATAAAATGTCAGGGAGTGTGTGGCAGAAGGTCTTCAACAAACTAAAAATAAGTCATTTGCTCTTTTATGAAACATTGCTTTACAGTCCTGCAAATGTTGTGCTTGTGTGATGTTTCGACATTATGCATTAAAAATGCCAGGCAAACACAAAAATAAAATTTCACAGTATGTAAAACTAAAATGCACATAGAATCTACCATTTTTAGTGAAAAAATGTATTTTCTAGCTTCTAAATGTTTAACAGAGCCATTAGCTTATGTGCTAATCTCCTCTGCTGTTAAATCCAGCTTCTCTCTGGTGGCATGTCTAAATACCTAGTTTAATTTGCACATCCTGCACCACCCACTGTCAACTGAACTGTTTAAAGACAGCAGTTGTAAAGACTGGTCAAAGGCAGGGTGCAGTAATATATATTTATTGGACAAAGGCAGAATCACACAGGCAATGGTCAGAGGGCATAACAGGAATATCGGAGGCAGAGCAGAGGCGTAAACAATACCAGGCTCGAGGTCACAGGCACAGGTTCAGAAGTCCAAGGTCAGGCAGTCCGGGGTCACACACAGAGATAACAGATACGGGGAAGAACGCTCAGAAATGTAGCCAGGGCAAAACAAGACTTCGCACTGGGTGAGTGTTTGTGTGCTGCTTTTATGTGAGTGAGTGAATGAGGTGCAGGTGTGGTGAGGCAATCAGAGTGATGAGTGAATGGTGACAGCTGTGTGATTGGTGTAATGGTGGACGGGAATGTGTGTGTGCAGTGCATGATGGGAGATGTAGTCCATGGGTGATGTGCAGTGTGGTGAGTGGCAACCGGATTCATGACAGAGCCCCCCCCCAAAGAGCGGCTTCCAGGCAGCTTCACACACCTGGCACAATCCAGGAGGCGGTGGAGCGGAGGTGGAACCGGGAGGGAACGGAGGCCAGGTCCATGTGGGGCCAATGAGACAGGAGCCCACCAGGGCGGGGCGGAAGAGACCGCAGAGACGTGAAGTGACACTGGGTAAACTGCTGTGGCGTGAGGAGACTCTGGCAGGTCAGCGAGCGTGAGGTGACTCTGGCAGGTCAGCGTGAGGTGACTCTGGCAGGTCAGCGGAGACGTGAGGTGACTCTGGCAGGTCAGCGGAGACGTGAGGTGACTCTGGCAGGTCAGCGGAGGCGTGAGGTGACTCTGGCAGGTCAGCGGAGCGTGAGGTGACTCTGGCAGGTCAGCGGAGACGTGAGGTGACTCTGGCAGGTCAGCGGAGACGTGAGGTGACTCTGGCAGGTCAGCGGAGGCGTGAGGTGACTCTGGCAGGTCAGCGGAGCGTGAGGTGACTCTGGCAGGTCAGCGGAGGCGTGAGGTGACTCTGGCAGGTCAGCGGAGGCGTGAGGTGACTCTGGCAGGTCAGCGGAGGCGTGAGGTGACTCTGGCAGGTCAGCGGAGGCGTGAGGTGACTCTGGCAGGTCAGCGGAGACGCGGGGTGACTCTGGCAGGTCGGACGGAGACGTGAGTGACTCTGGCAGGTCGGCGGAGACGTGGAGTGACTCTGGCAGGTCGGCGGAGACGTGGAGTGACTCTGGCAGGTCGACGGAGAGTGGAGTGACTCTGGCAGGTCGGCGGAGACGTGGAGTGACTCTGGCAGGTCGGCGGAGACGTGGAGTGACTCTGGCAGGTCGACGGAGGCGTGGAGTGACTCTGGCAGGTCGGCGGAGACGTGGAGTGACTCTGGCAGGTCGGCGGAGACGTGGAGTGACTCTGGCAGGTCGACGGAGACGTGGAGTGACTCTGGCAGGTCGACGGAGGCGTGGAGTGACTCTGGCAGGTCGGCCGGAGACGTGAGTGATTCTGGCAGATCAGGCGCCCACCAGGGCGGAGCAGACGTGACAGGCGCTCCAGGGCGGAGCAGACGAGACAGACGCCCCAGGGGGCGGAGCAGACGAGACAGGCGCCCTCCAGGGCGGAGCAAAGATCCCTGGCCGAGACTGGGACCTAGAGGAAACGGAGACACAAGAGGCAGAGAGAGCACATTTGGTTTCAGGAACCGAGGCAGGGAGTTTAAACGGCCATGGTAGATCCGGGGCCTCGGGCAGCCATGATGGATCAGGGGACCTCATGGGCCATGGCGGGTCCGGGGTCTCCAATGGAGAGGAGCTCCCTCCATGAAAGTTCTTGGTGACCTCCACTACCTCGAGGGGGCACTCTGGAAGCGCTGAATCTCGGTGGCGCTCGGGCGGCTCTGACTCTCTTGGGCGCTCGGTAGAACTGGACGGAACCAGCGGAGGCATCGGTGAGCTGGACGGAACCAGCGGAGGCATAGGTGAGCTGGACGGAACCAGCGGAGGCATCGGTGAGCTGGACGGAACCAGCGGAGGCATCGGTGAACTGGACGGGACCAGCGGAGGCATCGGTGAACTGGACGGGACCAGCGGAGGCATCGTGGTGAGCGGCGGGACCAGCGGAGTCATCGGTGAGCTGGACGGGATCAGCGGAGGCATCGGTGAGCTGAACGGGATCAGCGGAGGCATCGGTGAGCTGAACGGGATCAGCGGAGGCATCGGTGAGCTGAACGGGATCAGCGGAGGCATCGGTGAGCTGAACGGGATCAGCGGAGGCATCGGTGAGCTGAACGGGATCAGCGGAGGCATCGGTGAGCTGAACGGGATCAGCGGAGACGAAGGAGAGCTGGGCGGGACCAGCGGAGACGAAGGAGAGCTGGGCGGGACCAGCGGAGACGAAGGAGAGCTGGACTCTGCGAGCTCCTGGGACGGAGCGGCCTCTGGAGCGGACTCTGCGAGCTCCTGGGACGGAGCGGCCTCTGGAGCGGACTCTGCGAGCTCCTGGGACGGAGCGGGCTCTGGAGCGGACTCTGCGAGCTCCTGGGACGGAGCGGGCTCTGGAGCGGACTCTGCGAGCTCCTGGGGACGGAGCGGGCTCTGGAGCGGACTCTGCGAGCTCCTGGACGGAGCGGGCTCTGAGCGGACTCTGCGAGCTCCTGGGGCAGGAGCGGCTCTGGAGCGGACTCTGCGAGCTCCTGGGACGGAGCGGGCTCTGGAGCGGACTCTGCGAGCTCCTGGGACGGAGCGGGCTCTGGAGCGGACTCTGCGAGCTCCTGGATCGGAGCGGGCTCTGGAGCGGACTCTGCGAGCTCCTGGATCGGAGCGGGCTCTGGAGCGGACTCTGCGAGCTCCTGGATCGGAGCGGGCTCTGGAGCGGACTCTGTGAGCTCCTGGATCGGAGCGGGCTCTGTGAGCTCCTGGGACGGAGCGGGCTCTAGAACACCCACAGTGAAGGAAGAGCCAGCACACGATAAAGCATAGTCCAAAAGGCCCCTCAAACTCCCATGATACACTCCTCCAGAAAACAAAGATTTGTTAAACCTGGCCTTGACCTGACTAGTGAGTCCGAAATAAAACAAGTCCTTGAACAGATACTCGTCGTACAACGGTACCTGGTAAGACAGCTCACAAAACTGGTGAACATACTCTTCCATAGTCAGGCCTCCCTGGCGAAGATGTAGGAGTAGGCTTATGCTGTCCATAGTTGAGCTGGGTAGGGGAGATGATGCTGCTGGATCTGAGGTGGCGAAGTCTTCTGTAAAGACTGGTCAAAGGCAGGGGATCCAAGTGCAGTAATATATATTTATTGGACAAAGGCAGAATCACACAGGCAATGGTCAGAGGGCATAACAGGAATATCGGAGGCAGAGCAGAGACGTAAACAATACCAGGCAGGGGTCGAGGTCACAGGCACAGGTTCAGAAGTCCAAGGTCAGGCAGTCCGGGGTCACACACAGAGATAACAGATACGGGGAAGAACGCTCAGAAATGTAGCCAGGGCAAAACAAGACTTCGCACTGGGTGAGTGTTTGTGTGCTGCTTTTATGTGAGTGAGTGAATGAGGTGCAGGTGTGGTGAGGCAATCAGAGTGATGAGTGAATGGTGACAGCTGTGTGATTGGTGTAATGGTGGACGGGAATGTGTGTGTGCAGTGCATGATGGGAGATGTAGTCCATGGGTGATGTGCAGTGTGGTGAGTGGCAACCGGATTCATGACAGCAGTGGTGTTAATGACACTAAACTGCAATTTAGCAGGACATTTCCTAGGATGCCCTGCAAAAATAAATTGCTAAATTATGTCTGTCACACTACTAAAGTACACTACTATACACTAAAGTATATAGCTGCTTATATATTTTAGAAAAGGAGTCATATTTGTCCTTTTGGTCATATTTTGGACCCACACATTAATAAATGTTATAACATTGTTGGGTAAAACTGTTCATTGTGGTACTGTTACTTCGCCTGACTGTTCACAAATCTAGTGGGCTTCTCATAAAATGCTTAATGGTGTTCTGATAGTCTATACCGCACCCATGTTTATAGCTCAGTTTAACCCCCGGCTGACTGCTGGCTTTGTACGCGGTGGCAATGGCCTGCCATGTTGGAACAGCCAAATTCTGCTTCACATATGCATGTGGTCAACCTCAGCTACTGGAAAACCGGGATCACGGGGGCGCTCCTGCACTTTCTGTTTAAACAAGCAATCACTCCCCTTCACCACTACCACAGAGAGAAGGGGGGAAATGAGCCCCAGCTGCGATCCTCAGGAAGAGACTTGTTTAATGCTTTAATACTGGGAGCTGGTAAGGTTTTGAGGGAAGAGGTCATTAAAACAGCACCTAGCACTGGAAATAAAAAACAATTGTTATTCTCACGAAAGTCAGAGGAACTGGACTGCTGCTTTTAATTCCCAGCTGGATTTCATAGATGCTTTCCTCCTCGAATGTACCTGAACTATGCCTTTTGCGTGCGCTTGCTGATTTCCACTGGCTTTGCATAATCTTTACTGTCATTAAATTGACCAAAATAGTCTAGAACAAAGACAAGAGATGAATCTTTCCAAGCAGAGTAACAGGTTTCATAGGCACCAAACGTGGGACATGGTTGCTTAGGCCAAACTAAGTTCAGGACAGGTTTTTTATAAACGTTTTAAATTGGGAACAGCTTCTCTTTAAAGGAATGAGGTTAATGCAATGTGAGCACCGTATTCACTTGTAAGAACCTTTTGTAGTTGCCACGTGTTTTTAAAGTAATTGTACTGTAGATGGCGGTTTTGTTGCCCGGACCTTTCTTCTCAGCAACATTAGTTCAGGACGACCTCAAGGATTACTGAATTACATAAGGCGTATCATTTCAAACACAATGTCTATTCAAAATTCAGATTTAGATGTGTGAAAATGACTCCAGTCACTTCATTTCTCTTCTGCTCTTCCTTCAACCACTGTGTATGATTGGCATGCCACCAAGCTTGGCCTTCACCAAAAAACGTCCGCAGTGAATCACCCGCATTTTTGAGTGAGACCTCTGCACTGTTATTTGGTTTTCTACAGAGCTGAATGCTCTCATGTGTGTTCTGACGGCTACTGGCAGACATCGGAGTCTGTGCGCTCATGTCCATCTGTTAAGCCATTTTCCTCGTACAACCTGCAAACAATTTGAAACATCATGTGGTCAGGCTACAGAACATAAATGAGGCCATTATTTTGTGGATGATATTTTACCTTTTAATCAATCCATCTGTTAAGAAATATGACTTAAGAGGAAGATGTTGGAAGAAAAGCATCTTAAGTGTTACTGTGATTTGCGATATACTGTATTGGCAGATTATAAATGCAGTGACATGTTTAAGAATAATCATTTCTGGTGACTATGTATAATGCATTCAAAAAATGTGTTTTATTGCATTAATTTACTTTATTACTATATTATAGTTAATACATTATAACACATCAATTCATTGTTACTCTATGCATTTTCAATTTGGTTATAATTATTTACTATGAGCTATATTACAACTCTTTGCAACCAGATATGAATTACTTAGTTCATATTTTTTATATTTTATTTATTTTGAATTTTTATTTTTTATGGTTAGATTATCTATTTACTAGATCATCTGTTGCCTGCATTTTTATTTTTAAATTAATGTCTGTGAATATTGTTTCTATAATGATATCCGTTACTGAGTGTATTTTAAAATCACTTTATACCTGCAGAGTAGAGATCTAAAATATAGGAAACATAGGCCTATTCAATTGTCATTTGTTTCTTTTAATATGTAGAATTTAAATACATGATTTCATGTTTGTTTTTTTGTCTGAAATTCTCCTGAATTTATTTTGTCCTCTGAGTGAAGTTGCACAAGCACTTCGGTTGGGATGCTTGGCTGTGGCTTTATAGTCCAGGGCTCAGAGGATCTTTAATTGACATTGAAAGAGTGCCTCACATTCACAAGCTGTTAATGCTTCCCATTCCTCACTGCTGATCAGTGCCAAAAACTGGAAGCCAGCTTTGTGTATTGAAGGATAGCTGAATGTACAGGTTTTTAGGAGGTAATTGTAACTGCTCCTGAGAGCTTACAACAAAAAAAAGATTCAAAACATTTTGATGTGTGCAGCTGATTTACATCTCTGGTGAATTATGATGAAAGATATTAAAGTATGCAACACTATAATTTTATTTCATGTCAGGCATGAGTGAAAGTTATGGTGACTAGCTGTTCAGCGAGCCAGGTGATAATTCACTGAAGCGTTCATTAGAATGATTCAAACGGGCCACTTGGGAGTTCTTGAGTCCTTTTGAACAATTGAAATGACAATTAAATTAGTGGCTTATACGAGTCATGCATTTGTAAATCTGATTTAGCTGGTCACAGTCTTTTAAAGGCAGTGGAACACTTGTTGTCTTTGATTCATTTTGAGATTGACCCGGTCCTTTCACTCATCACATTCATTTTTAAATATACTGTATTATTTGGCCTTCTTCCAATGAAATATTTTAGTGACATTAAAGTAAGAAATGTTTTCATTGCTTAATGTCCACATAGAGTATTATTGTACTGACAGACAGTTTGGCATGGTTATTTCCAGTGCTTGACTCAGATGCCCTCAATCGGTCTGTCTTGATGACCATTTACTGCTTTGTTGATGGTAGCAATGCTTTTTTTATCGTTGTAGAAATCACAAGCCTTCCATTGACACCTTGTCCTTTACACAATTGTAACCATGCCAACTCCATCCTCACATGTTACCCGGTTTTAGAGTGCGGCATTGGATGTGTCATTCATGGGGGGATTATGTTAGTATGCCTGAATTAAGCTGCTGGAAAAAGGACATGTTGATAGATCCCACAGCACCTGAGGCAGTGGAGCAGAGTTGAACTGAGTACAGAAATGTGGCTTCCTGCAGGTTGCCCAACACCGTAGGTATCAGTGTTGTTGCCCTGGCATACATTTTTAATTGTGTGTTCGAGTTCAAACAAGGTAAAACTGTTTGGGGACTGGTTAATTGACTCTGTGGATAAGCCAATGTCAAACATGAACCGGTCTAGCAAAACTATTCCCTTATTAACTGGTAATTTAGTAATACAAAAGCTCTTGTTGGTCTCTGATGCTTTGCTTGGGAAAACAACGTTTTTTTGTTTGGCATTGTGTGTAGATTTATTTATATACTGTACTGTGTGTGTGTGTGTGTGTGTGTGTGTTTAAAAAAGTGCATTTTATTCTATGGTTATATATTATTTTGGGGATTTTTGTTTTACCCTAGGCTAATTTCACATCTAGCATTTTCTTCATTTTAAATACTCATAATACATTCATATATAATTTCAGTTTCTCCTTAATTATTCACAATCAGTCTGTGCTTAAATAATATTTTCCTTTTCATTTCACATAATTAGCCACAATGTGCGAAGAAAACAAAGCATTAAACAATAAATAAATAAATAAAATGTATCCGGCTTCTGCAGAACACTTTATAAACACCTGTTAAAATTGAAATGGCCCATATGGAGTGGCTGCAGTACCACTGATTTCTTGTTTTATTTGTGTGTTCAGAGGCAGTCGGAGCCCGAGGCCCCTGCAGTGATGCCAGCATGGATGCAGAGTGCAGATGTTCTGAGTGACGCTGTAGCTGGATTCAGCACGATGGAGGAAGTAATGAAATACCTGGAGCCAGAACGCTGGCAGGTGGACATGGAGGACCTCTACAAGCCTACCTGGCAGGTGGTGGGCAAATCATTCTTCCACCAAAAGAAATCCAGAGGTGAAGATCCTGTATTTAAAAGTACTTGGTGAATACTGGAACTTTTTTAAAAAACTTGTTGTGTATTTTTGTTTGAATAGGAGTGGTGGACCTGAACCTGCTTCGTGAGGAGGTACGGCTTTACAGTTGCACTCCACGGAACTTTTCCGTCTCATTGAGGGAGGAGCTGAAAAGGACGGACGCCATCTTCTGGCCCAGCTGCCTGCTGGTGAAGCGCTGTGGAGGGAACTGCGCATGCTGCTCTCACAACTGCTACGATTGCCAGTGCTTGCCCACCAAAGTGGCCAAAAAATACCATGAGGTATACAGCAAAGAACAGAAGGCCTTCTTTTATACTCTACATTTCATGTATTAGGTTTATTTCACTAATAACTGTGTGCTAGTGTTCTTATATCCATCAAGGTGGCTTTATTAATGTGCTATTTATTATGTTTTAGTATGCTTAGTTTGAGTTGGTTCTGGAATTGAGCCTGAATTTAGAAATAATGTAATGTTAATTTAATGATTTCATATGTACACATGGTTAGTGAATAAGACCCATTGGGTTTAAGTGCTTAAAAATAATTTGTTTGTTTCTCTCGATATGTGTCTCTTCTTGTGCAGGTTCTGATGCTGAAACACAGGGCAGGGGGTCGGGGGCTGCAAAAGACTCTAACGGATGTCCCCCTGGAGCACCATGAGGAGTGTAGCTGTGTGTGTAAAAATGACTCCGACTAAAGCAGTCCCAGGGAGAGAGCAACACTGGCCCCCAACAGACTCAACCAGGGAAATATTTCTTGCTCCATACATATATGAGCAAAATAGTTTTTACCCTGACGTTGCAAAACTAATGAAACCCAGAGCTGGATATATTTTTATCTTGACTTATCTAAGCCTAAGGTTCTATTCGTTTTGGGCTCACAAATCCATACAGAATTGACCCATGCAGAAGTTTCCATTGGCCTTATGATAGCATGGAATATCTGGAGGAAAATTGGACGTGGTCTTGCTTCTCTGTGTGTATGTGGAGGTTTGCAAGGAATGTGTGTATGTACATTCATGAATCTTTTTCTGCGTGTGAGTGAATGTATAGAGCTGTTCAGGAAATTAGGTATTCCAGGATGAGAACGCCTGAAGTGAGTTTGCTATTACTTGTGGAACAAGTGGATTTGGCATGTTCTTTTAAATAAGTTTTTTTTTTTTACAACTTAAAAATATCAAAGGACCTTGACTATGCATCAACTTTCAGCAATCCAAGGACAATTTTGAGGTGGCATGGACTTTCTCCCCAAAACTTTTAATTGCAATGTTATAAACCAGCACTCAGTCACCCACTCATCACTGAAATCAGACATGTCATTAATAATTCTGAAAGAATGTTCCAGGAAAGATAAGGATGTCCCTCTTTTTTTTGTTTCACCAGAGCTGAGTGATCATGCATCTTCTGCTCTGCTATAGACTGTTGAGAATTATTTCAAGAGAGAACACTAAAATACAATAGTGAATATTGTGTAAATATATTTCAAATTGTGATTTTGTTAACTTTTCCTATGTCATGACAGTTTTTGGTACCAAAAGTTAGGGCATGTAAGAGTAATTTTTACCTTTCATAATCACTGTAGTATTTTCAGTATTAGTCACTCTTTTTGTCGAGACATTTATACTTTTGTGTTGTTTGAATAGAATTGCGTAATAAGATTTTTACTTTGACTGGAGACAAAATTAAAACTGTTAGATGTTCATGTAAATAGACTGTTTAGAAGTTAAAGGGACATAGAACTGCCAGTACTATATTCCTCTACATTAAACAATTAACTAAAGTGTTGTGGTTTTTCCAAATGGCGCTTAAAGTATTGGTTTGCTCAAGTATACTGCAGTTGTCACAAAATTGCATAGTACTGCCAGGGAACCCTATAACCATGAACCATTAACTGCACTCTGACTTCAGTCTTTTACAGTGTAATCAGATGTTAATGATGTATTTCTGCATTATGACAGAGTCTCATAAGCTTTTCAAGAGTAAAAACGTGACCGTGTTACTCTCAGCATTCCTTGAATAATGGACACATTTCCTTTTCATTTGTTTTTTGGAAAAAAGTTGATCTCGTCTGCATGCAGTAAATTATATGTGAACACTAAAACAATATAACAAAACATGACATTGGTGGAAAAATAAGACAATGTGATTTGCTCACAAATTCAGTTTTGATTGACTGGAAAAGGGAGCGGAGTAAACAAGACATGCAGCATTATTTGCATCTTTTTTAATCCACCTTAGACGACCTTTTCCGCTGTCATTTTGTCAGGCTATTATTCTTTGATGTAATATTTTTGTGACTGTTTTTCACACTTTGATCACAGATTCCTCACACTTGCCAAACCAATTTAACAAGCCACCTACTGTAAGCAGGCTTTGAGATCGTCTTTAAAGGAAGAAAGGCTCATTTTTTTGCAGCCTGACAGAGGGAATGAGAATTCGGATTTTGTTGATGTGTTGTGAAAGTGACAGAAGTGCCTTGATGTTAAACCGCAAACAGAAATGTAAATAATGAAGTTTCTCTCCATGAGGCTCATTTATGGTTCGGAGAGAAATTAGAAAATGTTTGCGTTATTTCGGATCGTCATCAGATTCCTATGTAACATACATGTAATCTTAAAGGTGATGCATGCATTTTTTTCAGGGGTAAAATGCTTTCTTCTATTCTGAATTTGGAGAGAATGCCTTCGTAAGTTGATATGTCTTTATTGTCATCAAAACTATTATTCATGGTATGAAATACGTTTTGGAAAGGGATTTCTGTTTGTTTGACCAATGGCAGATTGGAAAGTGTTTCAAGAACATTGAAAACAACCAGTTTGGTTATGCTAATGTTGCAACAAACATGCACTTAATGCTAATACACCGTCCAAGGTAATTTTATGATCATCAAGTGGAGTATGAATAGTTGAGCATAATAACATGAAGACTCTTAATATGCATTAGCACATGTCCGTTTGTGTCCTAAAGAGACTAGAGCATTTCACTGTCACTGTAAATAGTAAAACATTATGAATCCAAATTTGAGATTTTCTGGGAACAAAGCATTTATGTATTTAACCAGATGTACGTATATTAGCGTTGGACTGTGGGCTTGGTCTTATTTGGATAATTATCGGGTAGTTGCTCTGTGGTTTTCCAGGAACTGGCTGTGGTTCCTGAGGAAAGTAATGACCTGACATCTGAGTGGCATTAATCAATGATGAGGACAGTTCACTTTTCCACTGCTCGTCTCATTATGTGATGCAGTCACGTTTTGGATAAACAAAAATCTTAAACTACTGTTCAAATCCTTCAGAAATTATTCTAATATGATAAGTTTGTGCTCAAGAATCATTTATTATTATCAATGTTGAAAACAGTGCTGCTTATTTTTGTTCAAGGTTCATGGAGTATAAAGATAAAAAAAAACAGCATTGAAATAAAATGAATGTGTAACATTAATCTGTACTGTCACTTTTGATCAATTTAAATCAATCTTTTCTGAATAGAAGTATAATTATTTTAAAGGACAAAATCTAAATGAGCTTTTGAAATTTTTTTTTTTTTTTTACTCATCTGGACTAAAAAAAACTTTAATTATATTAATTGCATAATTGCATAATTATAACCTATTGCATAAATTGCAATTGCCTTACTAAGAAAAATAATTATCCTATAATGCCTGATCTTGTCTGTTGTATACGCATCT
Source organism: Gymnocypris eckloni scoliostomus (assembly GCA_027564155.1). NCBI lineage: Eukaryota > Metazoa > Chordata > Actinopteri > Cypriniformes > Cyprinidae > Gymnocypris > Gymnocypris eckloni. The sequence continues at coordinate 23,922,508 of CM050426.1, forward strand.
GGGAAGCTGTTCTCTCAATTCCAGATTCATACAAGCACACAAGTAATTGCATGCCCACAGAAAAACATTTATTTCACAAGTCTCTCTAACTGCAATAAGTATCAGCTAAATGTGGTTTGATTCCCTTTAGCCCTGAAAATGCATAACTCTTAAAGGCAGGGACTGCAATCACAAAACACACAAAACATAGTCTTATTGTCTCGCATTATGTGTGTGTGAGGTTTAAAACGCTTCCTCCAAAGAGGCAGGGAAAAGGCCATTTATCTTGAAAAACTTAATCTGTCATGTCCAATTAGAACAGATAGAGGGCAAAGTGTAAGCCTGTACTGTATTTGCTTCTAGACTTTGAATAATGCATGTACTTCATAGGCACGTATATGCATTCAGGGTTCTGAAAGGTTAATGCGACTGATGCCGTTTTCATAATCTAACTAAGCTAATAAGTGAGCCTTGATATTCTAAAGTGTTGCCGCAGACAAGATGGCAGAGAGGTCAAGGTCACACTCTATACTCCACCATGCGTCGCACATGCTTGAATATCACATTTTCCTCAGGTGGTGGGTAAAGGATTGGTTAAATTTCAAGAAGCTGATGAGACTCAACACATTCAAATGTGTACGTGTAGTTCTAGTCCTGTTATATTATCATTAAACTAGATTTGTAGTTCCAGATGCTGAAAAAGAAATGTTGAGATTAAAGGAGTACAGCAGTTTAAGGTGTTAAATATTCTATAATTTTAGGTTTGGTAGAAATGAGATGTCTCTTCGGAGCCCTGTTGCTATTATAATGATTCTCAGCACATCTTGTGTTCTTTTGACGGTTTAAGTGAAAGACTTTAGTTTTTCTAGTTTTATGACCATTTCATGGTTAGATAAATAGAAATACTAGAAAAATATCTATCAATCTGTATTTAGTATACAAATACACCATAGCTCAAAATGTTGGGCTCAGTAAGAAATTAATGCTATTACTCAGCAAGGATGTATTAAATTAATCAAAATTGATAGTAAAGACATTTATAATGTTATGAAAGATATATATATGAAATATAAATCATTTGAACTGATAATAAATGTCTCTTGAGCAGCAAAGCAGCATATTAGAGTGATTTCTGAAAGTTCATGTGACACTGAAGACAAATATAAAATATAAATATAAAATAAATTCAAATAGAAAATAGTTATAATATTTAAATAACCAATCACAATTAGTATGTAAATATTGTAATGGCCCCCTCAGTATCAGCTACATTTTCAATGGCAGATTGTTCTGTCATTATTCACAGGCTGATATAATCTACATGGAAACTAAATGAAACTATAAATGTATTTTAAAACAGTTTGGGCTGGATTACAGTAATTGCACAAACTCAATATTTAATGCTTAATAGTTCTGAACAAAGCACTAACCAGAATGTTTGAGGAATATTGATGCCTTTTAAGCACTGTAAAGATCCCACAGCAGTTGCTCTGTTAAAAGCTGTAGATCAATCAAGTGAGCTTGGGGGGATTACAGCCTGGGGTTTATGGATCTGGACTGTAAATTAGAAGGTGAAAAACAAAAAAGATTTGCTTCAGAATCTAGACAAATGATATTGATATTGCTTAACCAAGAGAGTTGCGTACTACAACATGGTCACAGTGGTACTATGAAAGTCTTCATTACTGTTGCCACTACTGTGACTTACAGGTGCATCTCAATAAATTAGAATGTCGTGGAAATGTTCATTTATTTCAGTAATTCAACTCAAATTGTGAAACTCGTGTATTAAATAAATACAATGCGCACAGACTGAAGTAGTTTAAGTCTTAGTTTTTTTTAATTGTGGTGATTTTGGCTCACATTTAACAAAAACTCACCAAATCACTATCTCAACAAATTAGAACATGGTGACATGCTAAACTCAAACACCTGCAAAGGTTTCCTGAGCCTTCAAAATGGTCTCTCAGTTTGGTTCACAAGGCTACACAATCATGGGGAAGACTGCTGATCTGACAGTTGTCCAGAAGACAATCATTGACACCCTTCACAAGGAGAGTAAGAAAGAAGTTGGCTGTTCATAAAGTGCTGTATCAAAGCATGTTAACAGGAAGTTGAGTGGAAAGAAAAAGATGCACAACTAACCGAGAGAACTGCAGATTTATGAGGATTGTCAAGCAAAATTGAAAAAAAAAAAGCTGAACAGCTTTTTTAAGATACTGATTTCATTTTCCAGCAGGATTTGGCACCTGCCCACACTGCCAAAATCACCAAAAGTTGGTTAAATGACCATGGTGTTGGTGTGCTTGACTGGTCCGCAAACTCACCAGACCTGAACCCCATAGAGAATCTATGAGGTATTGTCAAGAGGGAAATGAGAAACAAGAGACCAAAAATGCAGATGAACTGAAGGCCACTGTCAAAGAAACCTGAGCTTCCATACCACCTCAGCAGTGCCACAAACTGATCACCTCCATGCCACGCCGAATTGAGGCAGTAATTAAAGCAAAAGGAGCCCCTACCAAGTATTGAGTACATATACAGTAAATGAACATACTTCCCAGAAGGCCAACAACTCACTAAAACATTTTTGTATTGGTCTTATGAAGTATTCTAATTTGTTGAGATAGAGAATTGGTGGGTTTTTCTTAAATGTGAGCCGAAATCATCACAATTAAAAGAACCAAAGACTTAAACTACTTCAGTCTGTGTGCATTTAATTTATTTAATACACAAGTTTCACAATTTGAGTTGAATTACTGAAATAAATGAACTTTTCCAAAATTCTAATTTATTGAGATGCACCTGTAAATCAATATGCATATTATAATATACAATTAAATTAATATACCAGGTGTGATGCATCTCAATGCCAAAAAAGCATAATTTGGTGCATGTTTGCTTTCTTCATATGTGACCATTCAGTTTATGCACAGAGTTTCAGCATTGCTTTGCAATGTGCTGATGCAGGTTCAATCTCATGCACACATCCTCATAATAAACACCGACCTGTGTAGTCTGTGAAGGGCTGAGCGGGACCCACAGGGAATATCAACAGCCAAGTTGTGAACATTCGGCACATAACGTCCTTCGACTGAGGGGGGTCATTCTCAGGAAACACTGCCACTTGTGCCCTATTTGTACCCCCTGCTCCAAATGATTTGAAAAGTTTATTAATTTAAATAGTGAAATGTTCTTATTGTATGCTGCAAAATTCTCTCTTGAACAGTGGTGATGTGACGTCAAGTCCAAAAGCATATATCAGTCTTTCTTCATGGTTACACTAATATCGGCCCTTCAAATTCAATTATTAGCTCTGTGTAAAAAAAAAAAAATCTTAGAAACAATACAAAAATGGTGACAGAATGTGATAAGACGTGCATGTAACCTTCAATCCTGAAATATTTCGAGTTTGGGGTTTATTAATGAATAGGTTGTTATTTTGTATTAATATAAAGTGTTTTATTACAAGTCATACCTGATGATACTGGAATTTATTCCTATTCCCGGTCAAACTACAAGCAATCATTTTACAAATATAATGATTCTGAATTATTCATGCACAAAATATGCTTAATATGCACAAGTGTTTTTGCCAAAAATTATTGTTGATCTTTAAAAATATCAAAGCGCTCTGCTTATCAGTAAAAACAACTTACCGCCCCTCGTATGTCTGGCAAGGTAAAGCATTGAAAAAAGGCTGGATGTGAATGTGCCTGCTGCCTGATCTCACACATTCACACATTCTCTTCTCCATATGGCCCTCAGGCTCAGAGATGTCAGCCTCACTCAATCCCCAAGATTCATGGGTAATCAGTCTAGAGGAAGTCCCTGTTGAGCTGAGCCTACTGGACGCTTACAACCCTCTGACACTGACAGATGCTGTTTCACACTTACAATATGCATAGTGCTGACCAGAAAATACATGCTCTGCTTACCCTGCTGCTCTTTAATAAAAGTAACTTTCAGAAATAAAGCGAAAGACTTGGAATATTGCGCAGCGAGGACATAAACCCTCAAAATACCTAATTTTAATGGATCATGAAATTTTTAAATTATGGAACTTGGTAAATCTTGAAGAGTTTTGTCTTGAGGCTTGATGTAAATGTGAAGTCAGCGATTCTGACAGTTATTGAGACTCAGCAAAACCATACAGCTAAATATACTTTCCTTAACTTTACTTGTGATATATATCCTGTTTGAACCCAGTCTTTACAGGAATATTTTTCATAAGTATTCAAGGTCTAAAATCTACACATAAATGTTATGCCTTTTCATCTAACACTCTGAATAAGTAGCCTTCAAATAATCTCACAAAAACACACACATAAATGAAAAGAGACCTTATGTTAACGTGTTAGACTGAGATGAATGAGATCTAATCATATTTATTATTCTTTCCAAAGAGGAACCTTCACTCAACCACAACTTCCTCAATGGTATTTTCACTCCAGGCCATCATTTAGCTGGGAATTGCCTCCGTCGCCTGTCCCACTGACAAGACTGGTGAGGATTTTATATTTACAGATGGGTCTAACTGTGATATGAAAGCATGAGGTAGACAAAACGGCGTTTAATTAGGTCAAATCTGTCTCCACCAAACAAAGTATATAAACATCACTGGCAAGTCAAAAATGATTTATTAGTACAATCTGTGGATTTTATATAATAATTATATTTATAAGTAACTAAATCAATCTTTAGTTAATCAATCTAATAATATAATGAAAATAATTTGATGATAAAAAATCACACTGATATTAATATTATTAAAACAAAATTAGTGTTAAAAACATTTTCACACTGAAATTTGTATTAAATTTCACAATTACAAAGAAATGGAAAGTGACATTTAAACATGAAATTTAGAAGTTGTTTCTCATTTAAAAGTACAAAAACTGACATTTTCTTTAGATAGATAGATAGATAGATAGATAGATAGATTCGTTATTACACACTTCGTTATTACACACTTTTGGACATTGCTGTCAAATGAGTCAGTTTTGCAATTACTCATACTTGTGAGAACAATGTTTTCATCAGACCACCCAAATCCACAGAGGTCATTTTTGAAGAAGCCAAAGGATGAGAACATAGTCCCAGCAGCTCTTCAGTTCTCCTTCCTCTGAAAACTAATCAAAGCACCTAAGAGAGAAACAATGCTAGACAGCAAGTGACCTCGGATCTTAGCATACTGCAGTCTGACCCGAGCCGTCCCAGTACCCGGCATTACAAACAGACCATCTCTTTGTTAGTCATACAGACCTAATGGCGCTGGGGAACGGTGCAGGCTTCCTCCATTTTCCCCTCATTCCTCTTTGACCTTACTGAAAAGAGGGTCACAAACCACATGTAAAGACTTCCATATTACAAGTCAGCAGTCCACAAAATGTGCCATTCACATCTAAACACCGCTTTCCAGGCCCTCTAATCCACATCAGTGATGTGGTTGTTCAGAGAAGCGAGAAAAAAGGGGAAGAGAGGAGAAGAAAAAACAACAGCTGGGGTCAGTTTACTCTTTAATGGTTGAAGGTTTACAAATTTAGGAAACCACTGATGCCTAACACAGTGGAAGGATCTCATTTTGAAAAGGAGTAGTTTCCGCCCTTCTCCAAGCCAGCTCCTGGAAAGTTTTAACTAGATGTCCTCTTCATTAGGAGACTTCCCTATGAATACACCATGTGCATTCAGCACCCATTGCCCCAGCTGGAGACTAATGTGAGGTAAATGTCTGTTTGTCTTGGCATGGGGACGACGCAGCGCATGGCATAGGGTACTGGTCTGCTTTTATAACTCCCGTTGCTCTTTGTAAACTGCCGAAAAGGAAGGAAGGCTCTTAGTAAATCCCTTAAATCCTCCAGTGTCAAGTAACACTATCAAATTAATTTCATCCTTTCATTTAAAAAATGTGAATAAACCAGCTGTATTATTGAAATTAGTTTGGGGTAGAAGGCATATGTTATGGCAGAATCAATCAGTTCTTCATCTGTGTAATGCTCAGGCTCTGACAGAACCTGCCGACACATTTTCTGTGCTGATTTTTGGTTATATATAGTTGAGAGTAGCTACTGTACTTTGTGATATTTAAACATAATTTAGCAGAATCTTATTGCACAAATATTTAATAAGCCAACACAGTGAGGTGGATGTGTAGAACTTTGAATTGCAGTCCTGGTAATCGTACATTACTTGTTTTATGAAAAATACTCTGCAATACTTTAGAATACTGTTCTGGGATTAATTAATAACGACACAGGAACAAATGACTAATGAAGCACTAACATTCTAGTAACTACCATTAACTAGCCAGGAACTCCGATTAAGGAATTACTAAGTAAAAGTGTTCAGTAGAAAGTGATTAGCTAATCAGTAACTACTGATTTTGCATATCTCCCAGAGAACTACTGAAAACTAGAGCTTCATAATTAATGTGAATTATCCAAAAAGTATAATGAATTGGAGTGAGAGAAGATCATGGAAACCCACTAGTAATGACTTAAGTATTACCAAATCCATCATAGGATATTACTGATTATTTGCTTCAGTCTAAAGTGAAAAGCATGATAATACCTTAATATTGACTGAAGTGACTGTAAGATTAAGATATTTTTGTTTGTCAGTTTTTGGATAATATTGACTATTACTACTTTCTTATAAAGGAATTGCCAATTATTTAGATCAATTTTCTAAAGTGAAGATCATAGTAACCCAGTAGTAATGACTTAAGTGTTACCAAATCCATCGGAAAGTACCTTACAACAACCACAAAAGTTTACAATGACTTCAGTCATTAGGGGGTTATAATTATCTTCTTTTGAATACTGATCCAATTAGTAATTCATTTAGAAGGATGCAAAACACTTGAGTCATTACTATCCAATACTTTACAAAACCCTTAAACGCTTATCATGATTTGAATCATTACTAGAGAGTTACCATGTTATTCACTTTAGAATACTGATCCAAATAATTAGTATTTCCTTCTGAAGGATTTGGTAATACTTGAGTCACTACTAGTGCGTTTCCCCGAGCTGGGTACTTACTACCGGTGCCGGTACACGGTGTGTTTCCACCGCAGGAACAGGATCTAAATAAAGTTCCGGGTAAAACTTTGCTCCTCAGAAACTATTGATTTTCTTCGACTAAGCACTATTGCATTACATTACATTACATTAATCCATTGATGAAAGTGTATTTTTAGTTAATAGCAATTACTAGAGTGCTAATGTGTGTGTTACTCATTTGTTACCGTGCAGTTATTCATTAATGATAGAACAGTATTCTAAAGTGTTATCAAATATTGTTTTCTCAATGTAGGGGTTGTATAAACAATTACGTAAATTATATCAATTGCAATTCTGGAGTTGTATAAACAATTATAGAAATTACATGAATTCAAAGACATTTTGGAGGCACAAAAAGTAGCATGAAAGAAAACAAGTAACACAAGTAAAAATACCCTCTTCACTTTATTTAATATATAATGTTCAAAATGGGCAAACTTTTCCAACATGTGTTTCCTGCGTACTTCATTCTGTTACACATACTTAATTCTGATTAGTCAATTGAGCCATTCAGTAATCTGATATTTCCTAATATTGTCTGTCAGAGCCGAGACTGTTTGTATATGGGCCGTAAAAGCAGGTGTAAAATATGATACACAACAAAAGACACATGATTAGGCCAACTATAATATTAGTGGAGGCTGTAAGATATAAACGGGTAAGATGAGGAAATAATTATTACTCAAATAAATAGTTCACGACCCACGTATTTATTTGTTGAGTAGGAGTGTAATATACAGGATAATGAAACAATAAGCCGCTTCCAGTACTGAGAAGTTTAATGCATTATCCCTTACTTATTCAACCTTTATTTTACCAGGTTATTCCTCAGCAGCACTGACCATTAATTGTGATCTCAGTCATGGTTTTAGGTCAATGCACCCTAAGCCCTCTCCCATCCCTCTCTCCCTCTTTCTCTGTGGGAGTCTGAACAGGGTGGAACTTGCTTGACTTCACTCGGATGGCCTCTGTCCAAGGCAAACGGTCTAGAAGATTCTCCAAGGCAGGGTGCTGCTCTGGGATGCCATTGACCTAAATCACTGGTCCGCTCCATGGTAAGAGGTTACAAAGCCTCACAATGCCTCTTTGAATTAGTTTGAACACAAGCGTAGTTTTAAGCTGATGTATACCTCCAAGCATTCGACAGCCTCGCCTTCTTATAGCGTATGTCAGGGTTGAGTCCAATTTTACCAAGAACAAAAAGTATCTACATATAAACACAGTGTCTCAGAATTTCAAAGCATCTGTTAAGAGTATTTCTGAGCTCTTTGATGATAAATTGTAAGGCTTTGTAGTGAAAACTTTGATGGTTTCTACAGATTGGATATTTGGAATAGTTTTTAAAAGTTCATTGTAACATCAGATGCCTCTTTTCTCTGTGCTGTCTCACATAATACCTCTCAGCACACTTGATTCCACGCTCTTTTATTGCAAATCAAACTTCTTAGTCTACTCTCAACGGGCCTTTGAAGTCTGTCTTCCATTTGTAAGATCAAACAGTTCAATATAAAAGCCTCACTGAATTACCATGTGGTAATGTTAAAAAAGTTATCTATGAGCATTACCTAACTTCCAGCAACACACGCTGGGGTTATGGTATAATGGTCACAGACATTCAAACACTGTTTCTGCTGTAAGTTTGGTCAATGTTCAGCATTTCTGGCACGTATTAAAGCTGTCGGTTCAGCAGGGAGTTTGTAATCGATGCTTAAAGGGTCTCTTTTGCCCATCTGGAGCTTCCTCTACCTAAATTATTTAACTTAGTTTTAAAGAAGTCTCATGTCGGCAGTATTATAACAGCTCATAACAACACAGTGAGAAAGCCCATAACAGTATAAATTGTACCTTTGTTGGCTTCTAAACACTCACCAGCAGTATCTGGAGATCTGAAAGAGGAACTTTTAGAAAAGAAATGGATTACAAGCTGTACTCCTTAGTAGGCCAACTCTCCACACTGACCTTTCTTGAGACACAGAGAGTCACGTGGAAGTTAACAAAGTCCCCCAAGTCATGAAAAAGGTAATATCTCATGTCAGCTGCAGCCAGTCGGACAGCCTAATGGCAGACATTTATTCTGGGTGGAAAAATAGTCTCGTTTCTGCTGGATTTATGTTGACTGCTGGGAGCAAGGCTAACTGTGCTGTTTTAATGCAAAGTCATATTGCATGAGTCTCAAGAATAAATAAGACAAATGGACTCGGGTGCACAGTACACAATTGCTGGTCATTATGCTCCAAATTACATTTCATACGACAGAGTCATAATGCAAATGAAAAATATGGATGTGGCAGCAGTGCAATACTAGCAGCATCAGAAAGATGGCCTCGAGTATTGTGTGTTCCTTTTATGGTTTTCCATTTTGGGAACCATGGGGAAACAAAACATTTCCACCTTCGTTCAAACGAGTTTTTGAAATGAATAGATGTCAAATTCCCCCTGAATTCCCCTGACAAGAAAATGGCACAAAATGGATGGTTTCTTTTTATCCTAGAATAAGCAGGCACCTTAATTGTGCTCTAACACCTCCCCACCACCCAACCTAAGATTTCCCCTAAGGAGAAGATGGAAAGCAGGGATATGCCAGGGATTGTGTGAGATCAGGCTGTCAGTGTGAGACAAATGTGTCATTCCGGTGCGTATTCATGTTGATGTGAAATGGTGGTTTGATGGTAGAGCTGATGGGGGAACTCTCAGAGGAGAGGTAGTAGTGTGTTGTGAAGAGCCCACTTTACATTTAAAACACAAGCTGAAAGCCAGATCAGATCCACACATCACTGTGATTCAGTTCTTATGACAATCAAAGCAGTATATCATGTACAGGTCAGCCTGGTGTCTGTTGGCTCTGACATTTAGCTGAAGCAGTAAAGCAGTGCTCATGAAATGTCATGGAGTTGTTAACTGTTGCTTAATTAAAATAATATGCATATTTTGTTTCTTATATATTTTTTAAAAGTATTTTATGCTCACCAAGGGTGCATTTATTTAATCAACTTTTAAGTGAAAGTATTTTAAGTAAAAATATTAAAATAACTGTTGTCTATTTTAATGCTTTTTGATCGTTCTAAAATGATGATAAGCTCAATTTATTTGAAATATAACATTTTGTGAACTTGTAAATGCCTTTTCTGTCAGATTTGATCAATTTAATGCATCCCAAACTTTTTAGCAGGATTAAAACCAATGCTGCAGACAGTTTGCAAAATACTTGCTACAGGATGAATATGAAACATTTTTACATTAACAACAGTATTGGAAGTTATCACAAAATCGCATGACTGTACCATTTATTTCCAGCAATTAAAAAAATGGTCATACTCATCACTTTATGATGGAATATGTTTCACTTTGTGTAAAAAATGATTCTCATGGCATTACTCCAGGGAAAAACACATTAGTTATTATACATTTTTATTGGTCTGTATTCGGAGGGAAAAATTAGTACTAATTGTGTGGCCACATACTAATGCTGTTCTTTTCTGACTGTAAGATGAAATTACCTCAAAAGCACAGTAGCCACCCTAACAAGTGTATGCCAAACCACAGGGGAAGAATAAGTGAAAGGCAAGTATAAATTAGAGGATAGAGTTAAAGAGCATGCGATGAGCTAAAAGAACATCTGCCTCTCTGGTTATAGCCACAGCATGCAATGGACTCAAATGGGCTTTTTTATTCTTTGTTTGTTGCCCAACTGCTGATCTTGCTTTCAGAAAAGGCTAACTGCTTTTTGAAGGTATTGAGAGAATTTTATTCTCCAGATGTTCAAATGTACAAAACCTGTGATCTTTTTTTTAACAGAGCCCACTTTTCAGACGCCCACAGCTGGCACGGATGACCTATTTCCATTAGAGGTGCCAACCAGTCGTGAGCTATGCCAGTGCTGAGGAAGATCAAAGTGGTGGCACTCATAGGGCACGGGTCACCAGAGGAACAGACTGCTCACACTACAATGAGATGTGTGGGAATACACGAGTGTGTGTTCGTTCTCTTTGATTTTGATACAAGCAGTTAACACTGTTCCCTGGTGATTTTAATTTAGATCAAAAGGGTCTAGCCCAAACAAAACATCTGCTACAAAATACCAAATAATATTCCTTTCCCTCCTCTCAAGCTGGACATCCTAGCAGATCCACACACACAGCTGCAGTCTTTGTATAGCTGCCGATTATTATGTTTAAATAGCATACTATGAATATTTTTTGGCTTATCTACAGTCAAAGAGAGATAAAAACAATTGGACACACGGATAATAATTGACAACACTGGTCCTTGACCATTGCATCTTGTCCATGAGCGCCATGCTTTTAAGATAAGCTAAAACAAAATGTTGTTCAGCATTTAAAAACTCTCAAGACACATTGTCTTCCATTAATCTGCTCTACATCTCACATTTTTACAATCAAAAATGCATTCTGTGTGAACGGTGCATTTGAGTTAGCAGGTTTTCTTACAAGGCAATGGTCTCGGTTTGTTGTTTTGGGCCTTTGCTCACCCCTGAAGTTGTTTTATTTATTATTTTTCCACTGTGTTTTTCTTTTCACAAACAAGATCCAATGCCATGTTCTGTAGCATTCCTGTATGTTTTTTTTATGCTACGTTTCAGTCTACCGATGGTCGTAATGTTCCAGTATATGCATTCCCTGAAAATCAAACCCATGACCTTGGCCATGCTTTGCCAATGGATTTACAGGGCTGCCCTTATGTTATGTTAGACTGCCCTTATGATATGATTAGTAAACCATTTACACCTTTTATAAAGTAAGACAAATGAGTTGCCTTTGGTGTATAGCAGCAGGAAAATCTGACCACCCACTCATCACATTGTCTAGACAGAAGATTTGATCAAAGCTGTCATAACACTTGAGCTATGAGGGTGTGGCTGCCAAAGCAGAGCAAAAGAGAGAAATTGAACTATGGGATATAAAAGGAAAGATGAAAAAGTCGAAAAATAAGCGACCATGCATGACCGAATCTGTGCGAGGAGATGACGATATTATTGCAATCCCATATGTTAAGCATTCGGTATAATGAGTTGTGGTTACAAATGCTTATGTAGAGTGTCAGGTTCTATTTCAGTGCTCTTTTAAATGTTAAACGATTAAATCTGTGTTGCTCAATACACATAAGCGTATTAAAATTATGTCTGTTCTGCTGATCTAGCAATGCTGGTTTCTCAGAGTAACCTAGAAAGGCACACCCACCCTCTTTTCTTTTCATGCAACCTTCTACATAAGTCTGCTCCAAGATAGTGTTGCTATGGAAATAAGGCATCCCTTGCAACATAGAGCCGAGGGCTTGCCATGAAAGAAGTAGTCATGCAATTACATTGCAACATAAGATGCAGCCAATATTGCAAGCTCCGGGTGCTTGATTCTGCAATCTTACTAAATTATTCAGTAGTTCGGTTTTATAATATTAGGCCTATGCGGTGTTTATGGTCAAGCTGACTGAATGATGTAGCCTACCCTGAGGTAAGAGAATGAAATCAGAAAATGTAATGTCTGGTTTATAGTCAAATAAACTGCATAACAATCTGAACATACAATGCTTGCTTTTAATCATTTGTTAGGATGTTATATGACAGCAGTTGTTTTGCTTTTCTCTTGGGTTTACGATGTCAATGAGGAAAAAAATAACTTGGCTGTTAAATTTTGATTACCCATAATTACTGACCCTGTGTCATTAAATCCTCCTAATTATTTGTTTTCCTTTTTAAAGGAACGTCCAAGGTATGATTCGAGTTTTGAGAAGGGAGTTAGTCGCCTGTGGCTCTTGGCTTCTTTCCCTGTCTTCAGCATGAGATGAACGATTCTGCTTCAAAGGCAGCAGTGAACCCGGTTTAAGCAAGGAGATGATTCCTTTCAGCATTTTACAGTACGAGCTTCCATGGATGAGGCATTTTGATTGGCATTCTTGTCTTGTCCTTTAACACATACATTAGTGCTCAGAACCCAATACTAAAGGCTCAGAGTCTATGCATCTGAATATGAGATTTCAGAGCAATATGTTTTTGAAATACAATCTTTTCACAGTGGTTTATTTTTTTATGGATTTATGGGACTTAATGTTGCCATCTGTTTGGCTGTATTATGGATATTCCTATTAATTCTGATTGATTTTGTTTGTGGTACCAATAAAAAAATAATAGTTTTCATAAACTGGCTCACTATGAGTACATTAACTTTACAAATACAATTAGCTTACAATTAACATTTAATGAGACTTGATGATGGAAGCTAAATTCGTAATTTGTCAGTTTTATAATTCTCTCTAGTCTCCATGAGCCTCATTGGATCAACATTAGTAACCTCATCTGTCACAACTTAATCTAGTCTGGGCAGTTTGTCAAGTATGCACAGCCAAATTAATCTCTGTGAGAGAATAATCTGTCATCTTTTTTTATAGAGCTGGTCAATTTAGGTGCGTATTCGGTCACGTATTCTGTGTCTGGTAACCATTAGTTCCTGCTGGATTAGTTGCATATTTGAAAACTGCATAATTGAGTTAACAACAACCGTATATTATGTTAAAGTTTCCACTAAGAGAAAATAGTAATTAAAATTAACAAATTAGGCGAGCACCACAACAATGGGCCTATGACTGTAATTTCCAAAAGCTATGTTCATCTGTATTCATACAGACAATGGCAAACATTAGGAAATATATGACTTCTGGGCGCCATGTTTGACTAATCAGAATCTAGTATTCCATAACACCACTAGGCAATATTTATACTAACACAGCACAGGTGCAAAATCACCCTGAAGATCAGGTAGAAGACCTTTTGTGATGTGATGTGTAATTTAACCCAGGGGCACCTAGACAGAGAGATGCTGCATGTCTTTGTGATGGCAATTATGGTGCACATTAATGAACCCTGCAATGGCAGACACAGAAGAAGTCAGATAAGGTCTTCTGTCTCAGTCCAAGGTCAGTAATGAAAGCTGCGCTTCCCATTATTGTTCTTGAATGAGTGCCAGATATCACAAGAGACTATATGCTCTGAAAATGGTTCAGTATAGCACATTTTTATATTGGTATGATCCAGATTTTGAACTTAGGCTTGATGAGTATGGAGCCTCTTAAAGGGAGATTTTTTGAGACCAGTGGAAAAAAAATATTTTAATGCTTTCACGTTTGTTGACAAAAATGTAATGTGCCCCTGAGAAACATAGTCTAGTTATCATAGTCTTAAACCCTGCTTTTAACTATGGGTAGCTTAAAGGTAAGATCGACCCTTGAAATTTAGAAGCAGCTAGCGGGAGACTCTGTTCCAGAGCCTTGTGCAATGTGAAACGATGCAGAGTTAAAATGTTATGACTAGATGATTTGCAACCGAAAGCCAGTCACTTGCTTTACACTCACATGAAACGCCATGCTTTCCATAAACAAAAGTTGTGATTTTTTTTTTCCTGAAACAATTCAGTGCTAACTCCATCCCTTAGCTTAATTCTTTAGGTGTGAGCACTGTACACCAAAAGTGAAGCAAACATTCACTCTAAATTACTAAATAAAACCTAATAATGCTCTTACATTTTATGATACAACCGGGCATGTCAAATTTTCCACTTGAGTTGTAATTTTTCAACTTACGTGGAAGATGCGATTGAGGCAAATATAGCAAATTCACGACAACTTATTTTCGTTACATTGCCTGGCGTAAATTCGTTAATTTTATTAACGTTATTTAATAATGTGCCTGTTTTTGTACTTCCTGCTTTTCCTGCTTGATCATTTCCGTCCAATGAATGGCACACGTGTGGTTTTATTTACAATTTCTGGTTCACTTGCAAAAAGGACAATGTGAAAGTGGAAAAAAATCGACATTGTATTTGGTCCAGACCACAGCAAGTGGACACTTAACTAGTGGACTTTCCTGGTGTGAATACACCCCTCCTCACGCAAATAAAGTGCAATTCCCTAAATATCACAAAACAAGAAGGAATCAGGTATGAACAGAAAAATGTCATATGGTGATGGAAAACAGGTGAACTGGAGTAAAGAAGAGGCTGTTTTGTTGTTCCCTGTATAGTCCACTGAAAAGACCATTCAGGAAAAAACTCAATAGTAGCTACATCTGGCAATATATATTATGGGATGCGCATTATATAAACAGGTCCCGTTCTGTGTTCGTCCAATCAGTGACAGCGCATATATTCAATCAAGAACATTCACTCAGGGTTTAAGAATGTACAGTGTGATACATCAGTTTATGAAGTAATGTGAATTCTGAAGCGAGATAACCCAGGATTCCATTTCCCCAGGTTTAGAACAGGAATCCACAAATCTGGTCCATGAGATTCGATTTCCTGCAGAGTTTAGCTTTAACCGTAATCAAACACACCTGAGCATGCTAATCAGTGTCTTCAAGATCATTAGAAAATCACAGGTAGGTGAGTTTGATCGGGGTTGGGACTAAACTCTGCAGCTCATTGGCCCTCCAGGGCAAAATCTGAGGAACCCTGGTTTAGCACAACCCAGGTTAAACTCTTTCAGGTGTGAAAAGCCTTCTATTGGTGTTGATACGTTTTAGAGTAGAATTCAGAAAGCTACAGTGTTGAAAATCTGTCCAAGTCCAATGATCTGCCAGTACTTGTAAATGGATAAAATAGTCAGATCATGGAGGGAGTGACTTTGTATAGAAGTACAATGTTATGACCATGTTAGCCGCGATCCTTTCTTCTCCGAAACCCTTTTTAAATACAAGTGCTTCCCTCACACATTAATCAATCCATGTTTATTTACTAGAAAGGGTTTCAAAATGGATTGAATGTATCTTTTGTTTGCCTATGCCACTTCTGAATGGATTGACACTCCTGTCTATAATGCCCTGCCCAGAAGAGATTGATCGGGCAGTCTGGATAATAGAGTTCTAAAATGAAAGGCTTTATTTCATTCTTCCTGCCAAAGGCATTTCTCAGTCTGGCAGGGTATCAGCTGTGCTTTACAGCTACTGGCTGTTTCAGGGGCAGTATTGTTACACAACCTCAACCAGAGATACGCCTGCCTCCTTTATTTCAGGGGATATGGAGCCTAAGTAAGGCACCAGGCACAGCATTGTTTCTAAAGCTGCATTTTATTGTATTTATCAAACTTTGTCATTCATATCTGCAATATCCTTCTACGAATCTCTATGAACATCTCGATCCAGTGACATCTAAAGGGCTGCATGTGCTAAATTTAGATTATTTGTTTTTAAGGAATATGTTTTAACTTCACACTATTTTCGGCAATGGTTGCAGATGGTTTGCTGTTGGCTGGACCTCAGTAAAGGACGGTTAAGTGCAAAGCTATTTACTAGGCCTCTTGGCACATTGTCAGATCTTACATTAACCCTGCTAAGATACGATCTACTCCTGGCAAGAGCAACTTTTGATAAGTTTGAAGTATCTCTTCTGACTTTTAATGGCTTGAAATGAAATTCAACAACAACAGAAAGCAATTAATAATTTCATCAACACCATCATATGAAGTCTTGGCTTCTAACATTATAAAAATGTCTATAAAAAAGAGAAAGAAACAAACAACTCTGTTTGTATCATGAACAGTTTATGCTCTTTATCTGTTGAAATCTGGGACATCTAAATTCCTCAAATAGAAATGTTTGTTTTTTTTGCATTCAAATAGCATTTCATTCCCGTACTTTCCAACTTCAGTAGTTCACATTAACGTAGTAGTACAGCTATTTGAGTATAGTTATGCAGTCATCTCCACCCAGATGCATTATGAGGTCCTTTTTCCAGTTAATGTATATAATATATCACAGAAATCATTTTGCAGTCATTGTGCAGCCCTGTCGTTGAGAGCAATGTGCAGCCTTTAACAGTGACTGTCGGTAATGGTGGTAATAGTGGTTATTGGGGGGTAAATGTATTCTCTGTGCAGAGGCATGACAGTGATGAAGTATCCTCTCCTCTCAGCTGGCATGGCAGCATAGCTAACACCTGGATGATCAAACTCTTAACTGGGTCATCTCCACGGGGAGCAGCACAAGTGGCCACTTACCTCATTACAGCTCCCGCTCATTTTTAAACCTTCCTGTTCATCTCTCTTTTCGCCCTCAACAACACTCGCAAATAAGGGTTTTGTTTGGTAACCACTTTATTTCCCTTGAAAATAAAGACTAATATATTTGACAGTCAGAGGCAGGTTGTAAAATAAAGGGGAAAAGACAAATGATAAGTTGCAGGAATGCTGAAATCAGCCTCAAAACAAACCACTTGAATGTTAGGTAACATATTGGTAATAATAATAATAAACAAAAGTATACTTTTATTTTTTATATGAAGATCAAATTAATCTGTCTCAGAAACTTTTTACCATGACTTTATTTTTGCTGCTTATGTAATGCCTTTTGTGTGTAGATCTTAAAATGTGAAAATCCATCATTAAAATATTGATTGTTGCATTACACGTATGATAATATAAACATAAACAATTGCAATATTTATTTTTAGATTTTTTATCTCGGATTACCATTTCCACAACAAAAAGTTAAACTGCAAAAAAAAAAAAGTCTTCTTTTAGTGTGTATTGACTGCTACTCGGTTACAACAAAAATATTTTGATAAAATATAAGATGTGATGCATAAAGAAAATGTGATTTATTTTCATTGTGTATAATATCCAGTCAAATTGATATTTAAAATGTAATAATAATGTTGAAAATTATGCAAAATGTGTGGGTTTTTAGGGGAGAAATATATTTAAAATATACAAATGTATTAAATATATATATATATATATTTATAATATTAGCTAACACTTCTCACTTTAGTATAACTCGATGTACTAAAATAACTAAAAACTAAAAATGACTCAAAAATATATAGAAAGCTTAAAACACACAAAAACCAAACTAAATTAAAAACCAAATTCAATATATTATCAATGATACGAAAAATTTCAAACGAAGACATTTGTTGGTTCAGAAAACCACTGAAAAATGCTAAGAAACGGCCTGCATTTGAAGACACATTCATGAAATCTAATTATGGAATTATGGATTATGCTGGTTTCAGCAGACGCAAAACATCTTTGGGTTTGTAATTGTGAATCAAATAGGAAGTCACAACCATCAAATACAAACGCAGCTTTTTTTATTTATTTATAAAATGTATTAAATGCTCACTGAACTGCTGGTGTGATTATCTGTTTATTGTTATGTGGTGGCCAAAACTATTACATCTTCATACTCTTCATACTATACCATTGAGCTATACTGTACATCAAGCCAGAGTTAATATGGGACATGCAAACAGAATCCCTTCCCTCTTTTAAAACTTGAGTTCTGGAGGTGGATCAAAGGCTCCCAAAGATGAGGAGCGATGTGGAGCTTTTCTTTGTCCTCCCTCTTTCTCTCTGCCTCTCCTTCTCTCAGGGGCTTTTGACTGTGGATGATAAATAATGGAAGTCATGTGTAGCCTAGGGCTACACAGAACACCGCATCTGTGAAATCAAAACTCCCAGATCAAAAGATTAAAATGTGGAAACTAGTCATGGAAAACATACAAACAATAATGACAGAGTGAGCATATGTAGGTTCATGCTTCTTCGCATGCGATTATTGCAAGCAGCCTGTGTATGCTCTGACTATATTGTTGATTTACAGTGCATTTCAATAGTCAATCACAATTTAGCATTTCACAGGTCAATCTTATGCTTCAACAGACATTTCAATTATATTTAGATACCATGAAAAACCTTTCCTCGCTCTTAAGTTCTTAAGTGAGTTCTGAACTCTATATTATATGATCAAAAAGATTAAAATGTAAAATTAAATTCTGCTAACTTGCAATGTAAATCAATGAGTACTTTAAAACAGTATAGCAGAATACGTATAATACATAAATGTCAGTTGGCACTCTATATTTCATCCCAGTAAGTTGTCTTAGTAAGATATTTAGTTATATATTTGACTGCTTAGTTTTATGATCAAAGCTCTGCAGTCTTTTCTGGTATAAAAATATGCATCATGCAATGCAACGCCCTTAGGAATGAGAGGCATGCATATAAAAGCTTGATGCATCATATTTGATAAATTACACATTTACTTTTGTTATAAAAAGTATGGATTATCAAGTAAACTCCCTGTTTTTGAAAACCCCCTCCATCACAGAAACATAATAAAAAAGAAAAGCTGAAACAGGTGGTCAAGCTCAAAGATGCTCTGTGAGACACACTGCCACTCAGAGGACATTGGCAAAACTGTAGGCCTACTTTGCTCATTTATTGATCGCAGGCCGTTGCTGGGATGTTCACAAGATTTAGTTGAATGGGCTCTTTTAAAGGTTCTTATTGATCATTGAACACATCTAGATTTAATATCCACACTCTTCCAATAGGGCTTTATGTTTTTACTGTGTGAACTGTTGCTGTGTATATGCTTGCCAATGAGGGAATATGCAGAAGTTAACCTCCATTTTTGAAAACATCATGTTTTGAGGCATTAGGAGAATATGAATCAGTTTTTTCCTAAAGTGACACTGTGTTTTTGTGTGTATGTGTGTGATCTTGACATTTCAAACAGAGCTGAGGTGTGTATGTGTGTGTGGTGATGTCACTTTTTTCCTCACCCACACCATCATCTACACAGTCAAACCATGTCTGGGTAAGCATTGTGGAATCCCTGTTGCATAGCAACACATCTCCAACACATTCTAGACAAGTGTTACTTCTGTTTTGCAGCCACCCTCATTCACGTCTCTCTTCGGTATCGCTCTTTCCTTCACCGTGAGCTTGATAAAATGCTAAGCACTTTTTAACTTATTAATAATATAGAATAAACGATATTTAACATTTAAGGCACACTGTTTGCACTTGTTTTCTCACAAGTGTTGTAAATGACCTTGTTGTGAATAATAGCTATTTCCCAAGTTATACTGACTGAAGTTGATTCATATCTAGATAGGCGTGTGTTATCACATGGAGAATGTCAATCAGGGTGAGAGAGCCAGAGAGGGCTCATCTGATACAGTGATGGTGAAGGATAAAGGTGATAAAGATGAGTAGTGAAGGGTTTGGAACAATCAGGTGTCACACATGACCTCTGGGGTTCAGATTAACATTAGTCTTTGAATCTGTTTGAGTGTTTGACAGTAGATTAGCATATTTACTTTATTAAAACCTATTTCTTAAAAATATCGATACCAATTAAATAAATCAATTAAGCAGCACAACTGTTTCAACATTGATATTAAATCAACATAATAATAATAAATCAGAATGATATCTGAAGGATCGTGTGACACTGAAGACTGTAATGGCTGATGAATAAATTAGGAATAAATTAGATTTTAACGTATAATACAAATAAAATAAACTGTTGATTTAAACTGTAATAATATTTCACAATAGTGCTATTATTTAATATTTTTGATAAAATAAATTCAGCCTTGATGAGCAAACGATACATCTTTAAAAAAAAAAAAAACTAATTTTGAACAGCAGAGTTGTGCCATCTTAAAGAACCACTTTGCATGTGGAATGAATGACAGAACTTTATCTAGCTCTGTTTGTATACGGTCTGTGGGTTTATTGTTTAGATTCAATATAGTTTTAAACTCCCTCCTTCCTTAAATAACTGCCATTTTGCAAAGTTTGCATTGCATTGTGACATGTTCCAAATGATCCAAGCCGCACAAACTGTTGGGATCAAACCGAAATGATCAGATGCCATTTTCCATTTTACGTCACATTTGTTTTTGTTGGTCACCATAACTGAGTGAGTGAGCCAAATTTCTGATCAAATTGGTATCACTGACGTGTAGATATTACGGGCAGTTATGTTGATGCATTCATCTGTCTGAGATTTAAAGAAAAAAATATGGAAGTTCAGATGATTTTAGCAGCTTAGTTTCAATAAAAGATCTGTTTGTACAGAGACAGGGATGTGAGGGAGTTTTAAAATCCCAGTCTTTGATTTTCAAAGGAATTCATAATTTTATTCAGACAGGATTAATACAATTAATTAAATGTGACAGTAAATATTTTTACATTAATAAAAAAAAACTATAGATGAAATAAATGCTGTTTTTTGACGTTCCATCGATCAAAGAAAAATGCAATCATGGTTTCATTTTTCATTTTCTATTTCTATATTTTAATATTCTATTAAAATAATAAATTATAACAGCTGTTTTCACCATTAATAATAATAATAAATGTTACTTTAGCAGAAAATGTATAATTGCTGAAGATGCTGAAAACTCAGATTTATCGTCACATAAATAAATAGCATTTTAAAATATATTCAAATATAAAACTGATATTTTAAATTGTAATACCATTGAATGTTATGTTTCCGATGTCTTTCTGATTAAATAATTGCTAACCAACCTCAACGTTTGAATGGCAGTGTTCATCAATCACTTCAAAGAAAATGTGATTCCTCATGACTGCAATGTTTATATTTAAAAAATATATATATATTTTGTGTCACATTGCATTCTATTTTGCTCAAAAGATTTTGAAAGAAAGGTTGTATTCAACATGTTTTCCTTAGTTCTGCACAAACCTTGACATTTTTGTATCTAATGAGTCCATTGATTTTCAGTTTTAGTTCTGTCAATAAGAAGCAGTGGAGCAGGTAAGGTTTGTGCTTGTGTGAATGAGTAGCCTTCTGGATATGGATACATATACACACATCACGTCCAAGTTATTGACCTGCAATGCTAGACTGTTTCATTCTATTATTTTATTTCCACTTGAGGCTCTCAACATTATTGCAGTAGAGAGAGTTATATTTTGTTTCTCTGTGAATATACAGTAGTAAAGTAATTTGTCTTTGGTCCTTCAAGTTGTATATTCCTGCTGCAGGTGGAATTTATGTAGGGCAGAGAAATCCTTTCATTAACAATCTCTATGGATGTATGAAAATAAAATTGTTGAAAAGGATTTGGGAAACAATATAGAGGAGAGTGTCCTCCCAAATGTTAGGTTTCTAATGGTCTGAAGGAGGTGGGCATGGGTAAAATGCTCAATGTTATTAGGCTATAGTTCTTGCTGAGAGCAAGGATTTGGGTTACAGGAGCATGCTTGTTCAAATTGCAAGAGAACCATTTATTTTATCTATGGGCACAGTCTCTTCACAGCATGCTAAAAGTGCAGCACAAACAAACTGACCAAATGAAAAGGGCAAGCCAGGCAGAGAATCCCTTAATGTCCAGAGGTGAGCCCACCGCTGCCTGAAAGTATAGGAGTGGGCTGTGATAAGCTGAGATTGTGAGAAAAAAATACATTTCATTTGAACTATTGATATGTTTTAAATTAACTTCACCAGCAGGTCTAAGGGTTTGATGATTCACACGGTTCATCACAAATTAAACCAATGAAGAAGCCTTATTAAATGTGCAGTCGTGTGACTGTAGGTCTTCTAAACCTTGATTTCAACATGATTGTATTTACTACCATAATACGTGGACAAAAATCCACGACGGCACTTGTTATTACTTTAGTGTAGCATTGGCTGTAGCAGGTTCCTTTATTGGGGTTCCCAAACTCGTTCATGGAGCCTCCCCAACACTGCATATTTTGCATGTCTCCTTTGTCAATCACAACTGATTCAACTCATCAGCTCATTAGAAGCAACTCCAAGACCAGAAATGGGTGTGTCAGACAAAGGAGACATGCAAAATATGCAGTGTTGGGGAGGCTCCAATAACGTTATTTGAATGAAGTGTACTTGTGCCATCTTGTGGACAGCATAATAATATCTGATTACTCTGCCATTTTAATAATTGTAGACTTAAAGATAAATACCTTAAGTCTCCTTCTTGTTGATTTATTTATTTTTATTTATTAAAAATGTTATAATTTTCATTATTTTTAAGGATTTCTAAGCGGAACCCATGTGAAACCCAAACTTTTCCCCGGAAACACGGAACAGTTTTAGTGTGACATCAAAATGGCTGCGCACTAGAAAGTGGTCATATCGTTTAAGTAATATATGAAGGGTCGTGCTTTCTCCGTTTGTACAGAAACTACAACTATAACTAGTCACCAGAATTAAAGGTATTTTGTACAGCAGTCAAATGGCTGTGTTCAGCGATGTTTGCCGTGGTGTTCGCACGCTGCTGGGTCAATGTCAGAGGTCTGCGGCTGCAGCGGCGTGGATTCACGGTCAATCGTGTAAGTATCAGATCTGTTCAGCTTTATCAGTTTACTCTCTGCTGCAGGTGTGTACATTAATACGGGCGACACTGAACGAGTTTAAAGCAGTAGATTTGCTATACACGACTTCCTCTCTGTAATGAATATCTGTTTGTTTTTTCTAATCTCAGAGAACAATCATTTTTGGACCTAAAGTAAATTAAGTAACAAGAAAAGAAAACAACTGATTTAATATTGTTTTGATTCATCCCAGTGACTCGAATCTTGAGTCCGTTTATTAAAAATATTCCATTACGTACACTGAACTGTTTTAAGAATTTCCCCACTCAAATTGACGACTTTTTTTTTAACAGCAAAATTGATCATATCTAACATATAATATAATTGAAAACTATCTTATTTCCATACATTTTAACAACTTCGTTCGGTGAAAATATTTGTTTACAGTTCATATAAGCACATTTTTCAAAGTGGTCATCATAATGAGTTAGGGTTAGGTTAGCATAATGAGTTGTGATTTTACTTGATTGACAGAAATAGTCTTTTTTTATATATCATTTTATTTTTTACTTTGAACAGCCCCTCCCACATCCTCCACATACAAATGTGTGTTTGTGTGTGTGTGTATAAATTAATCCAGAATAATAAACTCAAATAGTCTGCACTTAAAATTAGAGACGGATCCATTTTAACACCGATACAACATGGTTTAAATCTCTCGAGGGATCTGTAGATTTAATTAATTAATAATATACATGTGTCTCTTCCCACCAGGTCGGAAATACAGTCAGACAGCACCTGATCCAGAACCAGTGATTAGTGATAATGAAGCCATCAATAAAACATTTGTTAACCGAAACCCAAGAAACCTGGAACAGATGGCCCTGGCAGTGAAGGACCGAGGCTGGGCTACAGTGTGGCCATCTAGACAATATTATCACAGGTTTGTAAGCAATCCAAGGACTAAAGCTAGATGTGAATAATAAAACATCTACAATGATTTGCTAAGCTCGGCTCTTATAACAGCATTGAAAAGCCTTTTCCAGATAGAAATTAAATGTTCTCTGTGCATGAATATTGAACTGATGCTATTTTGTTCTGTCGTTCATCCCTCAGGTTGGTGTTCAGGCGCACACAGCATCACATCACAGCTGAGGTGTACTCAAGTGACTCCGTAGATCCAGTGCTGTCCTGCTCCACGAAGGAGTGGGCACTGAAGCGTGAGCTGGGCACCACGCGCTCTGTAACAGCTTGTCGTGCCGTAGGTGAGGTGCTTGCTCAGCGGTGTCTTGAAGCAGGCATCACACGAATGGTTTATCGAGAGGTACCGTGGAAGTTTCGATCAGAGTCGGTGAGTGTTTATTTTTTTCCCCCTTCAATTCTATTTTTGAGGTATTATACATTAATGGTGGAAATGCACAGACTAATTCATGCCATTTTTTCCCACTGCAGAATCAGACGTTCTGGACAGCCATGAAAGAGGGTGGCGTCATACTTGGTGAACCAAGAAGAAAATTCATTTGAGTTGCAACATCTCTTTTTTAATATTACTGTTTCGAAATGTGGCTTTTGTCTGTAAATATAAATACAATCACATTCAAACTGTGTATTTGAGTTGATTACAGAAGGGTCCTTAACACATTGTAGTAATTTGATTATTGGGATATAAATCTTTGGTTTGACAGTGAAATGATTTTCAGTTTGATTCAAACGTGATATTTGAAAACTAAAGATACCTGTTACTTTTTAAAAGTATTTGTAAAGTTATTACAATTATTTTCCTGGTGTGTTTCAGGTAAGAAAAAGTCAAAATACTTTGTTTTAAATGACACTACTGTGCAAAAAACCTGGACCAGTATGATATTCTTAACTTAATTGGTCAAAAGAAAGAATATATACATTTATAATGGGACAAAGACAAAATCAAAAGGTAAAATATTTCTTATTCATCAACGAATCCTATGGTTTCCACAAAAATATTAAATAGCAGGACTGTTTTCACCATTGAAAATAAATGTTTCTTAAGCACCAAATCAGCATATTAGAATGATTTCTGAAAGATCATTTGACAATGAAAACTGGAGTAATGGCTGCTGAAAATGTATTTAAAATAGAAACCAGTTATTTTGCAATCGCGTTTCACAATAATACTGTTTTTGCTTTATTCTTATCAGAGAATTGCAGCCTCGAGCTAAAGAGAATTCTTTCAAGAATATGTAAAAAATCTTACTGATTCTACACATTTGAACGGTAGTCTATGTGAGTTAGTAGTAGTGGCTCCACTTTGGTGCTTTATTAAAATGCATATTTTAAAATATTGTTTCAACAAATTGTGCAATACAATTGTGCAATCCATTTGACTAAGTTCGTTTCTCACATTTCATTGGCTTGATTTTTAATCAGTCCACTGCACATACATTGTTTATCTGTAATATATAATATGTGACCCTGGACCACAAACCCAGTCTTAAGAATCACAGGTATTTTGTAGTAATAGCCAAAAATACATTGTATGGGTCAAAATTATCGATTTATGTCAAAAAATCATTCGGATATTAAGTAGAGATTGTTCCATGAATATATTTGGTAAATTTCATACCGTAAATATCAACTTCATTTTTGATTGGTAATATGCATTGCTAAGAACTTCATTTGAACAACTTTAAAAGGTGATTTTCTCAATATTTAGATTTGTTTGCACCCTCAGATTCCAGATTTTCAAATAGTTTCATCTCAGCCAAATATTGCCTTATACATCAATGGAAAGCTTGTTTATGAATCTCAATTTCTAAGAATTGACACTTAAGTCTGTTTTTGTGGTCCAGGGTCACATATATGCCCTTTATCTGGCCAAATAATTTAGTATTGCTGTATACAGCTCAGTTGCTGTAGTTTAAATTTGAGTTAAGACGCATTCAGTAATATGTAAATCACTAGTATATATTAATTTTCACATATGTACGTATGGATATTAATATATACATGCACATACAATTTTACAGTAGCATTAATAGGAATATCTTACAACCTGAAACACTACAAAAACAATGAATGAGAGTTTTTATTAGATATTTCTGAAGCCCCCGTTATAAATTCATTTTTAAAGCACAGACAACTTTGTATAATCAAATTAAAAAGATCCATGTT
The DNA here is from genome assembly GCA_027564155.1 of Gymnocypris eckloni scoliostomus. NCBI lineage: Eukaryota > Metazoa > Chordata > Actinopteri > Cypriniformes > Cyprinidae > Gymnocypris > Gymnocypris eckloni. The sequence goes on from CM050426.1 coordinate 23,948,805, forward strand.
CTGATCGGTCATAAATAGAAAAAGCAACAGCAACCTTGACTTGATATTTAACGCCACCTGATACCAACAATGGAAATGTGAGTTACATAAAAAAGTTGATAAGGCATGGCACATTATACTTTAGGTGAGGAAAATCAGCACTTTGAAGGCTATAGGTCATCATCATCTATCGCTAATAAACATAACTTAAGACATTCTCGTGGAAAATAACTGCAAAACCAGTGGTGCCTCAATACTAGAAACATTCCACAACATAACTTTGGTTTCACAACATTGGCACTTTGTGCAATGACAGTATACACATTTCAACAAATGTTTTACAGCAGATTGTATAGCTATACTTTATACACACAGGATTCATGCTTCACAAAGACAGTGCAGTACAAACAGCATGCATACAGTCTGATACTTGAAACATCATGCAAAGACAAATCAACCACCCCTTGGGCTAAAGACATGTATTATGTAGGAGTTAATTGCGTTAGTTTTAACTGCACGGATATTAAAACCAACAAATGTAGTTATTTTGGTCCACCTCTATCAACTAAAGGCACTGAACCATCATGCAGAGTAATTGAAACAGCAGACGATTAAATAACTGGCACATTTTCTAAGAAAAATATTCAGGCTGCTTCTCAGGGTTTGTTTCCTGCATACTGTACAGGTTAAAACAAATACTAAGCAACATCTGCTTGATTTAAAAAGACATGAAAATAGCTCCAAGTGTTAAAACATATGATATAGCATGAGTAGCTACATCACTGTCTAGAAACTACTCTACCATTCATAAGCTTGGAGTCGGTAAGATTTTGTTTTTGAAGTCTCCTATGCTTACCAAGGCAACATTTGATAAAATACAGTAAAAACAGTAATATTGCAATTTAAAATAACTGGTTTCTAGTTAAATATATTAAAAAGTTATTTATTTCTGAAATGGCAAAGCTGAATTTCCAGAAGCCATTATTCCAGTCTTTAGTGTCACATGGTCTTTTAGAAATTGTAATGCTGATTTGGTGCTCAAAAACATTTCTTATTATCATCAACATTATTATTATGCTAACATTATTATGGTACCCGTGATACATTTTTATCGAAATTTAAGAAACCGCACTTATTTGAAATGTTATAAATGTCACTTTCAATCAATATAATGCATCCTTGCTGAATAAAAAGCACTGGTTTCTTACTGACCCCAAAGTTTTGAATGGTAGTATACATGAAATAATAAAACGTTTAAATCCTTGATTGCTTTCTCTACACTTCTTCACCTACTGATCTCCACAGAGGTAGCATAAAGCTTCACATTCATGGAGAAGAAACAGCTTTTAAGTAGATTTATTGCATAGGACTCCTAAAATGAGTGAATCACACTCTTATTCATTTCTTAAAAACAACGCCATCAAGAGGAATAGTTCATGTTTCTGTATAATGACATGAGATATAACAGCCATAGAGAAACACTCCACTTGCACTATAATACCATATTCAAATCTGTGAAGTAAACTGAATGTATGGCTCAGTATATGAAGGTGCAAAGGATACAGAGATTTCAAAAGGCACAATGTGACATTTTGAATGATAACGCTCTGAGGAAACAGTTCTTTTATCAATACTCACTCGACAAGAGGTGGCTGATTTTCTTTTCAACAATCCACCTAAACGGACCACAGTTTATGAGTTTTGGGCTAGATGGACAGGTGAGAGGAAAATTAGTGAGATATCCATTGATATGTATCCATGTGCTTTTATGTGTTGCCTTGATGTGAAATTAACTAAATGAGCCTCAATACAGCAACTATATGAATAGATTCCCTAATTTTATTCTGCAATGACTCTTCAAAGAACTTGGAATTATACAATCAGAAGTACAAGAATGTCTCTTAGCATCACTGTTTGTGTTCTTTTTCCTCACCTTTCTCCTTCTTTCTTAACACGGCCCCTTTGTTAAAGTGCTTCAGAGACCAGGTTCGTCCTGGTTTGTGTTCTGTGACTGTCTGCTGCTTGGTTCAGGAGAAACATCAACATGCGCTCTCTGATGAGCCAAGCCTCTTCTTCCATGACTCCGCCTTCGTTGCGCAGGAGAAAGTCTCTGACAGATAGTCGTCTAAACAACAGGAGTTCTTCAGTTAATGCTTGTTTGCATGTATTTTCACTTGATTTTTAATATCTTATTCAATCAGTTTTGCATTCCAACCAAGTTTTTATTTTCCTCACCTCTTTATCCTCATCGTCAAGCTGAATAGACTGCATAAGAGAGAACAAATCCATCCTGCCACTTCTGCTGGGGCTAGATGACACCTAGGGTTAACGTTTTGCAAACAGTTAAAAAAAACTGCTTCACAAAAACAAAGCATTATTTAAAACACACCCTGCATCCTGAAAAAAAATTGTACAACAAGGCCTAATATTACCAAATTTGATGATGTGGAGTTAAAAAACATCAATACAAACTTTCCATCATGTACATTTTAATTATAAAGCAAGATCTCTTTGTATAGATACATGTATATATGCAGAAACCATATTGGTCATGTTTGCATTTTCTGCCACTGGACATAATTTCTAACCTTGAAATCAAGATTAAGCATAGAATAATATCTTCAGAATCATTCATAGATGTGGAAATCGGCTGAGACCGGAACAAGTAGTTGCAACCAGTCTCAGAGGAAGATAGGAAGATTGTCTTTGTGGCAGTTTTTCTGGTAATTAAGGGCTAATTCAAGACTTCTTCACCCATACAAATGTAATGCCAATTGATATACCATAAGAAAGTGTGATGCGGTAGAGAAAAACATGCACTATTTTTTGGAACTAGCACCCCAGAAGTAGAAAGACAAGTATTGGATTTAATTCAGCAAATATGATGCAGGATGGTGCAATAGTAAAGAAAACCACATTAGCATCTGGAAGGCCTTTAAAATGATCTAGCGTAATGAATTTAAATTGTCGGCCTCTGAGAGCTCTAACCTTATCACTTCCTTGTACAGTAATAAGTGGGTTGGATGAAGCTGTATCTGCCCCAGACGTGTCGGGAACACTCTTATCCAACTGCTCATCAAAGACCTGAGAATTACAGAGGCATTTAAATAAACATGAAGAGTTCATTTGAAAAACATAACTCGGTTTTTAACTATTTAAAAAATCATGTTTTTTCAATGTGCATTCCAATTAATGTCAACCAAACTGCAGTCGGGTTATTTTTGATTAGGTAAGAAAATAACTAACACAAAAACATGATTTTTGAAAATGTAAAATTATCCGTTTTTGCAAATAAACTCCATATCCTTTTTAGTACAACTAATTTGGAAACTAAAGAGATACTGAGATGAATCTTACATCTGTTTCCTCCTCTTCATAGCTGATTTCCTCTTCGGAGCATTCTAAGTCTTCCTCTTTCTGCTCATGTTCACTCCCTGTAGCAGCTTCGTTGTGGTCAGATGGCTGGCGGACTTCTGACTTGGACTTTTTCCTCCACAAGGCACTGTGGCGCTGTTTACTGCGTGGTACAATGTGATGTTTGGAATGAAATTCAGCACTTGTTCCCGAAAACTGTAAACTGTACTGCTTTTTAAAAATAGTATATGAAACCAAAATTGGCCTAATTCTGCAAGTGGTTTCAATTTATGTTATTTATTATATAAATTTAAGGTTATTTATCCATTTTTGTCCAATTCTGTGTAAAAACGTCTTGACAGCCCAACTAAATCAAGTCAAGAAAGAAAGAGACAGCAGCTGACAATACTTCCAATACATTTTGGCAAACCTTTCTTCTGCACACAATATGCTGCAGAAAGTTGGCATTTAACAACTTGTGTCTATGAATGTGTATTTTATACATATGTTGGTAGTTTATTATTTAAATACAATTGTAGTAAACCGTTAATGCTGCAGCTGACCAATCAGAATATAGTATTTCAGAAAGCTTGATAATACATACAGGTGCATCTCAATAAGTTAGAATTTCGTGGAAAAGTTCATTTATTTCAGTAATTCAACTCAAATTGTGAAACTTGTGTATTAAATAAATTCAGTGCTCACAGACTGAAGTAGTTTAAGTCTTTGGTTCTTTTAATTGTGATGATTTTGGCTCACATTTAACAAAAACCCACCAATTCACTATCTCAACAAATTAGAATACTTCATAAGACCAATAAGAAAAACATTTTTAGTGAGTTGTTGGCCTTCTGGAAAGTAGGTTAATTTACTGTATATGTACTCAATACTTGGTAGGGGCTCCTTTTGCATGTATCCAAGCATGTTAACAGGAAAGTTGAGTGGAAGGAAAAAGTGTGGAAGACAAAGATGCACAACCAACCGAGAGAACCGCAGCCTTATGAGTATTTTCAAGCAAACTCGATTCAAGAATTTGGGTGAACTTCACAAGGAATGGACTGAGGCTGGGGTCAAAGCATCAAGAGCCACCACACACAGACGTGTCAAGGAATTTGGATACAGTTGTCATCAGAGGCGTCTTACCTGGGCTAAGGAGAAGAAGAACTGGACTGTTGCCCAGTGGTCCAAAATCCTCTTTTCAGATGAGAGCAAGTTTTGTATTTCATTTGGAAACCAAGGTCCTAGAGTCTGGAGGAAGGGTGGAGAAGCTCATCGCCCAAGTTTCTTGAAGTCCAGTGTTAAGTTTCCACAGTCTGTGATGATTTGGGGTGCAATGCATCTGCTGGTGTTGGTCCATTGTGTTTTTGAAAACCAACGTCACTGCACCCATTTACCAAGAAATTTTAGAGCACTTCATGCTTCCTTCTGCTGACCAGCTTTTTAAAGATGCTGATTTCATTTTCCAGCAGGATTAGGCACCTGCCCACACTGCCAAAAGCACCAAAAGTTGGTTAAATGACCATGGTGTTGGTGTGCTTGACTGGCCAGCAAACTCACCAGACCTGAACCCCATAGAGAATCTATGGGGTATTGTCAAGAGGAAAATGAGAAACAAGAGACCAAAAATGCAGATGAGCTGAAGGCCACTGTGAAAGAAACCTGGGCTTCCATACCACCTCAGCAGTGCCACAAACTGATCACCTCCATGCCACGCAGAATTGAGGCAGTAATTAAAACAAAAGGAGCCCCTACCAAGTATTGAGTACATATACAGTAAATGAACATACTTTCCAGAAGGCCAACAATTCACTAAAAATGTTTGTTTTTTCTTGGTCTTATGAAGTATTCTAATTTGTTGAGATCGTGATTTGGTGGGTTTTGTTAAATGTGAGCCAAAATCATCACAATTAAAAGAACCAAAGACTTAAACTACTTCAGTCTGTGTGCATTGAATTGATTTAATACACGAGTTTCACAATTTGAGTTGAATTACTGAAATAAATGAACTTTTCCATGATATTCTAATTTATTGAGATGCACCTGTACACTACCGTTCAATGAAATTAAGTAGTTAGGGGTCAGTGAGATTTCTTTTGAAAGAAATTAATTATTTTGATTAATTTAGTGCATCCTTGCTAAATAAAAGTCACAAAAATGTATATTTCAAATAAATGCTGTTTATTGCTGCTTTTGACATTTAAAAAATGTATCCTGATGAAAAAAGTATCATTCCTGAGCAGCAAATAACATTTACGAATGATTTCTGAAGGATCATGTGACAATGAAACCGTTATTTTAATTAGTAATATTTCATAACATTACTGTTATACTGTACTTTTGATTAATTAAATGCAGCCTTGGTGAGCATAAGAGACTTCTTTCAAGATCCCAAACTTACATAGCTGTGACTGTTTGAGATGAGTTTGTGTATCTGCGCTATTCAGTTCCCTCATGTACACACATGGTTGAACAATACACCAGACTTGACTTGACTTGCCTGTATCTGAACATCCATTGAGATACTACAAAAGTGGAAAATGCCAGTATTTCTGTGTGAATGCTTGTTTGTGCAAGTATGACGACTGATCTAAGTACAGCACCATTATGAGAGTGCAAGTCACCTGGCACTGAGGATGCCGCTGTACGTATGCAGCTGTTTGAGGAAACCTTCATTGGGCTGCACAATATGCCGTCTTTCTCTCACATGGTTGAGGGCCTGGTCTAATGTCCAGCCCTGCTGCTTCATCAGGTAAGCAATTACTGTGGAGGCAGAGCGAGAGACGCCCATCTTACAATGTATCAGTATGGCCTGTCCACTCGTCCTGTATCATCATCAGTACAAAACAACGACACATAATATATTAGAATGAGACAGAGCACAAAGACAATATTTTCCATAGGGGGTTAAGTGCACCATACTACATATGTGCTTAAATATAAACCAATGCATTTAAGAGTAAGGATAGGCAGACTGCAAACACAATAACTAAGAGGAGGGTGTGTGTGTGTGTGTGTGTGTGTGTGAGCACCTTGCTTCACTGATGAACATGTTTGTGTTGTTCCAGTATGAGAGTAGGTCAGTCGCTTCCACATCGTAAACTCTAATATTCATATAGGTGAAGGATTCTGGGAAAAAGTTGTCAATCTCCTTGGTAACATTCAGGATGTAGCCCACACTACCAAAAACAAAAACCATACAAATAGTTATTTTTGTCTGCTGCAGAACATTTTAATTTAAAATATATTAATTAGACCCATAAATAAAAATATTAAAGTATTAAATTATCTTTAATAATTATAATCAGAATTAAATTAAATTTGTATACTTGTTCTTCTGTAGTTCTTCAAAGTTGGCAGCATTCCATTCAGAACCCTTTTGGAAAAAGGACATGTAAATGAGAGTGTATTATTTCCAACAGTATAGCAGCCAAGACAAATGTCAACTCACCAAGTAAAGGTAGTCCAAGATTCTGGAAGGTTTGTCCATCTGTGCCATTGTGACCATCATCTCATTGTCAATATACTCTTTGTAGTCCTTCATGTCTATGCCTATTCTGGACTCCATGGTTGTTCGCACCTACAAACAGAAAGAATGACTGTAGCTCAACTGTATGCTGCTAGGATCATGGGTTTGGGATACAAATCACATTAAAATGGCAAGTCACATGTTTACAACCCTTACAAGCGTCTCACTAAATGATTGCCTGAATGCTGCTGATGTTCATACCACAAAGTTTGTCTGCATAAGACAACAAGCCCAGGCACATTAACTTTGAGTAAGAGTCTTTAAAAGGTGTATCCTCAGGCTTGCACTACTGCTCAAATGTCTGCGATCAGTTTTTTTATTTATATTTATATTCAGTAGGGGCACGTTTAATTTATCAAAGTGACAGTAAAAGCTTTTATAATAAGAAAAATTATATTTAAAAAAAATGCTGCAAAAAAATGTTGGAGCAGCAAATCAGCATAGCAGAATGATTTCTGAAAGATCATGTGACACTAAGACTGAAGTCTGTTTAACTCGAGGGGAGTTGTAAAATGAGCCTATTTCCAAAAAGTGGAGTGTTCCTTTAAAGGGGTCATATTAAATAAATCCAGTCCACACAGACCACTTAGTGAGAGTAAGCTGCAAATACATGCAAATTGTGAAATGTTTTGCAACCTGTCGCAATGCAATACTGGCTTTGCAAAGTGCCTGTTATGGAAGGATGGCAGCAAACCCACAACTATTTAAAACGTATTGCATGCAACTGCAAAAAGTTAACCAATCATTACATACTGGATTTTTTTTTTAAATGCAGCATACTGTACTGTAATATGAAATCATTTTCTGTACTAATTTTTAACAGGTGATTTACCTGTATTCTTTTTTTTTCAAAATGCAGATGATGTTTGCACACATATGGTCTTAAAGTAAACATGAAATCCATTATCCATCAGGAACTGACTAGATCATGAAAAGCAGTCTATAGGTGACTAGAGGGAAAAGCTTGGTGACGTTGTGGGACATTGCTTGAAAAGCAGAGTAATGGCATACTCTCTTTCATTTTACCTGCTTTGAGGTAATGTTTTCCAAGTCCTCAGTCCTCATGATATCTCGAAGTTGGGCTTTGATCTCCTTCTCCACTGACTCCCGATTCGACGATGAACGTGCTCCAGTGTCCCTCCTGACTGACTCCAGGCCAGTCATGGCCGCCCATTCATTAAGGCAGTGCCAGTCAGATTCCACGTTCTCTCTGTAATGTTGTGCCCACTCCAGCCCGCAGCCTGGTATGACAGCCCCACGCACGGCCCGTTCACAGCAGCCATGCAGCGCCTGCAACACTGACCTTAAGCAAAGTGAGAGTGACGTACAAGAGAATGCTGTGAACAAGCGATCGACAAACCACAAACACATTTACAAGTCACAGATCTAACTTGGAGGCTTTAGGCAGATGTATAACAGTGTACATGGGCTTAGGACCAGAATAAAGACAAATAGCAAAATTGCATTACAACCGAAAACAAACATTTTAGTGTGTGAAGGCTGCAAGACCAAAGTCACACTGCATGTCATTGATGGTTGAGGAAATTCTGTTTCCTCAGCATTTCCTGCTTTAAAACTTACCACATCGTTTGAATGGACACAGGCTTAAAGATCCGTGTCACTTCTGCAGATGTCACACTGAAACCTCTGTAAGAGAACGAAAGAAACACGCTGTCAGAAAAGCAGAACTCTGAGGCTGAGGCTTTAACAGTGTCTAAAGATCTGCAGAGCTGTGCAGAAACTATGAAGTGGAAACTTTTCCATTCAACCCCAGCACAGTTATATTTAGTTTCAAATGTTATTTACTTTTTAATTTTATATTCAGTTCAGTTGTGTTTAGTGTTGACTGTTTTCTATTTTTCTAAGGAAGCACAACCTTTGTACTCGAGCTCCTTTCAATTTACGAACCGCATTAAAAGCATATGCAGGAGTTGACTTTGATGATACGATAATGATATCAAGATTGCTCCATATAGTAATAAAATCAAACACAAACACTTTTGCTGTGTTTTATTTCCCTGCTATTATCGTCATGTGTTTGCACTTGATTAGTTGACTTCTGGTGAGAATGATTCAGTCTTGTTTTCTTACCCATCTCCATCAAGGTAAACCTGTGTGTCACTCCATATTGGCAAGACAAGTCCAATAGTGCACACATCACTGAGAAAGAGTAAAGAGAGAGAGAAAATAAGTGAGATGTTTCTTGACAGGCTTACTGTAATATTCTGCTATTTTATTTAAAATTTGCTAAAAGTTTATATTTAAAGAGATAGTTCACTTCAAATGAAAACATAAAAAGTTTTTTTTTTCATATGTCTAAAATATATTTAAAGAAATGTCTCAGATTTTTTTGTCTACACACAAAAACTCAATGGCTACCGATATTATTTCAAAATAACTTTTGTTATATGTTTCACAGAGGAAATAAAGTATTGCAAGCTTAGAATGAAAAGTAGTATGATGACATAAACGTCAGTTTTGGTCGAACGATCCCTTTAAAACTGCAACTAAACATGGGCGCCATGTTTCTAAAATATCTGTACATTCCATTTCCAAAAAGTAGAATGCTAAAAATAAAAACCCTCAGTTGTGTTTGTGAACAGATGTTATTTAAAATGCAACAGTATTTAGTCTATAACACAATAGATATACAAATATTTAATAGGCATGTTCCAAATACAATCTCTTCATCTCTGATGAAATAAAAGCTGTTAATGATGACTTAATAATTTAGTTTATAAAGACGTGCTACCTGTTTGACCCGGGGAAGTCTATGCCAAGTAGTAGACTCTCCTGTTTTTTGTTAAGCGTGCCGACTATGAGCAAATACCTCACTCTGACTGGGCTCACTGACTCCAAACGCACAGCCTGAGGTAGGGAGAAAGGGAAATACAGGTACATTGTAAATTAATCAGACACAGAATTCATTAGAATAATTTAAAATTACTGAGCAATTAAAATTAGATTTTTCTGCTATTATAATTCAACCACAGCACCCATGCATGATGTTCTATAATCGGGTTTATTTAACACAGATTTACCTAGTAAGTTGTATTGTGTGTAAATGTTTTCTTAAAGTCAACACAAAGCTATTGTCAGTTCTGCATAGCAGAAGGTGGAATAACCTACAGTGTCTCCAGAAACCACATTGCAGAACTTGCATAAGCAAAACATGGGTGTCTCATATACAAAGGCAGGAAGTACAAACACTTCCATTAATCGGTCTCAAACTGACAAGAATTAGTGTAAATGCATGATATATTTTCATATCCATGAATTGTCCAGTCATTTGTGATTATAAAATTCATTTTGTAGAGGCTGTGTTTAATTTGGAGACCCTGAGCAAAGGCAGTGTGGTAAAACAAGAGTGTGTTGAGGAAATCCTAACCAGTTTGACTGTTTCTTCTGGTCGTAGTAACGAAATCATTGCATGCAAATGTCTGCGCTGAGTGTCAGAGGCTTGGCCTCCTTGCCTAGGACCTAGCAGAGAGGGTACGGTTTCTTCTTGTAATCCCTCCCTCTCTTCCTCTTCCACCAGGAGCACTGCCCCCCCAACCAGGGCAAAACTTTCTCTGGTGTGCGGAAATAAAACATTCATCAGTTACGCATTTCTGGAGGAAACACTATATACACATGCATGATTAAAGCTGTATCACAAACAATCACCTTTTCTGAAGTATTCCTCTTCTTGGAATAGGCTCTTCCTTAGAAATAAAAAGTGGATTACAATAGTTTGAATAAGAAGTTACGGGACATTATAACTCCAAGACTCTGTAAACTCTAAGATTTGTCCAGAGAATGGTGATGTTAAAAATGGGTGGTGGGTGAACTGATTATGTGATGCACTTAATTGCAAACAGACACCAGGAGATTCTGCTTGACTCCTCTGGATCATCCGACTCAATAAGTGCTATTTGCCAAGACAGCTGAATAAAAAAAACGTGCACCTGGGAAGGGCTTTTTAGCCTTTTTTCTCACCCATAACTCACTCTGAGATGAGTGACTGGGTAAAAAAAAATATCGCAAAAAAGGAAACCCGTAAACAAAATGACAAGGCGTTTTGACCAACTTGCCAACTGTAATGCCGTGACAGTATGATAAGACAGTGAGGAAGCTCATACTAAAGATGATAGTGAGAGAGTGAGAGAGGAAGACAGCGAGAAGGACACCAAAGAGGCTGTTATCAGTGCTATGGAATGAAAGAGGAGACAGTAACATTACCTGTTATGTGACTGACGTGTCCAGACAGAGACAAGAAGAAAAAGAAGAAAGGGGTGGAGAGGAGGGGCAATGAGGTTTTAGGTTAAAGCTCCTGTGAGACTTTACTCAAAATAGTCTGAACATAGTGTTTTATAGAATATACATTGTTTGCATGGGTTATGGGTGAAAAATAAATGTTGGGTTATACAATGAATACAAAGCCTAGCAATCAACCAATATAGACAAAGAACGATTACTTGGCATTGTCCAATAACTCTTAAGAACAGCAATAAAGTTATCAGGCATTTTGGCTCTTTAGCAGAATCCTCATATAATCCTTGGGCTTTTTTTGGAACAGCGTGGAATGGATTCTCGTATTCAGATTCACAGCAAATTTGGAAAGCGTTTGGAGTGCTACCAAGATGACATTCTTCCTAATTATGCATGAACTTGTGTACAGAAAAGGTGTAGAGTAACTGGACACACATGAAGTGGGAGTAGGGTAAAATAATGTGGGGAACTGCAACGGACACACAAAACATTTAGATTGTCTTTTGTAGCATTTTATAAATGAACATTTTCATTAGGTGTAATAAAACTCACCGGTGTGGAAACAGATGGCGTTCTGTGCAAGGTCAGCAAAGCCATTCCACAGCCGGTTATCCTGCTTTAACGCCGGCAGACGAGTCAAAGCAGCTCAACGGAATGCTTGCAAGTTTACTGTGTTGAGCAGGAATAAAACAAACATTTTTAATGTTTACTAAAATGACATTTTAAATGACAAAACAATTATCGTTTATAAGAGAGGTTACAATTATTAAAATAATAATAATAACAACTGAATAGTGTACCAAGTATCCATTAGGCATCACAACACAAACATTTTTTTTTGGCTTTGATGTCTTAAATTTCAAAGAACGCCAGATTGTAACAGTGTAACGTGCCATAAATTCCTAACACATAAGTAACTTAAATCACGTAACGTAACCGAAATTAAACAGTCAAATGGTTCTGCGGTCTAAGATGGAGACATGCCATGTTTTTCTTCGCTATATCCATGACACACCATAATACAACACGCGACCGATCTCATATACTCCGAAATGTCACAATATGTTTTCGATATGTTGAATATGTGGATGAGGTTTATAATTATAGCATAGTAACGCGTCAGGTTGATTCAGTCTACAACATCGCAGCTCGAGCATTTGCATTTTTACAAGACAAACTTGTAATCATTGCATGTTAGATCTTTCAGTTTCATCGCTGCCTTAAAAAAAATGTCTCGATAAAGTATACCTAATATCCTGTAGGCTGATGCTTTACGCTTATGTAGCTTCAACACAGCTGTGTTTTAACCAACAACAGACTCGAGGCTTGTCATTTCCAGTTCCTTAAGAAAAGCAAAGGAGGGCGGATTAAACATGGAGAGTTCGCTTACCTGATGCGCTGAAACGCGGCGAAATTACAAAGATTCCATCCTAAAAAAGGGATTCTTCTTCGAGAAATCGTGTTAATTATTTTGATCCGATGACCACAACTTTTGCATAGGTCTAAAATCCGTTTAAAGGGGAAGGCAGACTAATATATCATGAAACCAGGAAGACTTATTCTCGGCCGAGAAAAGTAAACGTGCCCTTAAATGGAAGAGGCGGATCGGGAGTAATTCGTCTATTAAAGCGACAGAGACATATTTAGATAATAAATAACATAATTCCTTATAAAATGCCGATACAGTTATAGAAATGGTTTAACTGTTCCAGCTTTCATTTACAATCTAAATAAAGGATAAACAATGGTTAAGTCATCTATGTACGTGAGGCCTTTAGGGCGTTTGTATTCTCAGCCTCAGACTTCACGCTCACGGACCATTGGCTAAACGTCTGATGCATATGGTAAACACTTATCTGGAAACACTTCAGGAGTGTCAAAGTCGTCGTCGGATTGGTTGAATTATACAGAATTTCCGGGAGACGTGTGTGTCGCATTCTTTAATATTCAGTCTGGAAACAAAGATTCCGTGGCACCAAATCCCTTCACGAAAGGAGAAAGCCGTCATGTTTACAAATGTGACGGCGGACGCTTATCAGAGTCAACTAAATGCTGGATTTTTAAAAGTATGTGAAATATTTAAAGTTCGTGGCATAAAATATTTAAAATACATCCAAGAGTTCAACACACCGGTTTGTTATTGTGGCGACTTTCCACGCCCCGAAACGTGATGCAGAACGAAACGAAGTGTGATTGGTTGTTTGACATGTCGGTCAAACTGCCTCATGGGCGGGCCTTGGCCAATGAATGCGGCCATCTATTCCAGACCTTCAGCCGTCAGTCTAATGGCGCTTTTCCACTGCATGGTACGGTTCGGCACGGCTCGGTACGGTACGGTATGGCTCAGTTCGGGTCAGTTTGCGTTTCCACTGCAGTTTAGTACCGCTTTAGAGTGGGATTTTTTTTTTTATATATAAATACATGTGGAAATAAATAAATAAATACGTAAATAGATTCATAAATATGAACATAAATAAACGAGGAAATAAAAAATTTATAAATAAAAATTAAATAAATAAATGTGGGGAGAAATAAAAAAATACATAAATAAGGAAATACAATTATAAATAATTAATTATTTTTGCTTTTTACTTTGTATATATATATATATATATATATATATATTATTATTTTTTTTGCTTTTTTACATTTCTTTGTATATATATATATATATATATATATTATTTTGTTGTTGTTGCTTTTTTACATTTCTTTGTACATATATTTGTTTATTTCTCTTCTGCAGCATTGGCGTTCCATTCCAGAGGTATGCCAGTAGGTAGAGATCATTGATGCACTTAACACACCCTTCTACTGTACAAATATTCAAGTGTGTAGTGCCAAGTGGAACACAACTGAAGAAGTGTACTTGTATAATATTATGTATAACATTAGCCTTTAAAATAGGAGAAAGCGCCAGTAAAATAGTGAAACACTTCAAACAACAGATGGCGATGAATTACTGAACTCACATTAAGTGGCATCATCTACCCAGAGGGCGCAGTTGGATCTAGATCGACTCCCCCCACCTTACATAGACCTAAACCTACCCGTCTCCACCCTTTGATCCCTAAACCCACCCATCTCCACCCCTAAACATACCCCTCTCCACCCTAAACCTACCAATCTCCACCCCCTAGATGTGGATCCAGCTTCGCCCCCTGGATCTTTCAGTTCGCCAGCCAGGTAGCTCCGCCCTTTCCGCTACACGCTGCGGAGGCCGAGTGCGTTCCACTTAATTTATTCGAAATGCACTTTTCTATGCGTGCGCTTTTCACATGCACACATTTCACATAATTTATGCTACAAAATAGAGAGAAAACACACATTCGTTTAAAACACTGATTAATTAAGGAATGCCGCCACTGTACTGGATTTATCAAACGCGTACTGCCAGATTAAAGACTGCAGTAATGAAGATGTTTGATTTTTTCTTCTAAATAAAATATGCATATTTTACCCAATAAATCTAAATAAATGTCCTTGTCTTACCAACCCTGAGGTATATTTGAAGAGTTCAGGCAAAAGCAATTAGAAAATATTCAATAATTAAAGAACAAACGAAGAGTTCAGGCAAAAGCCTCTGTACTACTACAGCGTAGAAAAAAATAAAAACATTTAAAATGTTTTTTATAGACATTATACCTTCTTTATGGCCATAGTTTCAAAATAATGGAACAGCAGTGCCACCATCCGTCCAAGCACAGAAGAGTTGCACGCCCAACTAGAGGAAAAGATTTGTGCTGAGATAATGAAGAGACGCCAGTCGATAGAAGAAGGCTGCGTGGGATTCACTGCTTGGGACTAAACTCTGTCAAGAATTTATCCAACGATTACTTTGGAAATAGCAGAATATATTTGAAGTAAAAAAAAAACAGCTTTTAACATTTATAGCCATATTTCCGCCTGACGCCTAATGCAATGATCAGATTTATTGTTCTTTTTGTTGAGTTGTGCATCATTTGTCAGTCTCTGGGTGATTACACCGAGGGTAAGAAGTCTTTATATTCTCTTTCTTTATGAAAAGTGGTTTAAACGGTGCAAAGTTATATTTGTAATGCAGAGTAACGTACACAAAACGCTTTCTCAACCGTTCAGCTGTGTTTACCCTGGCACTGAAGTTGCGGACTATCAGGTCTTATTGGAGAAACGGAGATTTGATTTTAGCTTTTAGGAGTGTATTGAATATAAATAATAGTATGCTACTTTTAAACATGTTCTTTAATTTTGCTTTTTAGTCGTGCTACTTTTCCCTCCAGCTATTGATTCTCAAAACCCGGTCATTCAGTCCCGCACTTTGTCTCGGAAGATTCTGATTCACAAATGATTCAGCCTCCAGGGGAATAAATCACGTACATTTGGCCAAAGGATTAGTTTCATAGACATAAACATACATTGTTTCATTCATTAAGCGTTTAATGTATCTAAAGACACTTTATTAACATGTTCACTGTTTGATGATTGATGTCCACCATCTAAACAGTTGTAATTATAACCCAGTGATCCAGTAAATGACAGAGTGTCACCAAGCTCTCCATTTGTGACAGAGCCCTAATTTGACCTTCTAAAGGAACAACTTTACCTGTGTCATGTTTGGGTCGAAGGCCAAACAAACAAGCAAGAAATATATTGTCGTGTACTGTATAAGCTATGCAAGTGAGCTGATTGACTGCTCATGGGAATTTACATATTTCGTGTGATTAAAAGAGTAAAGTGGTTTGGCTGCACAGTTCCAAATAGTTTGTGAAAATGAGAACATTTTCCTCACACGAATTGGAAAGTTTTTGAGGAGAGCTACATAATGTTTTCCAGGTAGTGTACAGCTGTGTGGGTATTGACAAATGTTGAGTCACAGTCTTGGTATGTTACAACTCTGTAGACAGCTGCAGTCAGTCTCTAACACTATAAATTCTGCAATTATTAATTTAATGTATTTACAAAGTGTGCCCATCTGTCTACTGTCTATGGTGTTTCCTTGCCTAAAGCCCAAGACTCTGGGATAAGCTCCAGCATTCCCTGACCCTATAGGA
Source organism: Gymnocypris eckloni scoliostomus (assembly GCA_027564155.1). Classification (NCBI taxonomy): domain Eukaryota; kingdom Metazoa; phylum Chordata; class Actinopteri; order Cypriniformes; family Cyprinidae; genus Gymnocypris; species Gymnocypris eckloni. The sequence continues at coordinate 23,964,945 of CM050426.1, forward strand.
CAAACGGTTTGTAAATTGGATTGATATTTAAAATGAGATCCCTCTAGGCCTGGCAACATCTTTGCATACTGTTATCATTGGCTTAGATTCAGATATTCTTGTGCTCAGACATGCCTCAATCTTTCACTTAGAAGGAAATGGAGAGTTGTAGGAATATACCCCATGACTCAATAGGAATCCATCCATCCATTTGTCTGTAGCTGCTTGTTCTATGTACAGTCACTGGATTCTATCCCAGCATGACTACACAGTGAAGGAAAAACCCTAGACAGGTGACCAGCTGCCAGTATTAGGTGAATTTCAGCTTAGAAATTGAGTGAAATGTAAAACTTTTTTCATGCATGGAAAAGCACTACAATTATAAAACTGAGCCACTTCAATATATTTCTTTCATAGAATCTCCTCCTGGTGAGACTCTGCACAATTATTTTCAAAGATCCTAATCCAGTAAACATGGACTTGGAAACCCTGACTTGGCTGGATCTTCAGTTTTTTGTGTGCAAAGAGCATCACCTTTTGGCAAATGTGATTTTGGCATTGGTTAAAACAACTCTGTCCTAGATTTCAGCTGACATTCTGTACAATATGTAACTTTTTTTAAGCTTACTTTAAGGATCTTCTCTGAATATAATTCCTGAAATTACCCTTATTTTTAGGGAAAGATCATGGCTCTAAACAAAGAGTTTTATGTAAAACCGGAAAAAAACGTCTGTGAGTGAAAAGAACGATGATGGTGGTTGCTCTACTTGGAAACAAAAACAGGGGTGGTTGGGAATCTTTTTCTATTCTGCTGAGGCTGCAGGATACTAATGATGCAGCTGATTTGCTGCTATTATGTGCCGGCCAATATTTTGACTCAGTCTTTTGGAAAATTATTTTAGAATACATTTTTTCTGATATCAAAACTTCAGGTTTTATTATATGTTTGGTCTTAGGCTCAACATCTTCTTACCCTGACACCAATGAAGTCCATGAGGACGAGACTTACTACACCCCTCAGTTGGACTACAAACGTAAATATGTGCTCCAACTATACAATATGACTAAATCTGAAATGCTACAGTTACTTTAAAACCATTTTTGTCATCAGATCCGCAGTGGTGCCATGTACTTAAGCTGTCCAATGGGGAAGTGTCCTGTTCTTCTCCTCGAGGCGGGCACCACCGGGGCTCGCTCGGAACTCGCTGTTTGCTCTCCTGTGTTCGAGGATATAAACGTCTGGGGCGATCATCTGTGCAGTGCATGCCCAACCGCCGCTGGTCTGGATCCGCTGTTTGTCGGAGTAAGTACACTTAAAAGGTGTCACAATAATTGTCACGAAACTAACTCTTTGATTCAGTAACAAACATGTATTTGGCAGCTGCTGAAGAGTACCTTACTTGAACCATGTGTTTATATTATGTCTGAACCTTAGAGATACGCTGCCATGTTCTGCCTCTGATTGACCACGGTATGCACAGTTGCACCCGTGGTTTTCTGGTGGACTCCAGGTGTGACTACACCTGCTATGAAGGCTACCAGATTGAGGGAGATCGCTACCAGATGTGCCAAGAAGAGGGAATATGGAGTGGCACACAACCGACGTGTGCAGGTACATTTGCAAATCTAGTCTAATGTATGATAGATTGCGGATGTCATTATTTATTAAATCGGAGAGAAGACATTGTAACATTGAATAAAAATTGTATTGTTTCAGATCATGACCCCCCCAAACTGAAATGTCCTTTGTCCAGAGTGAAGGTAGCAGAACCAGGAAAACTAACTGTCATGGTTTCATGGGAGCGTCCTGTTGCTAAAGATACCGCTGACAGAGCACTTCAGTATGTGCATCACATTTTATGAAAGCCATCCAACTTCCTCTGTGTCAAAGAGGCAACCTGTAAACTGCATTTTTGTCATCCCTTACCAGGATCTTGCGAAATGGACTGGAGTCTGGATCTGACGTTCCTGAAGGAATACATGTAATTCGATATAAAGTCTCTGACCAGGCTCGCAACACAGCCACATGCAAGTTTACAGTGCATGTTGAAGGTGACGTCAGTAAACTATTTGGATTTGCTTCAGCTTCGAAGTGTTAAAGAGAAAGTTGACTCAAAAATGAAAAGGTGTCATCGTTTACTCACCTCTGTGTCATTTCAGATTTTTGTGGAACAGAAATATTGGACCCCACTGATTTTAATTACATAGACCAAAAGCATTTTTCAAAATATATTTTGCATTCAACAGAAGAAATAAAGCCATGAGTAAATGTAAATTTTAGGGGAACCATGCCTTTAACTGTAACTAACATTATTAATATGTGACTTAAGGTTTTAACTTTTAACTTCCTTCTCTAGATCCAGTCAGTTGTACTATACAGTGGTATATATGCTTTAAACAAAAATGTTCTTTCCCTCAGTGAGACGATGCCCAAAGCTAAAGCCGCCTATGCATGGCTATCTGACATGCTCATCTGATGGCAATAATTATGGGGCTGTATGTGAATACTATTGTGATCCTGGCTTCGAAAGGACAGGTTTTGCAACACGTGTTTGTCAGCTCAACCGCAGCTGGACTGATGAAGCCGCTCAGTGTGTATGTAAGTATGTGGTTGAGGTTATGTTTATTTTTAACTAACAAATTCAAATACTTTTTCTCAAATTTGTGTGAAACATTTGCGTTTTCTTTTAGTAATGGCCATTAAAACAGACGTCAGGTCTGCTGGTGCTCTGCTTGACCAGTTTTATGAAAAGAGAAGGCTTCTTGTTGTGTCTACTCCAAACAACGGTAACCAGAAGTACAGGCTTCAGAATATTATGCTGCAGGTAGTATAGATACTCTACTATGACTCAAGCAAAAATAATCTTAAATAAGGAGAGTAACCATCTCATTACAGTGCATTAACTATATGACTGTGGGAATGTTCTGACACAGAAAGCGGAGTGTGGTCTGGATCTGCGACATGTGACAGTGATCGAGCTGTTAGGAACATACCCTCGTGCAGTGGGCCGCATTAAAGAACAACGACTAGATCCTGAAGTCATAGAGGGTCTTAGGTAACTTACTAAGTATATACTGTAGATGTTTACATGTTAAATACTGTATACTTAACTATTGCATTTACAGACTTACATGGAAGTCATACTGGCAGATGACTGCAATATTACAATCAAATACACTAAGTCAACATAATGTTAACTATATTTACTTTTTAATGTCCTGCAGGTTCCCAGTTGATAAAATCAAATCCCATTCTAAGCTTTCTCATTGTATATCAAGTAACATGGGATTAAACTGGATTTAATGCTGACTTTAAATTCCAGCAGAGACACAATGACCAGTCTATGTTCTATTCAAGACCAGGCCATATTTTGATAAAAGCCACATGAACAATTTTGGACAAAAGGCTTTCATGAGGTTTTGCAACAACAGTGACTATGCTGAAAAAAAATGTTTGGTTGATTATCTCCACTGTGCATGTGTGTTTCCAATCTAAATGTGGTTTTCATGTGTTTTTTGTTTGTATGTAACAGACAGGCACTGTATATATCTACAGCATATTTCACCATGGTGCTGCTGGATGAGTATGGTGTGGATCGGGAGCGCTTTATTAACCCCACCACCTCTGATGAGCTCTACTCATACGTAGACGAGTATCTCCTCCCAGAGGAGGAGCTAGAGAGACTGGAGATGAACAGGGACTTCTGTGACTGACCTCGGTCTGATCAACTCCAGATCTGATGTTGTGGGTGGGAGATTTCTTTATAGAGACAGGCACCTCAAGAGCCTGTTTCCTAGACAAACAATCATTTGAAACTCTATATTGCAGCTATTTATTCACAGAAAATCACAGCTGGAAATGTGATTTAGACTGGAACAGGTTTTAATCTTCAAGTGGAAAAGTACCACGTGAGGATGCACAAGATATTCACATATTCTGAAGAAATGATCTATATCGAGTGCACAGCACACAATTTGGATTCTTAAAAATATTTAATATTTATTAAATTCTGATATTTTCATGTAGCTCCTAAAAAGAAATTGCTCACAATAGAGTAAATCGGCATTATGACGTTAAAATACATTGTTTTTAAACACATAAATCTTTTTGGGCCATTTATCAAGTGCATGTTTAAAACCAAAGTGTTATTCAAATTAAAATATTTACTGTCTCCATTTTTAAGAACAGCATTCAAATGATGTATTTCAAAACATCCATTCAGCTGCAACATTTATAGAAAATAAATATAATTAACATATACACTGCACATTTCCACATCCTTATTTGTGAACTGCCTTAAATGTTTAAAAATATAAAAGCATTTTATGCACGGTCGTATGCATTAACCTAAAAAGTCTTTAAAATATTACTGTGATGCATTAATGGTCTCATATTGCACAGCTGTAACAGCAACACACAAATGTTGTGGAATGTGTAAGCCCCTGTCCTGATAATGGCTTTTGGGACATATTGCGCAATGTCCTTACTTGCCCTTTCCCATGGACGAGCGCAGTGGAAGAGTGCCCTCTGCCCAAGAGTCGGGGTACTGCATCATCTTCCTCCACAGCAAGATCTCCTCCCCTGTGGAGTCTGCCATCCACTCTTCCTTTCCCTCCTTGATAGTCACTGAAAACATCAGTTTAGACATTTATAATGTACCAAAGGATTTCAATTTCAAATGCTGTTCTTTGGATATATTTATTTTTATGTCAAATGTATCATGGTTTCCATAGAAATATTAAGCAGCACAATTGTTTTCAATATTAATATATGTTTCTTGAGCACCACATTAGCATGTTATCATGATTTCTGAAGGATTATGAGACACTGAATACTGGATGGCGGCTGAAAATCCAGCTTTGCCATCAAAATTTTTTTTTGAAAAATAGTTATTTTAAATTGCATAATCATTTCACATTTTTACTTTAAATTTAAGTGAATATAAGTTACATTATAGAGATCTTGCTGAGACTTGTATGGTATACATTATCAGTTCAAGTTTTAGTTTCATGAATCATAACAATAAAGCTTGACTGGGGAAAGGAAAACACCTGAATGGTGTGACGCTTCTTTTGAATGTGGTATCTGCAGTTAATTATATCTCCAGTAATTGAATCACTGTTAAAGGCGTCTGAATTAATTTCAGCACAAATAAATATGCAGCAGATGCTCTTACCTCCTCCCAAGCTGAGGCGAACTCCTCCCAGGAAGTCATTGCTATGCAGGGTCTCTCTGTCCCAGACGGTGAGCTCCAGACATACATCCTTCAGCTGCTCCAGACTCAGGTCGGTGTACACAAATGTGTGGTTGTAGTTTGGACTCTTCGTCTTCTTCAATACTGGAGTCTTCTTCTTTGAGGAAGACTTGTTCTTTGATGGCAGCAGATACCTGAAGGACAGTGTTATTAGTAGAAATAAACAAGCAAAGGCCTTTTAAAACTAAACAGATGTAATGGAACAGATGTTTGCAAACCCTTTCACAAAGGAATCACATGTGCCTCCAGCTTTCATGGCTGTCAAATGTTTGGCCTCTTTGATCAACACATGCAGCTCAGCACCATCTGTGGGTTTGGTCTTTTTTCCTTCAGTAGAGAATAGAGGCATACTTTACAATGAAACACTAGTTAAAGACATTTTACAGATATGTTAACTGTGTTTCCCCTCACCTTTTCCATTAGAGTCCTCTGCATGTGTCGTATTGGTGGTGACATACTTAAGCGAAATCACCAGCTCTCCTTTGTACTGATCAAATGGAGATGCTGGCTGGGCAGCTGCCTATGAAGTTAAACAGGAACAAAATGTAACTGTCATACTAAACACAACAACTTGAGTAGTGACTTGTTGCCGTAGCATCAAACCAAACATACCTTTCCTCTAAGAGCCATACACTTTTGATGTGCCGAATCAATATCATGGCTATCCACTGGTACCTCCACCTCACCCAAAAAGGCATTGTGGCCAAAACGGTCGTAGTGCCAAACTGAGAGTTGCAGTGTTCGAGTCATGAGCTGGGTGCGGCTGATGGAATACTAAAACAAACAAACACAAGACAGGTTGTCACTATAAAATAAATTAAAGTGAGAGGTTACTATGTAGGCGCTTTGCTAGTTTGTTTAGTCTGTTTGTGTGAACTACGCATGTTGTTTGCTCTAGATTAAAATGGGGCAAGCATATGAACTAATATTTGTCTGACTGACTTGGTGATAACAGTGTATTTATCTTCTCTGTCAATACCAAGCCCATTCGAAACCTGATGTTAGTGTTCAGTGTTTTAATTACCAAACAGAATTAAGTGTTTCTATTATTACCCACTACAGTATTTGTTGTTCCAAACCATGAGAAATTAGTTATTTTAGGGAGTTTGGTTTAGCTGGGAATCAATGTATTGAAAAGGAATTGAAACTATACCTTCAGTGTTTCATTAAAACTGGGGTTAATGTTGTTATGTTTGATTGAGGTTTTCTTCTTGCTTTTGTCTGGGAGGAGGTAAGCCTTGATGTATCTGTGGAAAGAAATCAACCAATCGGGGGAGTTTAGCAGCGATTTTCTCTCTGTAATGGGGAAACCCAGTGGTATGATTCACAGATGGAAAGTTATTATTCTTGGAAGACAGTAAAGAGCTGAGACCTCTCAGGAAATCACATGGAAATCACTTAGCATATGCTGTGTGGAGGCCTACTTACGGGTTGCACTTCTTTTTTGCTGCATCAGCATAAGCCAGGCCTTTACACTCATGGACTACAATAGACAGGCACTGGCTGGCCTCGTCGTAGCCGAGAGAGAAGAAAATATCTCCACTCACTTCCACACGGTCATAGTCTCCTGCTTCACTGTACACACTCATCGTACTACCAAGAGTGATCTGTGGGGGAGGGGGGGTAGCTTATTCAAGGGTCTAATATTTGATTTGATTTAGTTTGAGAATAAATTAATTTAAACTAAAAATAAATATAAACACTGTTATTGTATTATTAGTAATAATATATTTAACATTAAACAATCTCAATATTACTTAATTTGAATGATTATTTAGTATTAGTTTAAATTAATAATATTAAAAAGTGGGTTACCCTCGAGCCTCCCAAACTTCCTGAGCTTTCACCGAATTTCTGCCTGTGTATATTCACCAAGTTATCAATATCTTCCTCCTCCTCCTCATCATCCTAGTGAAACAAGTCAGACATTCAGGTCACTTTAGATTGCAGATGTAAACAATAGAGTGTAAACTTGTTTAAAATTGTTTGAATTTGTTAGAAACTAACTCACAGCATTAAGGCCAGGAACTGACTGGCTTCTGTCTCCCATAGAGGGTGTAGAACTTTCTGTCCCATCTTCACGCAAATCAAGTGTGGAGGCTGGTTTAATATCTGACAAAACAGTGTTTGCATATTTTAAAACCCAGAGTAAAATAAATAAATATATAAATAACTGTACACTAGTCTTCAAAAATGTGGGGACAGAAGATTTGTAAGTCTCTTATGCTCACAAGACTGCATAAATTTGAGTAAAAACAGTAATATTGTGAAATATTACTACAAATCAGAATAACCATTTTCTATTTGAATACATTTTAAAATAAAATGTATTCCTGTGATGGCAAATCTGAATTTTCAGCAGCCATTACTACAATCTTCAGTGTCACATGGATCCTTCAGAAATTGTTATAATATGCTGATTTGGTGCTCAGAAAATATGTATTATTATCAATTTCGAAAACTGTTGAGCTGCTTAACATTTTAGTCAAAAAACATTATACATTTTTTCAGAATTATTTAATAAATATAAAAAACAGCATTTATTTGAAATATAAATTATTGGCTTTAAAGGACTTCACTGTTGGTTTAGAATAATTTAATGTTTTTTTGCTGAATAGAAGTATTACATTCTTTTAAAATAAATTACTGAAACTTGCTGATCCCAGACTTTTGAATACTCGTACTTGTGTATACTCATACCTGATAGTTTGTGCACTCTTCTGGCACTTTTCTTGAAAAGCCCATCCACGTCACGCAAGGAGTCAGTCTTGGCATTCATGTGATGAATTAACGAGGCCTAAATTTGGAGGGGTGACGGAAATACAATAGGTGACACATAAACAGAACTAGGACAGAGAAAATACATGACTAAACAGGGTGAGCTATGAATAAACACTTACTGTTTCAGTGGTTGATGGGCTGTCACTGTTAGCGGGGAGCATCAGGATGGACACAGCAGGGTCTTCTGAACTAGTCTTGTCTGTCGGTTCCTCTTTTCTAGGTGCAAATCAGAGGTTTGCATCACACTACTACATCATTAACCATGGATATCTGCATCTCAGAATCAGATCTTACCTTTGCATTAGAGGGGTACTGTGGGAAAATTCGGTCTTGGCACTGCTGCTGCCCAGACTGGCTTTTTCTATTGATTCTGTGTCACTATGTTTTGCTCTCGCACATCAAGTCCCTCATAAGCCTCAAGAGGTGAGCTGAAAGAATGAGACAGAATGAGGTATAGAGTGCTGGACAAAGATGTCATTGTGTTAAATAAATATTAAAACACCTTAACCACACTGCCACTGCATATAGCTGGAGAAATAGTACACAGAATAAAAATATACTTTTACTATACATCCTAACATCATTACAAGCCTGCGTGTTTTTTTCCTTTCTTTCTGTGGAACACAACAATGATAAGATCTCAAACAAACAGGCTGGACGTTATTATCAAATCTATTTGCTTTTGCATGTCTCGTAACCAAATGTCATAAAGTCAGCTTATGGTGAGTGACAGCTCGTGAAGACTGTTGTTGATGACACACCTCTTATTTGCAAGTGCAATGTCCTTCAGTCTTGGCTTGGGCACAGGGACAGTTTGGCTGGAATTCAAATCGGCTTTGTTTAACAGCATTTCCCCAGCTGTCTCATGCTTTTTACCTAGAACAGAGAGTTGTAATGTTTAAAACAGGGAAGTGAGTTTTGTGTAATGATTAATATTAAAACACTACCAGACATTTTACTCTACAGTTAACAGGAGAACTATTCCTATGTCCTCTCTTCTTGGTTAACACACAAAGAAAATCTACTTTCCACCCTTTATGAAAACAAAATGTTCAAGTCTCTATCAGGCTGTCTGGCATCTGCTTCCTGCACTCACTCAGAGGCCTTTTCCTGAGGGAAACTCGGACTAAGTCATGTCCAGGAGCTGTAGAGTAGCGGTTAACCCTATCGTCAAAGAACCAGTCTCCGGTGCTCATCTTCAGATCTCTGAAAGAAAAGACAAAAAAAACACTGAAGTTGAGTTTCTGTTGAACATTAACCTTTTCCATTAACCAAGGGCCTCATTTTCCAGTATAATGTGCCTCTTAATGATAGGGTTTCTAAGAGGAATGAGGCCAAAGAGAGGGATACTGGGAGGCACAGGGGACACACTCACATCTCTTTGGCACACACCGTGCACATCCAAGATCCATTGGGTCGAGCAGATTGACATTTTCTGCAAACATGATGTTTGCATTCTCTGCACTGGATACCGTTGCGGGTCAGAAGGCCCATAGGCTCTTGACAGCGGCCACAGCTGCGCTCGCTGTAGTTCCCACTGCCACGTTTCGCACCCTTTCTTCTGATTTCCACCAACTCAGCTTTTAGCTTCCTAAGAATACAAAAATTACCATTTATTCCCGTGAATTTTTTTGCCTGATCCTTTCCAGGGTACAAAATAGAGTCTAATGGCCTGTTCACACAAAGGACAATAACTTTCAAGTTTTAATAATCATTCTAATTGTGTGGCAATAGGCAAGTCCACACCACAGCTATAATGATCATGACACAGAAGAAACACTTTTATAGCATTTTTTTTCCCAGCTGGTGAACATTAAGAAACATTGTCGGCCAATCAGAATACATTGGACTTTAAAAAGCTCAAGCATTTAAAGCAGCAAATGATAAAACTGCAGTGTGTGCTTACAATAAACAGAATGTTATCGTCTTTTGGTGTGGATGCTAATATAGTGACCCTTATAGCTATCTTCATAGTTTGTGGTGTGAACAGGCCTTAAGCCCTGATGTGTATGATTTCACTTTGTAGAAACAGGCATTAAACAAACAAACATTAAATAAACTACATTCTTCAAATTAAAAAGTATGGGGACAGTAAAATTTCTTAGAAGTCTGACTCTCTAACCAAGGCTGCATTTATTTAATAATAATAAAAAATGTAAACAGCAATATTGTGAAATATTATTAAGATTTAAAATAACTTTTTTATTTTAATAAGCTTTAAAAATGTAATTTATTCCTGTGTAGCTGAATTTTCAGCAGCCATTACTCCAGTCTTTAGTGTCACATGATCTTTCAAAATTCATACTAATATGCTAAATCATACTATTATTTTTTTATTATTAATGTTGTAAATGGTTCCTGCTTAATATTTCTTGTAGAAACCATAAAGCTTTCAGACGTCTTACTAACCCAAACTTTTGAAAAGTCCTGAATTAAAATTAAAAAAAGAGTGTAATGTGATGTTTAATGTACACTTTAACAAGTTTATATAAATTAGGCTACATTTTATTAAAGGATTTTTTTTATTAATTATTTAAACTAATTCTGACCTTCTCTGTGAAATCCAGGCTAAAGTCTCAATCTAATGAGATAACAAGCATCACAATTTGATTTCTACCATTAATCCCACAATAATTTAAATATTTGACATGACCTTACTTAGCCAATATTAAAGATATAAAAGTTAAATTGTCACAGAATGTTCTTTACCATATGAAGGATGATTCTTTGTAGAAAACAGCAAATCACAAAAAATTGCCTTTAGCTGGGTTTTCAACAGAGAGGGTCACAATTAGCCACTATGGATATTTTGACACCAGATAAATTATTTATTGCTATTTTTAAATCATAAATTGCATATGAATAATAGTATTTAATTCTGCATTTCTAGAACAAGGCTTATTCTCATGCAAGCGTGACACTCACTTCACACGGAGCTCCTCCAAGCGCCTCAGCTCCTCATCTCGCCGAAGGACTTCTAGAATAAATTCTTGCTCAGACTCAGTCAGGAAGGACACATTGATCTCCATGTTCTGCACCATACTCGGCAGTCAAGCCCTGCTTCTAAGGAATAAAAAAAGCAAACAAATGGCTCTGGAAGCATTGTCAAACAAATATTAAATGTCAACACAAATGCGAATTACAGAAACTCGTAGAACCACATACAACCGTTTACCGAGTAACATACCAGGAGTGCCGATACCGCTAATAATGAATACACAAGCATGCAACCAAGAATGTAATTTACTTTTTAGAGATGAGACCAACATATATAATGAGTGTTACACAAATAAAGGAAGTCCTGCTGTTTGCAAAAAGGGCAGAGACCAGGAGACAGGGCAGAATTGACAAATAATAATGAATATACAAGAATATATAATGAGAGTGTTACACAAATAAAAGAAGGGCTGCTCCATGCAGTGTCTGTCACTGTCAGTATGTCAGAGGCTCTTCAACACCTCCCGGCAGGAGCTGAGTAATTAGACAAACACAAGGACACCCTGTGACATGCACCTCCACATGCAAATTAGTTGGTTACCAATGGCTCGCAATGCCAATATTGCAGCAGGAAAGTAGAGATATTCACATCCCAACATCTACCACATAAATCAAGTATAAGCATATTAGCATTAGTAAATCATTTAATATAATCAAGCCAAGCAAATGTACGTAATTTGCAAAAAACTAATTGAGGTACTTCTAAATTAAACGGCTTGAAATGAATGAAAATAATATCCTGACCAGAGAGCATGAGAACCTTGTTTTGATTGGTCACTGGTAAAATTATGGCGAGCAAATCAATGAAATTTATGTTGTTTGAGAATAAATGACTAAAGGCCAACAGAGCCTGGGAAAAGGGGCAGAGTACTGGAATGTCATCAGGAAAAGAGGAAAACAACATGCAGTCAGCTTATCACAAGGAGTTGCCGCCCTTTATGGACACAAAACCATGGGTGAAAGTCTTCAGCAAACTTACTTTTTTAATGTGTCCTTTATGATGATTATTACTTACCTCAACTGGTGGAAAACAAATTCAATAACCTTCAATTAACTGGTTTGGTCAATATCCAAAACAAATAGACCTTCTTAACAAACTAGTTCCTCATTCTTTGAATGTTTCAGGAAAATGGAAAGGATTAACGTTAAAGTGAACACGGACCTTCCTCCAGTTATACTGATATAGATCTGAAGGACCTGTCCAGCTAACACACGGACAACAACGTCAGATTCACTTAACTAAATTATCCAACATAAAAGAGTCCAATATTAAACAGAAAATTAACAGTTAACGTGTAGGAAAATAAAACGCAAACTAACAGTTAGCTTAAAGGAAAATAGAGAACAAAATGTTAACACACTTCACATTTTTTAAAGAAGAATGAATACATCGAGGCACAATGACAAAAACTGAGCCACTCGACTCGTTATGTCTCTTAGAGAAGCATTTTATTCTAAAGCAGAATCAAAACAGTGTTAGTACAGTCTGTCGTATATAAAATTGATGCCGAACATCTTAACACAATCTCTTCAAATGTGCTTAAAATGTGTTCTTACCAGTAGCGCAGGATTTTCCCACACTGTTTTTCTCCCTGCGAGCTCAACGACTCCCAGCTTTGCCAAATAAACGTCGAACAGGAACAAACGCAAACTTTTCAGTCAGAGCTGGATCACCGAGCAACAGGTGCGCGTCCACGACGCGCGCAGACGTCAGAGTTTCCTCCGTGGAAGGAGGAGGTCAGTGGACATGAAGCACACATTTATTTTAGTCCTGTTACTGTGAAGCTTAGAGAACAGCAAAAAAAAAAAAACATATATATATATATATACAAATTGTATAAATAATGCGTTTAAGTTTATGTTGTGAAATATGTAGTGGAACCTTTTAAGCGCTGGAGTAATGACAAAGAAACCTTCTGTATATAAGCAAATATTAATAATTGTATTCAGCAAGGATGCATGGAACTAATCAAAAGTGACAGTAAATACATTTCTAAAGTCATAGATTCATGTGCTATATAAATGCTGTATTTTGAATTTTCTGTTTATCAGAGGATCCTGAAATGAATTGTTTCCACAACAAAATTAAGCACAACTGCTTTCAACATTGAAAAGTAATGTTCTTTAGCACCAAATGAGCACATTTAGCAGTATGTTGATCAAATCAGTTCAGCATTGATAATCATAAAATACTGTTGAAAAAATGGTATATAATACAACAAGTAATTAATATTAGAGAAATTGTAATCTTAACTGCTTTTCGAACATGACAACCATACAGTACTTAAGTGTTCATAAGTGAACAATAATGCACATCACAGCCCGATTTAAAGATTTTTTAAAATAACTACAAAACACTACCACTACAAATAATTTTACATCTCAAACAGACACACACACACACACACACATGCACAAAGAACATGGTGAACTCTAATTATGAATATTCAAATTAAAACAACTTTATACATGACTAAATGTGTTTATCAGAGATGTTTACACTCCAAGTCCAGAACTACATGACTGATATGTGGTGCGTATGTCTTAACATGCTCTATGTGCTTGATATTTGTCTTCCATTTGCTTCCAGTGATGTCTGACAAAAGTGTACAGATGCGTCTGGCTGTTTCCGAAGCCCAGGCAGTCCATGCTTGCATATCTCTCTGGATCCTCAGAGAAGATTGTTCCATAGAAGAGCCTTGTTCAACATCGATAGATGAATGTTCAAGTGGTTCATGACGAAAAGGTGTTGTGACATTTTGATGAATATGCAGCATTCCACCAGTGTCTCTCTTTAGCAGCCGACATGCCACTGGCCAGCCTTCCTCTGAACTTGGTATGAGGCCCAAATTCACTCGATCAGCAAGATCACATAATGGAAGCTAAAAAGGATGTTCAAAAGTTTATTAATTCAACTGACCAGATGTGCAAAAATCAAAATGACGTAAGTGTGTTCATGCTTAAATCAAGAACAAATACCTGCAAAATGCGGTCAGAAAAATCATGGTATTCAAAGAGAAAACAAATTTTTGACCCCACTGACAAATGTTTTAAGGATAACCTCACTTTAATCTTGTTCAGTTTCACAGAAAACATGACTTCATATCTTCATTTTGTATCTCAAGTAAATGTTTCATGATTTAAGGATGTTTACTTACATTTCACTGCTGGTTATATTCTGTATAATTGTGTATGATACGAATAAAAAAATCTTGAATCTAGATGTTTGAACTGGTAAACAATTCTGAGAAAGATATTTATTTTTAATTACAGGTGCATCTCAATAAATTAGAATGTTGTGGAAAAGTTCATTTATTTCAGTAATTCAAATCAAATTGTGAAATAAATTAAATGCACACAGACCGAAGTAGTTTAAGTCTTTGGTTCTTTTAATTGTGATGATTTTGGCTCACATTTAACAAAAACCCACCAATTCACTATCTCAACAAATTAGAATACTTCATAAGACCAATAAAAAAATATTTTGAGTGAATTGTTGGCCTTATGGAAAGTATGTTCATTTACTGTATATGTACTTAATACTTGGTAGGGGCTCCTTTTGTTTTAATTACTGCCTCAATTCGGCGTGGCATGGAGGTGATCAGTTAGTGGCACTGCTGAGGTAGTATGGAGGTGGGTTCAGGTCTGGTGAGTTTGCGGACCAGTCAAGCACACCAACACCATGGTTATTTAACCAACTTTTGGTGATTTTGGCAGTGTGGGCAGGTGCCAAATCCTGCTGGAAAATGAAATCAGCATCTTTAAAAAGCTGGTCAGCAGAAGGAAGCATGAAGTGCTCCAATATTTATTGGTAAACGGGTGCAGTGACGTTGGTTTTCAAAAAACACAATGGACCAACACCAGCAGATGACATTGCACCACAAACCAGCACAGACTGTGGAAACTTAACACTGGACTTCAAGCAACTTGGGCTATGAGCTTCTCCACCCTTCCTCCAGACTCTAAGACAGTCAGGGCTCTAGACTAACTTTTTGCACTGGGTGCACTGGTGCGCCTAACTTTTTTTCTTAGGTGCACCGGCACAAAAGTTAGGTGCACCCACATTTTCATAAAGGCAATATTTACTAGTAAACGATTAACTAACAATCAGGTCAACATAACGTTCTTTATCTGAAGCACAATTCTACAAGAAAGGTAACTTACTGAAAAAGTGATGGTGCTTAAAGTGCTTCACTGAGCAAATATTTAAACTTAAAAACATCTCAAGATAAATTAAATAAAAAGAACATCTAAATTAAGTGTTGTAAGGCTTTCAAACTGAACATCTCATGGCTCAATGTATTATGGACTATCCTCCATTGCAGTCACATGCCCCTCGAGTGGCCAACTCCTGTAGTTTTTCCTCGGCTAAACCAGCTGACCACACTCTCTCTAGCATCAACATCTTCCAGACTTGACTCCTCTACACTGATTCTGATCAGATCTTCCACTGTGTCTGAATGAAGGGATGCTCTACTGCAGTGCTTCTCAAACCCTCCCCTTAAACCTATTAAAAAATCCTTCAAAATATACCACATACAACATTCTTCTAATATTGTTATGACTTTTCTAACTTCGAGAAACATTGTAGGGCTCCAGACTAGCATTTAAGGACACCAGCACCAGTGCCTTTAAGTCCTACAGAACCAGCACCTGACAGTAAAGCACTCATCCTAATCACACATGTACATCTCAGAGATGTCTACATTTACATATTCAAGAGGTATTTTTAAGTGTGTTTGCTCATCTGCAATACGTCTCTAATATGTTTTCAGTAGATGTAAATATCAAATAGAGATTTATTAAATGCATGTAAAACTGCTTCTGAGACGTTTATCAGATTACACAGCAGATGTTTCCCAGATCTTTAGCAGACGTCTTACAGATATACTTGTGCTGTCTGGGGATGCAGTTCAAAATGAACTTTTATCAATGTCATTCATAATGTCTAAATATAATTTAATAAATTATATATATATATATATATATTAGGGAGTGGAAATGGCTGATAAGCCTACAAGTACTTCTCTGCAGCCATCTAATAGTGGTAATGTAATGTTTTTATTTTTAAATAAGTGTTTGCTTTCCTACATTATGAAACTTTTAGTTTTATAAATGGGGCAACCTATGAAGGATGAAAAAATAATGTCATCACATTAAAAATAACTTTAAAATTCGGTAATACTTAAAGCTTTGAAGTGCTGGGAAAAGTTGTGTGAAGCATTTAAAAACAGTTTAAGACATTAGACCATTTCTGCCACAAGTTGTTCCTGTAACGTTAGTTATATTAAATCCATGGTGAATGGTGGAGATGTGTTTATTGAACAATGTTTATCCTGGTTTCCACATCAGTGGCGTTTGTTCTGATGTCCGTAGCTTTAACATAATTCTGTGCCGAATTTGAAGGCTTCTCACAAGATCTGACAGAGATGTTATTGATTCTTCTTTATTCACTGTATCACCCAGCGCTGTATATAACGGTGTCGCGTGATCGAGAGCAGCCCGCGGCTCCCGGTCCGAGCAGATAAACGGTCTGTAGCCCAAACGAGTAGCGCGGATTTGTTCCGCTTTCGGTTCGTTTGTCCGATGTAGCTCTTGTAAATCGGGCATGAAGAGAACGCAAAGCTGTTCATTCCATTTTTGGAACTGAGAAACAACCTTTCTTTGACTGAATGCGCATTGCGATGACGTCACAAGACGCGTCTAAGCGCAAAATCTGCGGCAATTTGGAAAATAGCGGAGTTTGCTTGATTTTGCGATAAATTCAGCGATCGCATAATCCTGGAGGGACTGTCAGACATTCACTGAATAGAGCAGATTCAGAGAAAGAGCTGCGTGCATTTCTACTACTAACCTCTCTCTCTGTTTGACAGCAGCAGCACACGCATCTTCAAACACACACACATACATGCAGGGATATCTGGACCACGGCCAATCAGAGGGGGGGTCCGCACTTCACTATCTCTGATTGGTTTAGACCACGATATGAGACTAACGTGTCTGTTGTCGAACAGCAGAGAGACTTTCTGAGTCGCGGAGACTTTTGTTTTGTTTTCTCGAATGGCTGGACGCACCAGTGCGACTAAAGTTTTTTTTTAGTCGCACCCTTGAGAAATTAGGTCGCACGTGCGACCAAATTGGTCGCACTCTAGAGCCCTGACAGTGGTTTCCAAATGAAATACAAAACTTGCTCTCATCTAAAAAGAGGACTCTGGACGACTGGGCAACAGTTCTTCTTCTCCTTAGCCCAGGTAAGATGCCTCTGATGACAACTGTAGCCAAATTCCTTGACACGTCTGTGTGGGGTGGCTCTTGATGCCTTGACCCCAGCCTGAGTCCATTCCTTGTGAAGTTCACCCAAATTCTTGAATCGATTTTGCTTGACAATCCTCATAAGGTTGCGGTTCTCTTGGTTGATTGTGTATCCTTCCACACTTTTTCCTTCCACTCAACTTCCTGTTAACATGCTTGGATACAGCACTTTATGAACAGCCAACTTCTTTGGCAATGAATGTTTGTGGCTTACCCTCCTTGTGAAGGGTGCCAAAGATTGTCTTCTGGACAACTGTCAGATCAGCAGTCGTCCCCATGATTGTGTAGCCTTGTGAACCAAACTGAGAGACCATTTTGAAGGCTCAGGAATCCTTTGCAGGTGTTTGAGTTGATTAGCTGATTGGCATGTCACCATGTTCTAATTTGTTGAGATAGTGAATTGGTGGGTTTTTGTTAAATGTGAGCCAAAATCATCACAATTAAAAGAACCAAAGACTTAATGTAAACTACTTCAGTCTGTGTGCATTTAATTTATTTAATACACGAGTTTCACAATTTGAGTTGAATTACTGAAATAAATGAACTTTTCCACAACATTCTAATTAATTGAGATGCACCTGTATATGCAACATTAAATGCCACGACTTTACAAATGTAAGATTTTGGCAAAAATATATATATTTTTTTTCTAAAATATTAGTAAGTGAACTTAAGATAATGTTAATCAGCACTTTTGTATCTCGGTGTAGAAGCTGTTATCCTGACCTGTCTGTTGTCTCCTTGATGGACAGTGCAGCGGTCTGACACACCGTTGACCTGCAGGTTTCTCTGTAGAGCTTTTACTGCATCTGGGTTCCATTCACATGCATGCACATGAGCAGCCTTAGCGTGCACCAGATATGGAAGAGTGAAGTAGCCAATCCCTAGTCAGTGGGGCAAAATATGATCATACATCTTGGGTGATTAAAAACCATTCCAATTGTACACACAGCATTGCTTTTACCTGCATATAAGTCAACCACAGTCTCTCCACTGCAGTCAAAGGAGGCTATTCTGAGCTTCTCCGTGATATTCCCAGAAGAGAACATGCACTTGGTGACATCAAACTCATACCTAAATTTTAGTCAGACAGATTCATTAATTTGAATATTTATTTAATATGTTGAGAATTTATTTTCAAATAACACAGCATCTTATTGGTTACCTGATGTGGTTATCAATGTGTGTTACATAGGTGCTGTCTCCTAAAAGCATAGTCACTATAGGTGTACGATAACCATCCTGGGAGATTTTTTTAATTTGTGCTATACGTTTCACTCCCAGCGTCAGGGCAACTGCAGTCCAGAATTCATATCCTAAAACAAATAAATATATTCAAGACATTTAAGTTAATTACTAAGAGTTTTTACTCTGGAAATAATATATTAATGCAGAATATTTAATCTAATTGTTTTATATACAAGCCTGGATGTACAGAGGGTCTGCAGATTAATTATCACCCACCAAATTCTTTCCATATTGCATTAGAAAAGGAGCCTTCACTAAACAGGACAAGATCTCCATGGCATTGCCATCGGTTAGGAATGTCTCTCTCTAGATCTTCACACCATTGTTCTCCTTTAGAAACCAGCAAGGTCTGTGCAGTCTCTATAAGCCTCTTATGAGAAGATTTCACTTTTGCCTTCTTTGATAACGGGGGAGCCTAGAAAAAGAAGCAGATATCCTGACACTCAGAGGATCAGTGAACTGGGTGCAAACATATATCTTTAATAATTGTGAATGCTTACCTGGATATCAACAATTTCACAAAAGCTGTCCTGTGCGACATCTTTTGTTAGTGCCACTAGATCAAGCTGTGCCAGAACAGATGCTATGACTGGAAGCGTTACAGTCCCATCTGAGTGTTTCTGTGAACAGTACTTGCGGTCCAGAACACCTTGTGACAGTAGGCATTTTCTGAAAAGCAGTTATACATAGTAATACACCAGTAGGTTTCCAAATACAGAAACATGTAAAACCATTCAAGTTAACTGGTTTCAACATGACAGCAATTTGCTTACTTATTTTTACACACGTTTTATGGAATATTTCAGTATTAACATAAAGAGATACTTTATGTTGATAATTATAAATCATCATTAAGCCTCAACAAATATTTATTTAATAACTGTGATATATTTTTGATTGCAAATGCAAACGGAATAAAAAGTTAAACTGTTCAAAACCCAATAACCCGATATCAACAGATTGCTTATATGAATTAAACTTAATAATTTTACATAAAGGAAATTATGCCACATTCAGAGAGCAACTATTTGTATGGAACTTATCCTACTAACGTTACCTGTACATTTGTGCGTGACGCTGCGGCACTTTTAAACACGGAATTACAACCATTTTCCACAGGAAGCGTTAGAAAAATAATCTATATATAGTAATTATCTAAAAAAAGAATACGGGAGTCCTTCAAGATTTAAAACATAAAGAATAATGGACATGAACGAGACTTCGTCGCTTTCGAATAATAATGTTCCTAGTCGGTTCCGAGTTCCTAGTAGGAATATTGTTAGTGTTGCACTTGTAGGAAGTAGAGCGCTGTAATCATAAAATAAATATAACAGACGTAAAGTTCTGTGTGTGTCTGTTATTTTTATATAAGTGGTAATTATAATTATTATAAAACTAATAATAATAACAATAAAGTAAAAATACTGTATTTTTGACGAATCATCATCCGACGACATCAGAGAACGGTAGATGGCAGAATGCTTTGGATTTTACCGCGAAAAGCATCCGCGTGATAGCGAAGAAATACAGAGCGCCCAATCACAGTAAACGCAGCTGTCCCACGTGACACTTATAAACAGTACTGAAAACAAGCAAGGTAAGATATCTATAAGAAAATGATGTATCCTCTTGTACAAGTTTAGATAGGTTCAGTTCTGATAAAACTGATATAAACTGCCTTTTCTGCGTTATTACATACTGACAAAAAAAATGTACAGCTCGAATCCACTGTAAGTCGCTTTGGATAAAAGCGTCTGCTAAATGCATACACAAGTTTAACGTTACAACTAATCTATTAATAATAAAAGTGTACGTTATACATTAATATTTTAATAGATAATCAGTCTTTCATTGGCATTTAATGTAACGTTAATATCATTTTGACTGCAATCCGAGGGTGCAAAAATAAAAATAGAGTAATTCGCCTTTAAAGTTGTCCAAATTAAGTTCTTAGTTTGATATATTTATGGTAGGACATTTGCTAAATATATTCGAGGAACATTATCTTTACTTAATATCCTATTGAGTTTTGGCATAAAATAAAAATGTATCGATTTGACCCATACTATGTATTGTTGGTTTTTGCTATAAATATACCTGTGCTACTTATGACTGGTTGTGTGGTCCAGGGTATCATATATTAATGAAATGACAGTGTTAGTAATTGCCACATGTGCTTTACACTCTTTGTTTTATTAGATGTCAGCACACAGTTGTGTCACATCTATCCAGCTTGATTCCCTCAAACAAGCTGACAATCCACAGATCCACTTGTTACCTTGTGAAATAGAGCATAACGGACCTGCTGAAGTCTTCAAGTTCTTTAATCCCACTGTGAAGGACCGCAAACACGGTTAGTCAAATACAAGTACACACCTCGAGAATGAAACGGCTTGAAGCGCTCCACCCGATGAACATAACATTGTGTTGTGCAGAAACGACAGTGTCCTTCAGAGGTCGGGGGCTGAAGGGTCAGGAATTGCATTGCCCACAAGGATACACAGGACTAGTGCTAAAAGAGGTCCAGAAGCCTGCATCTGATCAAGAGGTACATGCACTGTGCCTTACTGTTGAATTCACTAACCATGAATTTCTGATTAACAAATGATTTTCAAAACACTAGTTCTTAAACTTTTTTCTGTCGTTTGTTTTTAGGACCGGGTAGTGAAAGTTTCTTCAGTGTTTCATCATTTCACATACTGGAATTTGGAGACTCCTCCCACATCTGATGATGGAGTTGTGATGGCGATGGCATGGCCTCAGCTGGCAGAGGCAGTGTGTACCTTTTGATGACTATTAATCACATTAGAATCTGCTCTAAAAACATCTCTCTCAATTCAATTAGTATTAATGAACTTCTAAATCAATACCTCTTTCTGCAGATGCATGGACCAGTGGACGACTGATAATGGACATCGTTTTATTGTGGAGATCTGCTTCTCATGTACATTGTTACAGTTAAACAAATGTGAAAATGAATCTTTGTTGGAAGACAGAATAAGTAACTTACTCTGTTGTGGTATTAACCACCATTTTTACCAAACGTGTTGAAGAATATCACAGTGCAACATTACTAACTATTAAACGACTTGTTTTATTGTTTTCTCTTGTGCAGACTTTTAATTTAGACATATTTGACCATTATGTAACGTTAATTGGTAGGTTTGATCTGATACATTACCTTTCAAACATTTGGGGTTTGTACATTTTTGAAAGAAGTCTCTTGAGATCACCAAGGCTGCATGTATTTGATCAAAAATACAGTAAAACAGAAATATTGTGAATTATTATTGAAATGTAAAATAACTGTTTATTTGGATATTTTAAAATGTAATTATTTCTGTGATGGTAAAGCTGAATTGTCTGCAGCCATTATTACTCCAGCCTTCAGTTTCACACGATTCTTCAGAAATCGTTCTAATATCAGCATGTTAAAATGTCTTTAATATGCTGATTTGCTCAAGAAACTATTATCATAAATGTTGAAAACAGCTGTACTCTCTAATATTATAGAAACCATGTCACGCTTTTCAGAATTATTTGAATAGAAATAATGTATTTGACATAGAAATCTAAATGTCTTTACTGTTACTTAATCAATTTATTGTGTCCTTGCTGAATAAAAATAGTAATTTAATAAAAAAATCTTACTGACCCCAAACTTTTGAAATGTAGTTTAAGTTCTCTAAACATTTTACAACAAATAAATGGACCGTGCTCAAAAGCACTGAAAGCTGATTGTAATTCATAGCACCTATTTTAAAATCTTTCACACTCACAAAAATACACAAAACACATACATAGTAAAACTCTTCCTTGTAGTCATTGATCTGCTCTAATGGATCTCAATGCTCATTTCTTGGTATAACAACTACAATATTCCATAAGAGACATAAACATGACATTTTAAACTGCAAAACACCACCACGAATGGTGATTACCTATTGAAAGGCTGTTTCAGAGTACTAGGCCTGTATGCTGGAACCACTCTTAGTCAATTAAAATTGACTTACAATGCCAATCTTTATATAAAAACAATATACTTTAGCAATGAATTTTAAAACCAGGTTATGCAACATTACAAATCTCAACAATATGTATAGCCAATTGAACTGCCATCAAAAATAAAAAATTCAGTTACATTGGTTGTTTGCAAATGGCATGGCAGCAGTCACATGTGTCACGATTCCCTTTCAAAGCATTTGCCATGTTTGAGGCATGAGCCAAATATAGATGTGGCAATTCATGATTTTGTGATATTTTCAAAACCCTTCAGCAGTACTTCATACAAGTTTCTGAAGGACCTGTTAAAAAAGATTGAGCCACAAATAGTGGCTATGTCTGGGGAGGTTGAGGAGGAGGGGGTGGTGATAGAGGGGGGTCTGACTCGACTCTGCTGCGTTTGACTGGTAAGCACTGATCATGTGCCTTTCTGATGTGCCTGTACAAGTCTCCAGACTGTGTGTAACTGCGGTAACAGTAGCTGCACTCATATGGTCGCTCCCTAGTGTGCACAATGGCGTGTCTCCTCAGGGTGTAAGCACAGGAAAACGTCTTTCCACAAGTGTTACAAGTAGGCACGTCCTCTAAGTAACTCCCAAGCGACTCATGAAAATCCTCAAGGTACATGGCCTGTTGCTCGCGCTGGGAATTGGCTGGAAAAAGAGATGATGAAAAGCTGGTGGTTTCTGCTGTAGAAGGATTAGGACCTTGCGGTGAGGAAGGGAAAGAAAGGGGTTCTTGATGTGGAAGATGAATTAATGGGTGTGCAGGAATAAATTGAGTATCAGTCAACTCCTCGACATCATGATTAGTGTCATCAAAATCATCCCCATGATCTAAATCTGCATTTCTATCATCCATTACCTCTGTCTCATCTACATCATCAGACTCTTCATCAGAAATCACGATGGCCTCCAATTTCACTTTAAAATGATCTTCATTTTCTTCACTTAATGTCTGCGAAAGAGTTATTTTACGCTTATTTTGCATGTTTCTTGCATTGGGCAAAGTGTTCTCACGTCTCCTTTCATTGTGGCTCTGTGTGTGTTGTGAAGACCCAGGATTTCCAGCACTTTTATTCTGTAATTGGGGTCGAGACTGCATAAAAACTCTAGGTTCATGTTCTTGAGCAGCACCAGTGTTGTCCACACTGCTCAGAGCCGCGGCAGTGGCTACAACAGGTTGCGTCTCTGTCTGAATTAGTTCTGTCGAACTACATGGACTTGAAAGTGCCGACTCAAGGCTAGCAGTCCGTGCTGATATTCTTGTTTTGTCAGGTCTAGGTGAAGAACGATATGTGGACGGACCCGAGTCCATTCCTGGTTGGGTCGTGTCCGCCATTTCTGAACTCTCTGCACTGTGTGTGAGGAGATTAGCCATCCCCGCTTGTGTTTCGGTCTTGGTATCGATATAAAGTGACATTTGTTGGCTCGACTGTGGACAATGTCTTACTGCTCCATCTCTTTCTGTTTCTGCGCCAGGTACGTCTTCTCCACTCGAGCCATCAAGTTCTCCAGGTTTAGCTGACTCGTTTGCTCCAACTTCTACTCTTGTACTATCCGCCTCAGCCAATCCTCGACCCTGCAATCTTCTCTTACAAACTCGCACCACGTCATTCATATGTAGGAAGCTGGCTGCAGCGAGCACATCCTCTGGAGGGGGGTGGGCTGCTAATCGCAGAACCCCTTCGTACATAAAGTCAAGAAGGAGCCCAAAGGCTTGTGGGGTCACGATATCTCCATTAATAGTGACTGTGTCTCTTTGTGGCCCTCCGTTGATTGTGCTGGTATTCCCCATTGACTGATCAGAGTAAAACATATGGAAGAAAGGGGAGAAAGAGGCCAACACGGCACGGTGGGCTCCGAAACGAGTCGGGCCGACCTGCACAGTGCAGTCACATAGGAAACCTTGCAGACGCTGAGAGCGCAGGCTGGCCAAGAGCTGCAGACTATGTCCTGGAAACTCCATTTCCACTGAAAACCTAGTAGAGCCGTGGTATACTGTTAATATATAGTTTATGCAGTGTGCATATCATCATAATATAAGAATAATGTAATTCTTGTTAAGAGATGTTTCTTACAGTAATGTCCAGAGTGCTGACCAAGTCCCCAGGTCCACTGTAACATCAGCTCTTTTGTAGCACCATCATGTTTGTTTTATGATGGTGGTTTTCTGACAGTTATTCACGTTTCCAGTGAATTCATATGCTTGAATCTAGAAGCAGATTCTTCATCTTCTGGTACTCTTCACACATCATATATTTCTATTATAGGTCATTACACCAACGCACTGTAATATAAATCGAAAGCAGCGCCCTATATTTTTCTAGCATCTGGTATATTTATACTCTAATTTGTGTGGGGGAAATGTCCGCGATACGGCAATGTTTTCTTTTAGAACAATACATCACGAACACACACTTCTACGTGTAGTACGTTCAGTTTGTTTGTGCAGAGTGTTCTCTGCCACCTACTGGCGAGGAGGAGAACGAAGGCGGAAGCGTGAAGAATTAAAAACAACAGTAAAAAATTAAATATACACAAAATAATAATACTTAATTAAATATTTAATGGGGGGGGGGGGTCATATAGATTGATAATTACAAATTAGTGTTAATGGAGTATAATTATTACACACAGATAGATTTTTCTAATATTTTAATCGTTTTTATTTTTATATTTTCCATTTTAATTTTAGTTAACGTTGTAGTAATACTGCTGTAATTTTGGACATTTTTATTGTTGTTTAATATATATAATTTATACATATATAATATTTAACATATTTAAATAGTGTTATTAATTTTATTAATTTAATATAAATTAATATAGTTTACGTTTTAGTTATTTTAATACACCGTTAAACAAAATTTGACTTGGAAACTAGTTGAAATAAAATACGTTTACGTTTAGTTTAAAAAAATATAAATATTTTAGTTAACCTTTTTTATGTCAAGTAACAGTTTTATTGGTTTTAGTTTTAAGTACATTAAGAAATTTTATAATTACAAATATTACAATCTTTTTAAGGCTTTATATTAGTAAACTGGCATGTTTTATATTCTACTATAATGACTTTGACAAGAAACCTTTTCATCGGTGGCTTCACACTGATAAGTTACCCATGATTCTCCGCGCAGTCTGCGGCTCATTCAAAAATGGAGGAGGGTGAGAGAAAGTCAGAAAGCGAGCTCCGAACACCTTCCCAAACATCTGACCAGCAAACCACCAGCCCAAAACTAGAAACTGACGAAGATGATATCGAAACTAAGCTGGACATCAGTTCGGATAAGTTTGACCCTCTTCTCGCTCTGTATTCCCCGCAAGTGCCATTGCCTTACCCCAATATCAAGTGCTTTAATAACATCGCAGAATATGAGAGCTTCATGAAAGGCGGTCGAGGCCGAGCGAAACCCGAAAATGTGGAGAAAAAACTCCGAAAAGCACAGAAGGGTAAAGCAGACCCAGAGAGGATAGAAAGACTGAGGAGACTCATGGTGAACAACCCGGTTGAGGAGGAGGGAGAGGGAAGCGGAGTCAAGCGACCGCCTCGACGGCGAAAAGCGGCCAAAAATGTGCTTACCAGAATGCCACGTATGTTTCTACCTTCTGCTGTCTAGGCCACAATACGATAGTAAACACTAAACTGCTTATTCACTACGATAAAAATGCGTCTATCTAGTTAGCTCACTAGGTTCCGTGTTTTTCCCCAGTGCACACAGGCAGTCCATTAGGAGAGCTGAATAGATGTGTTCAGGAGAAAATCAGAGTCAAAGTTCACATCCGGACTTTTAAAGGGCTCCGAGGAGTGTGTTCTGGCTTTGTGGTGGCATTTGATAAGTTTTGGAACCTGGTAAGTATTAAATCACCATTACATTTATTATCATTGATAATAATCTTTATTAAATATAAATATGTGTATTTTTTATTCTGCTGATCCGTTTGGTGCCAGGCAATGGTGGATGTGGATGAAACATACAGGGAGCCGCTTCTGGGACAAGCTCTGTATCACGAGAAAGCACTTACTGTCACAAGGGTGATCCATTTAAATATACATATTCCTTATTTTGTCCTTTACTAATATTCCAGAAGTTATCAATCTAATATTGATTTTAAAAAAATTAAATAGAAAAATTAGCACTTTTTTAATTGTGCTTTATACTGAAGAATTTTTAAATATATATTTTGATTCTCTTTAATGTAATTATATTGCTTTATAAATGTATTTTAATACGTTTTCTATTACAGCTATTTGACAAATTAAAGGTTCAAGAGACAGTGGCTCTCAGCGCGGTCGAGAAGAAGCCAGAGCTACACAGTAGTTCATCTCATCCTCATCTCACGGACCAAACCAGGAGAACCGACCCCAAACATTCCCAGGACAGATCTGAACACTCCAAGAAAGACAAGACCACATTAAAAGCACCACACAAATCTGAAACCAAGCCTAAAGTGAAGTATGGAAGAGTGCACACACGTCATGTCAATCAGCTTTTTATACGAGGAGAAAACGTTCTTCTTGTGAACCTACAGCAGGACTAAAGACTACCCAGATTATTTGTTTAGTGTACTTTCTATGGAGATCACCCAGAAAGGTTTTGTAAATGAGTGTATAATATTGAACAGGTGAAAACAATGTTAAAAGCCGAGTAAAATGAACTCTTTTTAGTTGTGACTGGTTGTTTATGAAAGGTAACATACTCAACGCACACTATTTGTGTTTGCTTTGAATGACCACTAGGGGGAAGTAAGACACTGATACACTATAAGCATTAACATTGCACATTGAGTAATTTTGTTGAATTTTAACAAATTATCAGAGGAGAAATGGCAATATATTTAAGACATCTTTGGTGTTCTGTTCAAATGAAAGTCAATCTGTCAACCCCACTAAAACGACCAGCCAATACACTCTCTTATTTTCTTGTCAAACAGTATTTTCTATTTAGACATTTACCTCTTTTAATGTAAAAAAAAATGCGGTTGGGTCTCTGTGGATTAAAAACAGTATAAATGGGTTAATTGAGCTGTTGTAAATTGCATGTAGCACTCAAGGCTTTTTGTCTTGACATGTTTGAGTGTTATTTTTCCCCTTACTGCATATATTAGCCATATACACATTACTCTCCTCATGAAATATATGAACAACTCAATTTTTTTTAAATCTTAGTCTCCCAATGTGATTTAATTAGTCATGTGTCCTTATACAATACTTTAAATCATTCCCCCTATTGTTGTATGAAGATCTTTTATCATTGTTACGGATATTTATGGTTTAAACCATAATTGTTGGTCAAATTGCTCCATATTCACCTTCGAAAATAACCTAACCTGTAAAGAATGAGTCAAAGAATCCAAACCTAGTAAAGAAATAGTTTGTTTTTCCATCATAATAGTATAGACTACTTACTAGAAATGTAAATAGTCTTTCACAGCTTTGCCATTTGGCACCAGCTTTTTTGTGTGTGTGTGTGTTTTCCTTTAAGCTCACATTTCTTAAAATGACATTCATTTTACACCAATTAAAAAGTTCACTGGCAAAGGATCCAGGGAAAATGGGACATGTGGCTGTATTGCTTTTCATCCTATTAATGCATGCAATGTTAACGTTTGGGGTCAGGTCCTAAGAGGGCTCTAAGAACACTATTTTTAACACATGAGCTTGATTAGAGGAGATAAAAACAACAAGCTTCATGGTGAAAATGGAAATCAAATCTTTATTGTCATTCATAAAAGATCATAAGTACAATCAAGTCATTATATGAAACTGGAAACATTAAACATTCTCAGTGGAAGATTTAGTTTTTTGTTGCTTGCTGTATATTTGCATAAACATATAGTGTTTCCTGGAACACTCCCCAACCACCCAATAGTTCAGATCCTACAGAACCCAACAAATCTGACTACAAAAACCTAAACCAACCCTTCAGAAAAAAAGAATGGAAGGAAAAAGGAAGAATTGGGTCATTTTGCTTGTAAAAAGCCTCAGATTGGAAGAGAGGGGCTTGGCTAACTTCAGTGGACACCGGACAAAAACAGGTGATCTTGACAATACAATGATGGTCCTCTGGATACAGCATCCAACTGTTTGCTACCAGGCGTTACAAACACAGCCTCAACTTACACTCAGCAGAAGCAGAACTGCATACAAATACGAACCCGTATCAGGTTCAATTATACATACAATCCTTTTAGTCGCCAAAACTCGTCCTTATAAGTTATCCATGCAAAAACATAAAAAAATGTGCAGTTATGTACTCAACTAGATATAACTTCTTTAACAGTACCTTTAATACTGTACTTTTCATATCGTCCTAAGAGTTAGAAAAAAAGGCAAGAGACTGACAGGCACCATGTGTTTTAAGGACAGATTTAACATTTTCATAAAGATGCAAAGTAGATTAGATTTTCATTGAAAAAGTACACTAACTATTTAAGGCCACAAAGGTTGATTTGGAATCGTCATTCTATCATCTTGATGTTTGAGTACTTCATTTATCTTCAGATAATGTTGGTTGAATAAAAATCAAATACAAAAATGCCAAGTGATCACAAACTTTACTCCATACAAAAATCCTCACCATCATAATTCATTAATCTTGTAACTCAATAACTTATTGTCTGCTCGCAAATATATTTACAGGTTATCATCTTAAGGCAGAGTAGAGGAAAGGCCAGAATTGATCGTTAGGATTTTTCGACAGCATTAGAAACCCAATACTTCCTGGGTTAAATTAAGAAGTTACGTGAAAGTAGAAAGACAACCGGAGTCATTCCCGATCATCACATTCCTTAAAGCAATATCCCGACGCAATGGAAAAGTGGGACGTGCATGTGCAATGACTGAAATGATTCTGAGCACAAACCAGCCGCCCTTGATAGGGCTCCTTGGTACAGCTGATCAGAAGAACATTGAAAATAATATAATCATCCAGTTGTACATGAGCATCATTTAAACAGATATTTCCTGCATGGCTTTATTTGACATCATTCAAGTAGTCTTTGTCTTCTAGCTCTTCATAGGTTCTTCATGGTTACATCTAGAGATGGACTGTTCACTTAATACTCTGCAGTTCATTTCCCAAAGTTGGCAAAATCTGCAAAGGCATCTTGTTTAGGCTGTCCCATGGCAGGGTTCATACCCATGACCGGCATTCCCGTACCCATGCCCATGCCTCCTGGCATCCCCATTTGAGCTGTGGACATTCCCATGTTCATATTCATTCCCATCATGCCCTGATTGACTGGCATCCCTCCCATGGTTGGCATGGTGCTACCTGTCATGCCAGGCTGCATGCCCATGTTCATTCCTCCCATCATGGTGTTGGTGGGCGGTCTGACCATTGCAGGAGCAGCCTGCATGCCCAGGTTCATTCCAGCAAAGCCCTGAGTCATCATATTCACAGGAGGCTGAACTCCTATTGCAGGATAAATAGAGAAGGGAAAAATGAAAGTAATGGCTACCAATCTATTCAAATAATCATTTTTTTTTAATCTTTTTGTCATTTAAAATATTTATAAAATATACTTTAACACTGTTTAAATAATAACTAAATATACAGTATATTGGTTTTTTAAAAACACTAGAGGGTCGGTAAGATTTTGTTAAAATATTTTTAAGGTCTCTCATTAAGGCTGCATTTATGTGATCAAAAATACAGTAAAAGTAGTCAACTGTTAAATATTATTAATTACATAAAAAACATTTATTATCAATGTTAAAAACTGTTATACAGCCTTATTAGGAGATATGCGTCTTGATTGTTTTTGTTGCAAATTGTGATTACAAATGCCTTTACTGTCACTGCTTCTATGCTGAATAAAGTTTTAATATCTCAAAAAAAAAACTTAACCCCCAAACTTTTGTAACTCTACAAATACAAACTCTATAAATATTACTTATTTGAAACAAACGACAGCATACATTAAATGAAAACAGTAAAAATTTTCAAGCTCTAATAGTAATAATATCGATTTTAGTCAAGACCGAGTCCAAAGAGGTTCGAGTCCGAGTCAAGAACGAGTCCAAAGAGGTTCGAGTCCAAGTCCAAATGAGACGGTCAAAACAGAGAAAGTAAAAAATAATCTTCTTCAAAACCACATATTTAATTATTGATAATTTATGTGATACGAGAGACGGCATATCTTCTATTCTAATATAATAATTTTGCATTATTGTTTGTAATGATCTAAAAGTATGTGCAGCAACACTGTAGGATCAAATTAGGCTATTTTATTTCTCCTCCTGAGACCCAGCTATGGAGTTTTTACCTCTGTAGTGGACATTCTATTTTAGTGAATTTCTCTGAGACCTCACATGTCACAGTTATAAGTCTGGATGTCCTGTATAGAGCACATTCAGGGCTTTATAGAGATACTAAATATTTTTAAACACTCATACGTCTTTAAAGATGGCTATATTTAATTTAGTGAAAATTTGTACATCCTTATGGAAATATGATTATTTGCTGTAATGTCTTTTACATCTGAATCATTTTCAGATTGTTTGTCATAAAGCAACATCTCAGGAAAATGTTATGGGTTTTCAAATTCAAATATAACTTCCTGTTATGAAACAGGACATCATTTCATACATGCTCAATGTAGAGGACACCAGGACTAAAAGCATGTTTATTATGCATTTTGGGAGACAACAATTGAATAGGGAAATAAATGATATATCAGTTTGCTTATGAAATATTATATATTATTATGAAAATCTGGCCATGACTCCCATTATGAAAATAATTTTTCAACATTCTGTCCCAACAGCAACACATTAATTTGCAAATTAGATACAGTGAATAGATACACTGTAGATGCAACTTTTTCTTTATTAACCCTCTAGTTAAAGAAAAGTATATTCTAAGTGCACCACACATGACGTTGTCTTCATGATGTAAATGTGAAACAAATTACTAAATATATTTGCAGAAAAGATGCATGAACAACAACTGCATCTTGTACACACTTTTATTATGCATATTATATTCATATTAGGCTATATGTTCTGAAATAATACAAGACAAATGCTCAAAAAAACTCAAGTAATTCAAATTCAAAATGACTGAAGGTATAACACCTAGAGTGCTATTATTAACTATAAAGGCTCTGTAAAACAATGAACAGCAGTTCTCAGCCTGTCACCCTGATGCAAACCTAAAATATCAGGTATACAGTACATGTACAGTAAGTTTCTTCACGGGTTTTGTATTCAATTACGCTGCTGTTCCATTGTTTGGCACTCTAGTTATTAAAAGATGTTTAACTTGTATTTTCCTATTTCACTGCTCTGTGTGAATGGCACCTAGAGAGCATCACACGTGAGTGGTTAATCATCGACATGCGGTTGGATCAGGGGCGTAACCATGGTATAGATTTTGGGGGTCCAAATGTGAGCCCTCCCCAGATATTTTTTTAAAGTTCAGTCGCGGATCAGATCGTAAACAAACAGGCCAGGCCATCAACGAATGAATAGAGGCTTATCAATGGAGTGGAAGTGCGGGAACTCCTTGGTCTGTGACTCCAGCAGTTCATTATTCAGCCTATTTTCAGGGTATCATGCTATAATACTGAGCCATTTAAACGTGATATTTTTTCACATTTATTCAAAAATTGCCGCGGTATTTTTGACCATGGCACTACTTTTTAGGTGTCTACTTGCTTACCGTCTGAAAAAAAAGGCGAATGTCCGCCTGTTCGTCCTGCTTCTTTCTTTTAGCTCCTACCTTCATTTCATTTAAGCACCAGTGACAGTCGGATTGAGCGTTTTTTTCAAACGATGCTGCGAGCGGCGTTTACGGGCTCAACCAAGTGTACAATCGAGGGGGTCATCCAGTTTTGTTTCCCTCGTTTTTCCTAAATTGAAAGTAAATCGGAAATAACAAAGTATATGGTGGTTACGCCCATGGGTTGGATTGTTCTTTTCTCTTTACTGTTATTATCAAAGTGTCTAATTCTAAAGTTTGGCAAAATCGCAAATTGACCTGAAATGAAAGTGAAAGCAAAATGCACGGGCATTAATAAGGTATTTAAAAGCGAAGGAAAGTGAGAGGAAAACTCCAACGAACTTTGTACAACCAAACTGTATTATGCAACTTACATGTCTGTGGCCAAAATAAAGATTATTTATGCCTCCACACTCAGAGCCAAGCACACTCATATGACCAGCTGCATTTAACAGGCGACCAATGACAATGCTCGTTCTAGATGGAGTTAAACCAGTTCGTTACCCGTTTGCGGAACAAGCGAGCCAGATTTATGGTTTTGTTTTGAAAGAGAAAAAAAAGCATATATTGCTGGACTCGGTCGAGACCAACTAGAACATTTGGCGAGTCCGATGACCAAGTCCGAGACAAGTCCGAGTCCAAATACCAACGAGTCCAAGACAAGTCCGAGACGATAGAAAAACGTCTCGAGACCGGACTCGAGTACTACAGCCCTACTCTACATCAGTATCTTTGCTTACCTTGCATCATGTTGAGTGTGGGCTGAGAAGGTTTGGGTGGCAGCATGCCAGGGCCAAGGTAGTCCAGACTTATGTCTACATTAGTGTTGGACCAGGTGGAAGGCAAAGAGGCTTTAGGATTGGGCTTCTGGGCCATCGGTTGCTGGGGCATCAGTGGGCTCCCCATCGAGTTAAGCGGCTGCAAAGAAAAAGAAAATCAAATCAGTTTTAGAACAAACCATACATGTTAGTATCCATATGATCAAACACAATGTTTTCTCTGATTTTGCTAAGATGATACCGCTCTGCCGCAGTTCAAGCATGATAATTAAAATTCCCCAATGACCATGAATGTTTGCCAATGGCAGAATGACACAAGTCAGAGAAGATGAAAGGCACTATTAATACTCCAGAACATTACACTGTGGTCTTTCAGGGTTATCAAGACTCTTGATTTAAACAAGACAGAAATGTTGGTTGAGAGGCATTGTCTTCTCCTAAAATTATTTCAGTATGTAAAAATGCATCTCAAGTCCCTCTAATTATACCATCGGGGGGTTGCTTTTTTCTTTAGCCAAACAAAACATGCCATTTTAAAGTAGGTCAGGCTTTTAGCATGCAAATATTATCTTTGTGCAAGGCTTTTGTTTCAATTTAATGGTTTTCTGACTTAAACTTGTTCCTCCTCATTCTGCCATTCTCTGTGATGGGCGTCCCAGGGGGACTGGGGATGATGGGTAATGAGGAGGGGGTGGGTGGAAAATTGTGCCGATGCTGCGTGTTAACCCTCACTTGTTTCGCTTTCATGTTGACTGCTCTCTAAACCGCTGGCTCTGAACCTCGGCCAGAATTGTCTTTTCTTGCGTAAATAGTGTTTAGTGTGCAGTTCCACTTAGATGAGCTGCATTAAGTACTCCACAGATGGGGGATCGGAATGAAAACCACATTATCTATGTGTAACTCTACATCACTTGGTTTTATCTTTATTCTTTTATTGTGCTGTAAAAATAATGTTGAGGGACGGCAATGCACAAACGTCTATTATAGGTGCAACACCTAATGAAATGCATAGTTATGCTAAAACTAGGTATCTACAGTGGCACAATCAAAATCTTTCAGAATTAATTAGTTTGGGCTTGTTGTTTTTTTTTGGACCCAAGTCTCTCATGTTCACCAAGACTGTATTTATTTAAACAAAGGTAGTGAAAACTGTAAAATTGTGAAATGTTAATATTTTAAATAACTATAATTAACAATATTATATATACACATTTTTAAACAAATAATTTGTATATTTTAAAATGTAATTTATTCCTATGATGGCAAAGCTGAATTTTCAGTAGCCATTACTCCAGTCTTCAGTGTCACATGATGCATCAGAAATAATTATAATATGCTGATTTGATGCACAAGACAATTACTTGTCAATGCAGCTGTACTAAATATTTTTGTGGAAAGCCACGATGCTTTTTTTCAGGATTATTTGATAAATAAAATTCAAAAGAACTGTCACTTTGATATCAATTCAATGCATCCTTGTGAAATAAATGAGATTACATTTACATTTATGCATTTAGCAGACGCTTTTATCCAAAGCGACTTACAGTGCATTCATGCTATACATATTTTTGTCAGTACATGTGTTCCCTGGGAATCGAACCCACAACCTTTGCGCTGCTAATGCAATGCTCTAACCACTGAGCCACAGGAACAAGATTATTAACTATTAATTTCTTTCAAAAAAGGAAAATAGTGTGACATTTTTCTCTTCTCTGAAAATGAATAAAAAATACTGATGGCCCATCCTTTATGCAAGAAAATTAAGGATTAGAAGATACCACCTGCAAACCAACATCAATAGCAAGTAGCGAATCATAGTTTTGATAATGTAAACTGAAATAAAATATATATAATTTCAATGGGAAATCAAAATGGAAAAGAAAACTGGGCTCTTCAAAGCATTTCACGGTGCCTTGATCTAAAAAAAACATGATTATAGAAGCTATCAAGTACTCATCTCTCAAAAATATATAGTAGATACATTGAGACAACTCTCAAAGGCAGTAGGCACCTGAGATTTGGACGTTGGCATGCCAATGGTCTGAGAGGTGGTCATGAAGTTCATGCTTTGGAAGGTGCTGAAGTTAGTGGTCTGAGTGGAGCCCATTAGGTCAAAGAGGTCGGATGAGGGTGCTGTGGATGCAGGGACAGGGACAGGGGCAGGAGTCGCCTGCAGACCTGAGAAAAGGTCTATTCCTGCAGGGTTAACAGGCTGAGCTGCAGGGATGGCTGGCTGGGTTGCAGGAAAAGCGTTCCAATCACCAAAGTCTCCATTCCCACTAGACGCTGGAGCTGAGGAAAGACAAAAGCTTCTGATGAAATGATACACCGAGACGCACAAAATTATAGAGAGCACAGGGAACATAGAAGGAAGTTGTAATAGTTAGGAAGCTTTTTGATCACAATACATATTTGTGCTATTACTGCACAAATTCCACAATCTTGCTTCATATCAGGCTTTATCATCCAGCAAAGGATGTGCATTTGCATGTAAATGAGCAATACAATAATCTAGAGAAATGCAAGAGAACTAGTAATGAAACTGTCAGGGCACTGAAGATGCATGAACATCAAAAACAATCTCAGACGGTCACGTCAGCTCAGTCCCAAAAAAGCACAGGGAGACATGTCACACCCAACAAGAGCTGAAATGTGTCTGTGCTCGTTAGCTTTTAGCACAGCAGCTCACCATATGGCTGCCCCCTCCTCTCGCTATTTAAGAGCTTTCTGCTTGGAGTATTTCATAAACAGGCAGCTGAGGATGGCAAACTCCGGTCCAGCAGAAAAACAAACAGCCTTCTGTTATATTCCCAGAACTATATTTAAATAACCATATAAAAACACACACATATCACCACTTTGTGTCTTTCAAGTTGCACTCCCTTAAGGCTTTTATTTTAACATGTGAGTTTAATTAGAAAAAAAATGGCTGACCCCAAACTTTTAAACAGAGGTATATGTTGTTGTAAGTAGAAGTAAAAATAATCAAGAGTTTGAGGTTGTATTTTTGACCTGATGGTGTGTTATGAGGTTATATAAACATACCAGCTGATGATGGAAGACTGGCTGCAGCTGAAGAAGAAGAGAAATCAGCAAAACCTCCAAACAGGTCAGAGCCTAGAACGAAAGAGAGAGATTTAATTATGATGTTCTAGATTTGTGAAACATATCAATCCCCTACTAATATCCAAAGGAAAAGACAAAAATGGAGAACACAATAAGAAACATCTGTTGGAGTCTGTGAGGGGCACACACACTCAGTCACGATACATTCCAGCAGCCTGTGGCTGGAGTTATGTGGAGGAGGACAGATGCAGCTGTTTGGCTGGTGGTGGAGGAAGCAGGACGGTGAGGAGAGAGATCTACGCATCTGCTCAGCACTACACACTCACCAGGGACTTTGACATCTGGCCCCAGTGCCTAAATGCTTCAGCAGGCAGCAGGAGTGCAGGAGAGCGCATATGCTAAACTTCACTGTGCGCACCTCCCTTTACGTCCACACTGCTAAACTAATGGCATAGTGCTTCCTGCTACTTTGACTTATCTCCTCATCCATTCTTCATGTATATCCAACTACGACTTGCACAACTATTCATTAGTATTTGACCAGAACAGTAGTTTGACGGAAATATTTACCTTATGTAAATTACTCCGTGTTCTATTTATGACAAGTTCAATGCTGTGTTGATCTAGTGTGTCTGAGTCCATTGCAAGATCCATGCTGCTTACAATTTGTATTTTCTGTCAGCCCTCTGGGCGATACTTGATTATCTTAAAGGTGGTTTGAAAAACCATGTTTTGTGAACAAAGCACTATTGGGATTTATTTTTACTGTTGCAAAAAGTGGTAGAACAGTGCAACCCTGCTTCTTTTAGGGACGAACCCTTCAATATTACTTCTTCTAAGCATACTAAAGTGAAATGTTCTTGCATGCTCAGATGTTGAGGTAGTAAAAAAAAAAAAATACATTCTATAATATTTTCCTCAGCCAAAACTCTCCACCAAAATATTCTTAACTTAGAGAAACCCAGAGGATGCATGATACTGCGGTTACCTTGGGAAGCTGGTTGAGCAGGTGCAGGATCTGCCGAGAACAAGTCCACCAGACCAGAACTGGGCTGGCTCACTGCTGATGTGGTCTTTGATAACAAAGAAAGGACAAACTGAAACACTCTTAACAGCAACCACAAGATGTCAGTGTAGAGTCTACGTTATTTTGAATACAAGTTTATAATTTCATTTTACACTATTTATTAACAAATCTCTCCTTAAAGTTACATTATCGATGTGCCCAGGTT
This sequence comes from Gymnocypris eckloni scoliostomus, assembly GCA_027564155.1. Classification (NCBI taxonomy): domain Eukaryota; kingdom Metazoa; phylum Chordata; class Actinopteri; order Cypriniformes; family Cyprinidae; genus Gymnocypris; species Gymnocypris eckloni. Next base: position 24,002,323 of record CM050426.1, read on the forward strand.
GTCCGAGGTTTAATTAAACAAGAAAAGTCTAGTGCTGGTAGTGTAGCTAGTTTTTCTCACTTCTACCTGGCTTGTGTTTGTGTTGGTGGAGGGTTTATCGCCAATGTAATGCGTAGCTGCTCCCAGGTCTATCGTTTTGGAGGGAATGCCTCCTCTCTTACGAGTGGCAGTGGTCTCTGTGGCCTGGACGATCTGGACACTTTTGGTTGTCACCGTCGATTCATCATCTTTAAATTCTGATTTCCCCGACTGCCCGTTTCGCGTTCCCCGACGGTCCTCATCTCCTTCACTATACAAAGATAAAGCATAAGCTTATGTATGATCACAAACGAAAGGCTTCCTTTCTTTGAGAAGGATTAGATAAAACACTATCAGTCCATGACACAACTGTCAACAATTTGTTTGCATAATTAGTTATAACATTTCTACTATTTGTGTTTAAAACTAAAACAAAAGAAGACTGGCAGAAAAGGAGTTTCCAGGTGATCTGAAAGGGGAAAGTGAGACGGCCTGGAGGTCCTGACCTGAATCTGTCAGGCGAGTCGTCCCGGTCTTTATTGCGGAACATGTTGATGGTGTCATCAATGGTGCTTCCGATCTTATCGCCGATCTCTCCCAGTTTGTCACTGAAAGGGAAAGCCCCCTTGCTTTTGTCCCAGTCTTCATCCCATTTGGAGCGTGACTCTCTAAAATCAAACTTGTCCTCTGCTGCAGAATGCATAAACAGGACAGGAAATCTGTTATGTTTTTCACACGTATTATACAGTCAAACTTCATTTAGAACTCATATATGGAAATATAAGGAATAAAAGAGTTAATCCCACAAAAACATATCTGGCTAATTAAAATCAGAGGGAAAAAAACATTTAGCAAAAAGAAAATGAAGCTCACTGATAAATGAAACACATTTTCAGACCTATTTTAATTACTGTCCTGCAGTTAGATGTTTTACTTCAGAGCTTGTTTGCAATTTTCATTATTCTTAATAGTTATGGTTAGTGGTTCTCATTAGAATTTAATTACTTAATTAGCATAAATTAAAGGCAGGACAATACATATTACCATGAAGTAATAATACATAGTTAATTTAATTAATAAAGCAGTTTCTTTTTGTTGATTATACGGTTTATAATGGTGTGCTTAATTGTCATCAAAATGATTAAAAAACTGGTACTAAAAAGAGACTTAATGTTGTAATGCAAAACATAATTTATTTTTCCAGGGGTGGGGTGAAATATGACCCAGGGTGAGATTCACAGACTAATTTGATGTTAATGTAAAGAGAAGTAAAATTAGTATAAGATGCTTCCTCACGGGTATATTTCATAACTAAGAACTGTGGTTACATTACTGAATATATGTGCAGGCCATCATCTCAAAAACACAATAAAATACATATATATCAAGTTTCATTAAACTTTAGAGCGATGCGACTGTCAAACTAAACATGATACCAGTTCAATCTAAAACAGCCATTACAAATAACCCATTGCATTTTTCCTTCCCAATCAAGGACATCGAAAACATGAATTATGCTGTCATGTGAAAACGCAGCTATCAAAACAAATCTACAGTACAGTTCACTCATCTGGCAATGCAAACCCTCCAGGGACAACAACAGTGGAGAGGAGACCGAGGACCTCCTTGTTTTCAGAGGGTCCCGATTAGATATATTCCTTATGATAAATGTGTTTTTGTGTGATGTAAAAAAAAACCTTGCAAACCTTGATAAATATGACAGTGAGAATGGTGTGTGCGCGCGCAAATAAGAAAGAGAGAAAGTTAGGGACTTACAGTATCTGAAGCCCGACATACTGTCAGAAGACACGCCTATATACTTGTCCTTGTTTTTCTTGGCCTTCTTCCTCTCCTCTCTCAATCGGTCATCATTTTGAACAAGCTCTATCATATCCTTCACCTTCTGACGCACATTGACACCTTGGTCCTTGCCATTCTCATCTGAAACACAAAACCCATTCATCCTAGTATCTAAGAGACATCAAGCAGTGTATATGACAGATGAATAATAATATAAGCTTTTGCTTGTGCAGTTCACTCACCGACATGATGATAGCTCTCAATTGAACGCAAGTCATACAGGTGCTCTCTTGAACTAGTAACAACCCGTTCAGATCCATTTTTAATCAAGTACGCCAGCAGCAGTAAAGACTGCGGTAGAGAGGACAGTCAAGTTCATGACAGATTACAGCAAAACAAAACCATTTCAGTCCTTATACCGTCATAAGTAAAGCATACCTTGTAAACTCTTCTCCAGTTTTTCTTGTTGTCTTTCAACATTCTTGTCCACAGCATGTTCATTAATTCTGGAAACTGCTCGTACATGAATGTGGCCCTGAAATGAAACAAAAAATAAGAGAGGCTTATCTTAAGAGACTTCATATTGGATGTATGTTTAACTGTTGACAAATACAAACATAAGATTCAGAGGAAGAAAAGCACAAATCAAGCATCAAAATCCCCTCCACTTGCCTAGCGATCTCCCCCATTAACTGTCCAGATGGTCCCCAAGGGTCATCGTTGGTGGCTTCTCGAACTTTAGACTCGATTTCTGTATAGTTCATCACAGCATTGGTTCTGTAAGAATGAGATTAAACACAACATCCTTTTAGTAAAGTCAAACATCCTTTATTTAGACTGATTATATGAGAAATAAATGTATCAGCAGGAAAAAGAAGTGACTTTTTAATTAATTAATGGATGGATTAAGGAGTCTATGTTGAAAGGAAGTTTGTTTGGCTGTGAAACTGGAAGAAAAACTTCCTTTTATTATTAAACAAAAATAAATGTTAGGCAGAATATCCAACATCCTTTAAAATCGCAAAACAATTACCTTGAATAAAACAGGGATATTTGTGTAACTTATTTAGCCCTAAAAGGCTTATAGTAGTACCATAAGCATACACATAAGTACTCTAATAATAAGCATCTTAAAGGGGTAGAGGAGGTACAAAGTTGTCCCTTACAGGCCCCAGTTTTTGCACATTCATTCTGACAGTGATTCTGCACTTTTCCATAAAACAAAAGCAAACTGTTAAGCTCCAAAAGAACAAAAAAAGCATAATAACAGTATCAAAAATGTAATCTCAAATCATTGAGCCATTATGAAATTAAATGCGGCCATACAAACTGCCTCAATCACACTTGTGCTTATTTCAACATTGTGTATCACGATGAAGCATGAAAACATGGACATTATGCAAATTATCTCCTTTGTTGCTCCAAGGCGGAAAATCATAGGCTATGTTTCGAACATCATGAAGGTGTGTAAATTATGAGAGAACAGAATCTGACTATGCTATATACGGGTTATTTATTAACAGTGATTATAGACACACTGAAAATCACTTCCTATTTAAATTATCTGCCTTATTCCTAAACAATGCCTTCCTAAGCCAATGGGCGAGACTTCCGGTTCATTAGCCGCTATAGGGAAATAACGAGAATAACAATGTGCAGTAAACGTTAAAACGGCTTGCATTACAAACCAGTGTTCATAATTAAGATAATACACTAAAATAATACAATAAGACACACCAATTAGTAGTATCAAGCAGCAAAACGGGCGGTTTTGTACAGCTAATATTAGCTGGAATGAAAAGAGACCGGAAGCAAAACCCATTAAAATGTACAAATGGCCACACCCCTTGTTACGTGAAAAATAAGGTGGATATATAAAGCATAGGTTATATTTGTGTATCATGCTATATGGTGAGTTAGTAACCATTTAAAAATGCCCTGGTGTCAGTAAAACTACTTTTTATTGCCTAGTTAAAAGAAAGTTAGAATAGTCATTTAAATAATGCCTAAAACATTATCAATCATAAATCTTAGACCCCACCTTCATTTGAATACCGGATGGAGATAACAGCAAAGCAGGGCCAAAATCTTGTATTATGTGAAACCAGTTTAGCATTAGAGGCACATAACCAGAGTGACAAAGAGTGGTTATACAAGACACACGAGATCTCAGTATATGGGTGGGGTGTAGGACAAACTCGCTGAGAATAGATGGTGGATCAAATAAAAGCACCCCATGGAGTCCTCAGTCTTTCCTACTCCTAAAAATCACTTTGTGGTTTTAATAAAGATCATTGTCATTTTCTTTAGAAAATGTCTAGTGTCTCAGTTTACAGCTTACTGGGAGAAAACACCTTAGTATTGTCTTTCTCAATGGAAGCGTAAACATAATATGAAATAATTACAATAAAAAAAGTCTTTTTTTTTCTTTCTCCCTACATCCTTGTTTCCCCATTTAAGGTTTAAATCACTTATAGACAATGACAGATTCATAAAGGTAAAAAAGATGTACAAACCCCCATAAACTATCAAACACAAAACTTCAGCAAAGTTTGAGGTGATAAAAGAGGTCAGAACATCCCTTTTCTTATGCTTGCAAGGTGCAATCATTTCTTTCTTCAGAGTAATCTGGGATAAACAAGACTGTGTCCAATCCTTCAAAAACACACCAAACAGGCCAACCGCATTAACTGGTTTCACAGCTTGAGGATAATGCAGGCTGCTTGATTTTTATTTAAGGTACTACTGAAATTATTTCCACAGTTACACGATACCCATGTCTGAGTGATGATACCATCTACTACACTAAATACTATAATACAGAAGTCTTCCTGTGGCATCTCCGGACTTTCACACCATTTAGGAACAGGCTCATTGCTTTACCAGCATGAAGCTAAATTCCCCACACATTGTCAGTCCACCCATGGATACACTTGGCAAGAGGTCTGTTAAAATGTCATACTGTTAGTAGAGATGGCAGACTGATTTAGGAGGCAATAAGCTACATTTCTCCACCTTGCTACATTGTTATTAAACTTGCTTTGCAAAAACAGGATTTTTTTTTTTTTTTGCAGGTCATGATGAGTATTGGCCGTCAAGAATAGATAGCATTGATTATTTGCTTCTCCAGAGATTTTCTGTAGTCTCTATTAAGTGGCTAGAGGCAAAACAATATGCTATAATGTCAGATACTTTATATCATCACATAGCATATAGTTCCACATCTGAAGAGGATTGTCTAAATGTAACAGTTTCAATGACATGCCCACTTATTAGGCAACACCCAAAGGTTTGCTTTCAGTAACGGCTTTTCTGTACTATCAGAAAAGGGCAAGGAAAAAAAAAAAATCAAGCTCAAAGTTACAACTTCTTTTATGATCACTATTCAATGTTATTCTTGAAGATACAATCCTTCTCAAGTTTCTGTGAACAATGAACTGAGAAATACTAAAGTCTAATAAATAAAACAGAAGTGTAGTCTGTGACTATGACCAGCAGTTTATTTTAAGACTGGAATTTCATTTGTTCTTGAACTTAGCACTTCTAAAGAAAAACATAATTCTGAATTCCCCACTGAACAACTATTCATAAAGACAGTATACGACAGACGGTTCAACAGTCTGAAAATGGTTTAGCCCTTAAATGGTTTCTGAGATGGCCCAATTTCTAAGAAAAATATAAAAAGGGGGTGCCAGCATATACCTAGGTGAAGAGAATTATGGACTAATGTATAAATACTTGCATCATTGTAGAATTGTAAAGCATAAGCAAATATGATAGCATGGTATAGTGGACAAAAGCACTGAAAGCGCAGAAGTCCAGTGACCTCTAAATAAATGTCTATAAGTTAAATGTGAGTATCATGAGATGCAAATTGAAGATAAAGATAAAAGCAATCATTTCAACAAAAATATAGCATTCTAGTATTTTTATTGGAATTTTTTTTTTTAGACTAAAATTTAGTCTAACAGCAACAGATTCCATGAAACTCAAAGGCTCCATTACAGAAGTTAGCAACCATCTTTAAACTTACAGCCTTTGTACCAGAATTACAACTAGAAAGTGTAAACAGTTTGCCAATTAATCAGCAACTGACACATGCAAATATGTACAAAGAATCGTTGTTCATCTCAGGCTACGTTAGCTGATTAGCTTGAGTAACTTAGTGCCTGACAAATAGCTATCAAACATTAAAAAGTTGTTGCCACTCCAATGCCAAGCAAAACACGTGCTCTTACTTAATTTTGTAATCAGAAAGGTTAACAATCAATACGTCGGTTTGGCAAGTAACGCGCTTTCAAACACAAGCGCCGTGTTTTGACAGCCAACACAAGTTTAGCAACCATCATAAAATTAGCCACTGAGTTAATAATAGTAAGGAAGTTTGAGGGTACCGTTTGTCTCATAAACAAAATTAAGTCGTAATAAAAAGAAAAATATCGTAACCGATTCGAAAACAACAGTTGCCGAATACACAGGCGAAATACATTAGTTTTAAGAGCACAACAAAGCTGTAACGTTAGTTAGCTACTGTGCTAGCTCCAGTCTCGAGAGTGTGGTGTGACGTCAATGAATGCGTACGTGTCATTTTCAACAGGTATGAGACAGGCCACCGAAATACTGTCGAAAACATTCACAATACTCACGCTTTATCAACCAGCTCCCTCACTTTCCACATATTCAACATCTTGGCCGTGTTGTTGGGGGTCTCGGTCGCGAAAACAGGTATTCCAGCCCTTGAAATCCACTGGTCGTGCCAGGCGAGCGGTCACGAAAGCCTGAGCATGAACTCTAAAGTTACGCTGCTTCAGACAGCGGTGGAGGAGCGCAGGCCAGACAGGTTACTGCGGAAATGCGCTGTCACTTACGGAAATTTCGTTGGCTGCTTCAGCAGAACACTACATCCTTGATAAGGATATGACATAAACCACATTAGCATATCCTCCCAGAAGTGGTTAGAGAATGTGAACAAAATTAACGCATGGGTTTGTTTAAAATGATAGTGAGAATGGATGAATAAATAATCTATAAATTATATGTATAATTCTACAAATTATTATACAATTATGTAAATTGAGATTCCAATTAATTAAATTTGAGTTTCCCACGTGAAAAACTACTATAGTAATTTATAGTAAATAGGCTACTGTTTTTGACTCATGCTATAGTAAAGTACTTGAATTAATTTGTTGTGGTAATTCTATAGTTGCTGTGGTAATTAATATAAATAAATTACTTTACCCAATACTGTACTAAGTTTTCTACAAATGTATGGTATATTATACTACAATACATTACAGTTTACTGTAGTAAAAACTAATGCATACTACAGTATTTATTACAGTTTATCAGTTAACTAGTTAATACTAGAGTACGCTGTAGCATTTACTAACAAAGTGTTGTAAATACTACATTACATACAGTATAATACACTTTACTATGTATGGTTCAAAAACCCTATAGTATTTATTATAAATTACTATAGTATTTTTTTCATGTGGGTTCTCACCAAGCACAATTCATTTTTAATATGACTTTAACAAGATGGAATTTAAGGATCAAGTTGTCAAAGTGTTTTACATGAAATTAATTAATTATAAATTAATGTAAAAATGAATATTAATAAAAAAAAAATCTGGTTTCTGGGACTGTTTTGTTTCATAATTTTACTTCATTTAAAAAAAAAATGGTTGAAAAGCCTATAACATGTTCAATTAGCTGTAAGTTTGTCTGATAATAGAAAATAGAACGTTGAAAGACTTCACGGTATGTACCTACACAGAAATGTATAGAATAAATAATAACAAAAAATAACCCTTAAATATTCAAGTGAAAGTATATAAAATATTATCTAGATAAAGTTTATTCAGACAAGTTTAAGGTGTATGCCACTGCCATGTTTTATCATTCACATATGCCAAGTATGAAACATTAGCATGGTAAAAAAAGAGTAGTCTTCTGGGTGTCAGCTCCAATAGGTAGTCCATTTCTCAGGAGCTGAGATGCCAAGACTTTGTGTGTTCTGGTAGATGGGCCATCTTAGTGACGGGTGAAAATGGAGGCCCTTCCACAAATGACAGCCCCCTGGGAGAGGAGAGCCTCTCGTGGAAAACAAGCATTAGGAGCTTCTTGCACACTTTAACAAAATAAATAAATAAATGTACAAAAAAACACTAAACAATGAAGAACATCACAGGAAACTGACAAAAAAAGAACCTATTTTACAAAAACAGAGCATGACAAGAGACAGCACTTAACGTCCCCAAATGCACCACACCCATGGGATCTGCTTCAATTACTGCTGCAAGTTCAATGAAGAAAACCATAGACAGCTTGACTGCGAAGACTGAGCCTATGAAGGAAATACTTTCAGAACCGAATATGTCAGAAAACATTTTCTTTTGGACACTAACATGCGTCTCTTACCTAGTTAAGTTTTTATTAAACAGCAAAATTCTAAATTAGTAACTATGGAAGAAAATATAGACTTATATGAGCAGTGATTTATCCATCAAATAGTTTTCAAATGGAGCTTTGATCAACCATAATACAGTTTGATCATATTACAATTAAGTGGTTATGATATTCATTGTTGAATATACACTCACCGGCCACTTTATTAGGTACACCTGTTCAATTTCTTGGTAACACAAATTGCTAATCAGCCAAACACATGGCAGTAACCATGTTAGTAATCTAGATGTGGTGAAGACGACTTGCTGAAGATCAAACTGAGCATCAGAATGGGGAAGAAAGGGGATTTAAGGGACTTTGAACGTGGAATGGTTGTTGGTGACAAATCTGCAGCAACTGCGTGAAGCTATAATGTCAATATGGACCAAAATGGAGGAATGTTTCCAACACCATGTTAAATCTATGCCACGAAGAATTAAGGCAGTTCTGAAGGCAAAAGGGGTCCAACCCGGTACTAGCCTAATAAAGTGGCCAGTGAGCGTAGGCCTATGTGTGAATGCATGAATGGAGTCACCTACAGTTTTAAAAACTGATGTCAATGCGCATACTATAAGAAAATGTATTAACTTCTGCATTTACTTTAATGCAGAATTGGCTATAAGTAATTGTCAATTTGTCATGAATAAATAAATACAATTCTCTAAAAGTAAAAGTCTGAGTAAATGTCAAAATGTCTGTAAAATGACAGGAGCAAAACATTAAGTGGGTAGATATGTTATGGTTGTCTAATTTATTTTGGCCTTGGATATAAGAAGAGTGATACTGATGAAATGAAAATGAAGGAAACAGCTCAAACAGTGGAAATGCTAATTGCATGGACTTCAAAGTGAAATATGCAAGAGAGATCTTGGCTGTAAATGTACAAAGGCCTCATTGTTTAAAATGGTCCATGAAATAAAGTGGAATATTTTTAGTCGTCCGTGATGTGATATTTGATTTTATGTCCCTAAATCAACATTCAGATTTGAAAACTAAAAGTTTTGTTCTCATAAATTAATATCTAATGTTTTGCCAAAAATAAATGATGGGAGGAAAATAGCATAGAAAATAACATTTGATCATTATCTAAAACACTGGCATGATGTGAGCTGAATTATCAGTAGGGGGCACTGTCACACAACATAAACAATTTTCTCTCTTTTCCCTCTACTCATAATATGTAAGGCCTAAATCATATTTCAGTCAGTATGTTTCACTTTGTTATCATTATAAACACCCTTAACTGCAGTGGTGTAATAATAGTTGGTGAATAGGTGCAATAATAGCCTACCTATTTGTAATTATAGATAATAGTATACAATTAGCTCAGAGTTTGCAGAGCTTGGCAAGACACTCTACTGAACTGTATTTAGATGAGGTTTTACAACACCATATAAACCCCACAGTTTTAACAGAGTTTCATATCTGCATTATGAGCTCTGTCTCAAATTCATCTTATAATTACCATCCCAAAACTGCCCCGCAGCACACACACACACACAGATACACAAACACGGTGCATCCTGGTGGAAAAGCAGAAGTGACCTGTCATGCAGAGAGAGGTCAGATGATGGATGACGTGTGGGTGGTTCTATCGCTTGGGAAAAAGACCCAGGGGCTGACTGTGGCCTGTGCAAGGGCCAACAATAACATCCTTAAATAAAACAGCATGAAAAGAGTCCCGTATCCCATAGCCAGTCCAGCGCAGGACTAAGCAATGGGTACAAAATGGAGCAAGAGCTGTAAAATTAGAGCAAATGCCACAAACAATGAACATTGTTTTGTAATGGCATTGTTAAAGGGGAAAAACCCAACTCTGCCGAGTTTCTGCAGATTGGAAACATGTGTGGTGAATAAAATAAATAAATAAAAATGCCTGATTTCCCACTCCCACTCTGAAATGATGTGCTGACCACATTTTCATGGGAAACGCTACAGCATAAACGGCAGAAATTAACTAGTGATCACTGTCCCATGGTCTTCTTTTATAAAAAGACAGTTTTCACTGGCCTCTTGAGGCGGCAACATGCGCTCAACAACATTTTGTTTAACAAATCTAGCAGGAGTTATAAGATAATGTGTGTTCATAATACGCACTTTTGCAGTAAAATCTTTCAGTATAAATAACTTTAAAAATAAATTGTAAAATGCCTAAAACGTCCCTGGAGGGACATTTTAAGCATGATATTTAATTGTGTCTTTCCTGAGTATTACAGTTAATAAACACATACTGATTATTGTAAATTGTTTATAATCGCTTACATATACAGCTATATACAAAGTCCTGGCATAGAATGAGTTAAAATCCACTCAGTGCTTTAGTCCAATTCCCAACATGTTCCTGTCGTTTTTGTGCCCCTGACACATTGTGTTCTGAAGCAGAAAGCATCTGCTCTTTTATGGGCAAATTCAATTAGTAATTAAGCTGAATAAAAAAGAGGAGTCAACATCTGGAGCCGTTACATGTTAATGTGATAAAAAAAAAAAAAAAAAGGTAAGATAGGAGAATATGGCGGTGTAAAATGTTCAAGGACGTTGGTCTCAAAGATACTTTTTCACATGTTAAGTTTATTCATCTGTAGAGAAAGGGTTAAATGGGAGATGTCATGTTTACAGAGACCCTGGAGAAGAATGCTCTTTGAAAGACAACTTAAATAACACAATTTTTATGAAAACTGGTGTATGGGGTTTGGATGCGAAATCACTTTCATTCTCACACCCCCATTGACTAAAACAAAACAAAAGACAACAGACTGTGGTATTGTTGGCGTGAGGAGAAGGAAAGATTCCATAGTATAAAAACTGAGGGGAATTGAGATAAGACAAGCAAACAAGACCCAGCTGTGGAAAGGTACCGTTGGCAAGACTCCAGAAAGAATAGGGAGGGTTTCATCTACACCCACAACCATTACTTAATTAGTCCATAAGGTGAAATTACACCTATCCAACTATGAATACATAATCTCTATCATCCTTGAGCATTAAACAAATGAATCGCAGAACAAATGGGAAACAGACCACAAATAAGTACTCCATCTTGTTATGGGATGCTTTGTGGGATGTACAGAGTTAAAAAGAAAAGTGTGAATGATGTCACTCGAATCTTGATGGTTTCTCATAAATGGCAGGGTTTTATTGAGCCAGAGAAATAAAGATAGTCAGTTGCAGTTAGGAAATATGGGTTCACTGAGCAAGATTTACTGGAGAAGCTGTGCCAGACTACAATTAGACATGTTTTCTACACGGAAAATATTTAAAAGCAGTGTAAAGTACATGGGGGGCTTTATTCAAGAATAGATTATGTTTCTTTAGTATGAATTCGCATATAAAAAGTGTTGTTGGAAGGCTTCGTTAATTCTGAATGCCGTATCCACTTCCCTCATCGTTGGCACCATTAAATTAGGCCTTCAATTAGTAATGCAGCTGCTAATAAGTATATAAAACAGAACTCGGAGTAATTCTCTGCACTGATCCATCTGAATCTGTAGATATGAAGTTAAAATATATATGTTTGTCCTACATATATACGTAGTTTTGTAAGAAGTGCACATTTTAGTAATGCATTGAGCTTAAGATGTCAGGGAAACCAGAATCTTGTCTTCATCATCACACATAATGAGCAAATTTGACCGAAGTCAAGGCCGCATGATGGTTGCCTAAGTTATCTTTGGCTGCATTGAATTTGATCAGTACTGTGCATTTTCTCTTCCTGTCCAACTTTTCTTTCTTCCGCTATCAGCACAGCACGTCCCTTCATAGGTCTTCATTTGCCCCCGCAAACTTATGAAAATGCTCCGAGATGATTAACACAGACTTAATGACCTGCAAACACAACAGCAGCTCGTGAGTTTCTTCAATTTGCCATTGCCCACCTCCCTCCCCCATATAAGGGAACAATATACCCCTGCCTTGCTCTCATAAGGATTCATTACCCTGCTCTGAGATTTCCAGGCCAGGCGAGGGAAGCGTTATTTCCCCTGTGTTGGCTCTCACATTGGCAGGGCCATTACTCTTAACACTCCTGCAAAGGGGCTAATGGGGCAGCTTTACTGACAGAGAGGGGAAGAAGGGTCTGAGATGATATGGTAATCAGAGAGGGAAGGGATTTGGGAATTCCGAGTGCATGGAAGAAGTGGGAATGAGAAGTAAAAATGTAATTTGTTGAACTTGGGCCAAAATTACAAAGCTTTGAAAAATGAGATAATGAGGCAAACTATCGTTCCATTTATTCTCGTGATTATAAAAAAAGGTTAATTCAGTGTAATGTCGTTCTGTAATGTGGATACTCATTTACTCTTTGTAATGACAATGTTGAATGTCGGAAGGTGCTGAAAGGTGAATAGGAAAGTAGTGTATGATTACATCGATGCAACGCTGTTTCCATTGTAAGTAGACCCTCTCAGTTCCAGAAACAGAAAACATTAAGGTTGTTTTAACCATGCTACAGTGAGCTGCCCCTGCCAATATCCAAGACCTACTACTATTACAGGCCCAACCAGAGAGGGGCAATTACAGGGGCAATTAAACTCAACGTGGAGATACAAGATTGGTGGAGACCCCCAAACGCTCCAAGCATTCTGAGACTTGAGAGAATGAATGCCGGGGGTCAAAAGTCTGCCTAGGTCAAACTACTTCTGTAAACATGAACGTGGGGTTTAGAGGGGAAAAATTTAATACAAAAACTTGTTGTTTAGAAATGGAACAATATAAACAGATCTTGAAAGATAAAGAGTTTCCATATGTGATGCAGAATTGCCAACCAAACCCAAATAAATGTGTTACATGTGCTTGAAGGCATAGATGCAGAATATTATTCACCTGGTGTTTTATTAAAATGGTTAGCCTATTCATATGCAAAATAATTAACAATTTAACAAATTCTTAAATAAACTGGCACTGTGGTTTTAATCTTAAGATTAATGCTGTTTTTGTTTGTTCTTAACACACTATGTGTTAGTGATTTTTTAATTATTGTTTTAGTTCCTGCAGGTTACATTGTTACGACAGTAGGTGGCAGCAAGTGACTGTTTTTATCAATGAGCCACTGAATAATTCATTCAACCAATGTTCAAAAACCTTGAGCCATTAAGTAACAAAACAAGTGTGAATGCTATCTTGAGCCTGAATCATTCTCCAATTAAAAACAAACCATTGATTCATTCATGGATGAAACATGTATGAGTTGTACGGTGACTTTGTCTGGAACTATTATTTATTCAATCAATATGTGAGGAAATGCGATGCATATTTTATTTGAAAATATAGGACCAAACATTTGATGTTTGGTGTATGCATATTTTTTGAGTTAGTTGAAAATATATTATATGACCAATTGATTTTTAATATAATTTTCATTCAAATGTATTTTGACAAAAACTGGAACGTTATCAATGTTAAAGGTCTAAGTAGATGTTTGGATCAGTTCTGTACATTAATTACAATTATAAAGCAGCATGTAAACTAGAATGTAGATGACAATTAAACTGCACTTTGTGTACTAAAGTGATTGATGCATTGTTATAAGCTCACAAAAGCTGGAGAAAATGTGATTTCAAATTTAGATGTTTAAGATCATCCTTCAAGAGGCTTCTGTCCCTTTAATGTAAAATCTGTGTCTGGGAAAAAAGCGATAGACTAATATTGTTTAAGTCCTTTGGTCCCATGGTGCATAATGTCATCGTCTCCCACAATGCATTGCTTAGCACGGTGCCCTTGACTTCCCCCAGTCCACAGTCTCAGCCAATCAGCCGCCTCCTCCAGGGACCAAACCTCATTAACTGCTTACAGAAAGATATTCTCTATTTAATTGCTCTTCTTAATAGACCCGAGTAGCATGGAGGAGTGACAGCTGTATACATACATGCACACACACTCACAAAATGACACATGTACAAATTCTTCAATAAATAATTAATGTTCATATAGTGTAACCTAGAATGCATTAAAGCTGTGAATAGAAATGAGAGAAATGGGAATCTCGACCTGTTTGGACCTCAACTGTAGTCCTCCACAAACCATAATCCGAAATTCACAGGCACCATTTGGCAGTCGTTCCGTTAATCCCATCCCGCCTGATTTGCAGGAAAAGATACAAGGGAGATGTGGGAAATAAGTTACAGCTCTCATCACGTCTGCCTTTGGGACAACAGCTTACAGAAAGCTGTCATTTGGGAAACCGGGCTGTAATTGCTTTTTGTGTATTAAAGAGAAGTGTCAGGACCAAAGACAGAAAGGGCTCGCTTGTGTTCCACAAGAGACCCCATCCCATGAATGTATTCATCCTATGCCTTTCGTTAAGAAGATCCTTGCGCATTTCCCATTTTCCAAACAAAAGAGGAATTAAGGGCCTGTTGGTGAGGTGCCGAACAGGGGGAGTCTTTGTGGAGGGACACATGGGACAGGAGAGCTGCATTGTCTCTGCGCACACATTGTTTTCCTGTAGTCACAATGAAGCTGTGAGTCAGTCTGGCAGTCAAAGCCAAGGTCAGACCCGAGGAGAGCAGGGGCTCTAGAGGCACAGCGATGTTAAACGCCCTCATTTAAACCACACTGTACTTCCTCTCTCAAGCACAGATGGGTGGTGACTTGCAGGGAGAGCGGAGAAGCGTAAAGCTGTCCCGGGTGGAGGGTAAAAAGGTATGTAATTATGTATGTCGCATGACAACATATCATGATCCCATGGGGTGTACAGGCATACGCAGAGGTCTAGGCCTTTGTGTCTGCAAATAAAAATGCACTGATTCACATCAGCGCAAAACATTTAGCTTTAAAGGGAACAAATTGAATACAAATGCATTACCAATATGCATTTTTTTAAGACAAAAGTCAAGAGTTTCTTACATTACAAGAATAATTATCTAGAGAGAGAGAGAGAGATAGAGAGAGAGAGAGAGAGAGAGAGAGAAATAGGAAAAGTAAAAACTTTTTAATTAGGTATAAGAGCAATAAATGTATTCTTATTTCCATGTTTTTGTCTCAAGTAAATTCATCTAAATGATGTTGAGATATTCTTGCAGAGAAAAGACAAAAATGATTATATATATATACACTGTAGCAGTAGCCCCAGAGATATATATTTACAATGTGACATCTTTATATGGATATATGGTGTATTACTGGACTTTTTTTACAGTACAAACCTTTTCAATATATTCTTTCATTTGTTTCATCAAACTATGTAAGCATTTTCCTCTTCTCTCAGCTCAATAATATTATTATAAGAGCACCAGAAAGTTGTAGGTCTTTATAATTCAATATTCCACTTTATGTCAATAGACTCTGAGCTGTGACAAAAGTTTGGCTTCCATTCACTTCCCATTATGGACTAGAGAATGAATTGTTGTTTGTCTTTTAATACAGTAGAACAAACATACTCTACATGTATCTTCTCCTTGTCTGTGTGTTTACTTCAGTAACTCCACTATATTCACTAACAGTAAGATAGAAAACAGAAACATTAATAAAGAAACAAGTGAAAACATGCACACTGCTGATGGTGTTCTTCAGGCCAATTGCACATTTAGAAGCAATTAAAATTATTAATGAACGAATCCTATATTATCATTAAAGACTACCTCAGGCCAAAAGTGTTGCTTAGACTATTTGGTTTTCAATGATCAGAGCAATCTGTTCTCTGTTAACGTTCTTAAACAGCTCCACTACAATGTAACCTATACATTTCAAGAACTCATACAAAATCACTCTGCACCAAATGCACTTAAGCAGCTGATAAATTAAACAAAACTGATTTCAATTAGGAAGAGGTGAATAAATATTGTAAGTGCAGGGGCACAGTGTAATGTGAGGGGCAGAAGAAATTAACCTCATATTTAATCACTGTCACACCAGACAGAACAACAACAGAAACTGACAAAACTCTCTCCCTTGATGCTGCACAGTTTGATTGGAAAGATGCTTGTGACAGGTTGCTGTAATCTTGGGAGATTATCCAGCATAGTGGTAATTAGTACAAAACCCATCACAAACAGTTACGTGAGTGCATTCCGCATCAACAAGCCGGTAACGCCGTGATCCATGGGAAATTTAATCAAGTCATCTTTCTTCCGGCATTTTTAACACTTAGCAGTTGAAAAGACGTCTGAGAGACATCCACGCCTGAATGGTGAATATGTACGATAGGACCAGATTATCTTTTACTGTATTAGGAAACCCTGAAGACTTTCTACAAAAACAATGGTTCTTTTCATTTTGGAGGGCTGGGATAAACAAAGGTGTCTGATACATATACCCCAATTCAAAAATAAATGAATACTCAGCAAGAGCACATTAAAGGACATTTATAACGTTACAAAAGATTTTAAATAAATGCTGTTCTTCTGAACTTTCTGTTCATAATAAAATATATTAGAGTTTCCATGAAAATGTTAGCAGCACAACTGGTTTCAGCATTGATAATAATAATAATTTTATTTGTATTATTTTGTTTAACAAATCAGCATATCAGAATGATTTCTGAAGGATCATAACAAAGACGTCTGGAGTAATATAGCTGCTGAAAATTCAGCTTTGCCATCACAGGAATAAATTATATTTTAAAATACATGAAATACAGTAAATTGTAATAATATTTCATGACATTGCTGTTTTCACATGATTTTTGTCTAAATAAATGCAGGCTTGGTGAGAATAAAAGTATTCTTTCAAAAGCGTTAAAACAATCTTAACAACCCCAAACTTTTGAACATTAGTGTATATAATTAACAGTCACATGCTGACTGACTATCAGTACATTGTTATACCACCAAAGTTTCCTGCAAAATTCTTGAAGATTTTATGAAACATTTAATGTACACAAATAACTGACATGGATATCAAAGATCAGTAAACATCCATTTCTAACGTTGTAAAGCCTTTGTTGTGGCACTAATGGAGAGATTCAGAACGTGAGGAAGAGGTGGTGACCTGCATGCATATCTGAAAGCACGTTGAATACAGCCCCACAAGCTGCTCCATATCTATTTACATAATTTACCCATTGCACCCATATGCTAGCAGGACAAACGCCATTGTTCCTGTGAGGGCCGTCTGAACACTCCTTCTGTGTTCCAGTCTTTGGAGAACACACAGGGAGAGGCTGCCCAGTCATGATTAGCTATTCTGCTACTCCTCCCAAACAGCAGCCCAGCTAATGCTGTTTTTGTCCATCTGTATTACTGAGGAGGAACTGGCCCCTAAATGTCACTGATAAGTATACAAGTGCAAAATCGGATCAGCAGCTCTCTTTCTCTCTCTCCCTCACACATACACATGCTAACTCTCTTTCTTTCTCTCCTTTACGTCCTTAACTGGGCTCGAGGCCTCTAAACAAGTGTCGTCCCTGGTGGCAGTTGGTGGCAAAGAGCTCAGTGGTTGTCAGCGCTCAAAGAAGGGTGACTGGGACAGGCTCCAGCCCCCGAGAGTGAATGAATTCCCACTGTTTCACAAAGCAGCGCAGATTAGCGTTGTTGAAGAGGGACACTTCTATAGAGGGACCAAAGTATACAGCCAAGACGGCTTAGATAAGAGAGGGCAATGTATATGATTAAATCAGAATAGCAGGCCCACACAAGCTCAAATGTCCAAAACAGGACAATATGCAAAGCACATAGATACCACAGCCTCTCTATTTTTTTGTTAAATCTATGTAAAGGATATTTATCCCCTGCAAAACTGAATGAATTATTTTCTCTGAAACAAACTAATGAGTGAGTGCGTGAGTGAGTGAGTGAGTGAGTGAGTGCGATGCGTGAGTGAGTGAGTGAGTGTGATTTTTGCATGCATAAATAAATAAATGTATTAGGGTTTCAGAAAGATGTTGAGCAGTGAGAATTTTATTTATTTATTTTAAATGAATTAGGTCACACAAATTAGGCCACACAAGGATTTTAGAAAGATATTAAATAGTGATTTTTTGTAATTATTTATTTATTCATTCATTTATTTATTTATAATTATTAAAAATGTATTAACAATAAGAATTTTCAATAAATTGCTTACATACTTTTCATTATACATACATATATATATGTGCGTGTGTCACTATAACAAATTCCTCGTACGTGTAAACATACCTGGCCAATAAAGTTTATTCTGATTCTGATATATATATATATATATATATATATATATATATATATATATATATGTATATTGTTTTATTACTACAGTTGATTGTAAGTCGCTTTGGATAAAAGTGTCTGCTAACTGACAAAATAATAAAGAATAAAATAATAAATATTTTTAAGTAAATAAAATAATTATGCATATATTAGAAGAGCATCGAATATCGCATTTGTTTGTTTAGTTTATTAAAAGTATATTAATTAATAGTAATATAACTTAAATATTTGAAATAGATAAATATGCTTAATGTCCAATATCTTTTATTTTGCCGTGACGCTTGAATGACACGATCACATCAAGCCAAAAGAGGGCAGCATAGAGCTACCAGTGAACGGGTCCTGTATTGACGCTGTCTGTCATCGTCTGATCAGGCTGTGCGTCTTAAACTGAGTGCTTATGGAAAATTGTGGTACTTCATCAATGATTTTTACTACACACAGAACAGTGAATAGTGAGTGCACCTGACACTTCACAGCTTACTGCAACAAAAATGTGCAAGTGTATTACTAATAATCAATAACACGAATAATCAAAGTCAACGAATAGCCTAAATAAAGAAACAATGTTGAAAAATATCCGAACACATATTAGCCTACATTGTCTGCCTGTAATGCTGTAAAACGATTTGCTTTTTGATCTCAAATCTACATTTAATATCCTATTTACTCTACATCCAAAATAGATTATGCACATTTTTGGGGTTCAATATTATTCTCCCACAACGGCCAATACAAATATTTTACAAGTGTATTGGCAATAAACAATATTCATAGCATTGCATTTCCATTCTTTTCCACTAAACACACTTCAGTAGAGAGTTTATTACAAACAAGCACCGAAATAAACCAAAACAAATGATCATTTATGTATCATTCGAGACAAATATTTATGTTACCACAAATTAAAAGTGACTTACAGGTATAAAATATGTTGTTATTCAAATGGAGACATAAATCTACTCCTGATATTTTGATCAGCATTTTATTAAAAACAAGTATTTGGTGCAGAGGCTCTGTCAGCATCTTTATGGCACGTCCGGCTGAGGACATGTGAGGCACATGATGGGGCAGGGGCTCCTGCAGATGACAGATCAGTTGAGATGTAAACATTATTCTGGAGGCATTTATGGACCGCGCTGTGTGACAGGCGGCATTGTTTATGTTCTCCTCTGTAGCGAACAGAGAAGTCATATTTGACATGCAGCACAACCTCATACAATTTTAATGATTCTTAAGTATCACAGTTTCCTCCCCATTCTTCTCGAAACGAAACAGCTTTATGCATCATTGTTGGTTTGTGGTGACATTTTTATAATTCCAGCCAAGGCTCTGCTATTTATTTACATGCAGTGGACCTTTTTAGTTGAAAAATGGCGCAATCATGCCACGGCATAAATGCTGGCATTTCAGAACGCTGACAGATTTGAAGGGCCCATGTGCCACCAGAGCTCTGATGCAGTGCAAATTGTGGTTTGTTTGTATACGGTGCATCCTCACAATTAGATACAAGCAAAAAATGGTGCGTTCAGAGGTTAATTCCTTCACATTTTCTGCCCAAAAGATAGGCTACAAAGCAGACACTATAAAAAAGTTACTCCTTTGTACCTTATTTACCCCTTAAAGTGCATACTTGTATCTTAAAGTACTTAAGTACTTTACTTGGGACTCCAATAGACTAGCACTAGCAGGTTTATGAACTCAGAGACACCAAAACCTGTGAAAAAGTCCCCCTAGAAGTGCTGTATTTCTCTCCTATGAGTGGAGGCTAACAGGGTTAACAGGTTCAGGTGCCTTGCTATAAGCGCAGGTAACGGCTGGATTTGGCACAGTTATGGACTCGTGTTTTTCAGTTGAGTCAGGCAGTGAGGGATAAGGATGGGACAAATGCCCCTTCAAAAATAGCAGGGGGCAGCTGGTGTGTACAGTCTTTCAGCAGACCCCTCCCAGGCCGGGATATGGAGGCTAGTACATTAACTCTGGTCCTGTACGGCCTCTCCTTAAATTTGGGCCAACACTTTAAAGGTTAATGTGGACCCTAAGTTTCACCCAGCCATCTTCCATTACGGCACTGCAACAGTATGGGTTACAAAATCGCTCCCAGTTGACAAGGAGGAGTGCTTGTGTACCCTCGGTGAGACATGGAAATCATTTACGCCCATTAGCTCCCTGCCCCAACATGTTGTAGCGAGCCAGAACAGCGCTCATAATGTATTAATGCTTACTAATTCAATTGATATGCCCTTACAAGTCTGTCCCTGAAGCCCACCTGCATTTACTTGTGTGGTAACAATGCATATCAGCATGTTGTGTGGTTTAAAGCATTTCAATAGTTTTGAAGAGCTATAATTATATGAAGAGCCTATAATATAATACATGTATTATAATGATATACAGATTTAAATACGCAATTATATATGTAATGTAATATAAATGTAATATTAATTATATATCATGTAATCTTACTTGTTATACATGTTTTATGTATAAAATATAATTTTTATTAAAATAGGTTTTGAAGACTCTTTATGAAACCGAATATGTTTTACAGGAAAAATAAAATACCTATTTATAATTATATATTTATTTATATATTTCATATTTTTTTGAATTATTGTACATAAGATTATAAATCTTATAAATTATAAAATTATAAAAATAATTGAAATCTATAAAACGTCATTTACATATTTGTTTGCTTTTATTTCTATTTTATTTCATCCTATAATATGTATGTCAGAATAAGTTTCACAGTAAAATTAAATATGCTAATTAAATATATACATTTATTATCATTATATATTTATTAGATTTGAGAAGTTTTTGCCTATAATATGTCACAATATTACCCAATACATTTGTTTTAAATTACATAATAAAATCTATATTTTTAAATATAGATATTTATAATATATTATTATAAATGCACTTTATTATACAATTTTATTTTATTAAACTGTGCAGTAAAATACATGTATATAAATATATTTATATATTTTTAGTAGTATTATTTACCTTATTTTCTTTATCAAATTAATAAAACATTCAGCTTTTTATAATCACCTCAAACAACTTAATTCACACAATAACTTTTTCGAGCTGATGTAACAGAACAGTTTGCATGCAGGCAGAAATGAGGCCAGCCCTAATACCCCTATCAGGCTAATTGAGACATACTTGCTCAACAGTTGTGTGTTCTCATGCTGCCAGCAGATGTCCCCTGGTACAGGGTTTCACCATGTTTGACAGGTTGGCTCTTCACCTGTCAGTCAGAGCAGAATTTAGCCCTTCATTTGTGCACTCACGGTGAGCTAGCTATCAAGAACCGCTCTTTTTAAAACTTTGTTTGGAGTAGTCGGGCCACATGTGTCTCTGCGCCACTGACAAACTATGTGCAAGTGGTGACTGAGCCATCATGACAAAGACATTACCAAAAGCCCCCATACTTTAGATCCGGCAGCCAATGTCATCATGACGGCTTTCAAAGCAGCTGTCTCTGCACTGCAATGAATGACTGAGGTGGAAAAAGTGGAAAGAGAAAAACATGCCGAACAGAAAGCCAATAACCTGGAAGTTTGCTAATAAATTTAGCTGAAACATGTTTGTTTGTTTAGTATACATGTTCAATATAGGACCTGCTGATACACATTTACAATTAATAGAAAAAAATCTTACTGTAAAAAGTTGTTGGAAATCTTTTTGACTCTGTGTGCCATTTTCAAGTTATATTGGCAATCACTATGCTGCCATATTTGACTCTAACTTTGTGACCCTCTCTGTGAAATCCAGGCTAAAGTCTCAAAATCTAATTATGAGATAACACGCATCAAAGTTTGATTTCAACCATTAATTTCACTATGATTTAAATATTCGACATGGTCATACTCAGGCAATATTAAAGATATCAAGGTTACATTTTCACAGAATGTTATTATCTTATGAAGGATTTTATGTAGAAAACAGTAAATCATCAAAAATTACTTTGGCAGGGTCACATTTTTCTTTCATTAGAAATGGCAAGTGGTATTTTTTAGCAGTGACTTAAATTTTTATTTTAAATGAACATATTTTGGTTCACAGGCCTCGAAAATGTCCTTATAAATAACAAGTATAGACTTTACAATAAACAAATATTTGTAGTTTTAGAGTTGTGTGAAATTCAGAATTGGGATTTAAACAGCATTCTTAATTCTATTCTCAATTCATGAAGTAGCAGGATAAGGAAATGTAATTTACGTTTGCAAGTCAAATAAAATGAACTGAGATTTGGAATTTAAACAGCACATAAACTGTCATATAACATTTAACTAGAAAAGCAAAGCTTGCCAATTCCAAATTTGAATGTCTTTGAAAGTTATAGGTTAGGCTTCGAATGACAGATGGATGAACGGATGGGTAGATTTATTTATTCATGATTTTGAATAAACTATATATAAATATATGAACTACAAATTATACATCATTTTCCAGAATGCATTATCTGTGTTGGATTTTTTTTTTTTTTCTTATTTCTGTCATCCATATTCATCTTTTTGAGTTTATCTTCTCTACTTCTGGTTTGCTACTTGGATGCACATTGAATGAAATCGCATGAGAATAATACGGTAAGCTCCTGCTATGAATCTCTCAATATACGCTTGTCTCTGTTGGCAGAGAGTCGGGGTCATGTGGGCATTTATGTAACTCTACCTGACAGCCCCGATACAGTGATGTATTTTTAAGGTGAGGCCTATACTATAATGTGGTGACAGGGCCAGTAGTGGATTTTACAACATCTCAGGCAAGAGCTTCCTGTAAAAACAAAGCTCTTAAGCAGCCAATTTATGGTCCCTTCGCAATCTGGAGTAATGCCTATTTCTCTTGTTACCGTGGAAGTGAGCCTCTGGCACATGCTGCGTTGCGTTTGAATGGTAGAAACGTACATGACTTCATTGTGCGGTGATACAGTGAGCTGCTCGTGGCGGAACAGCAACAGAACGAGAGCAGAAGAAGATCTCAATTCCATCCTATGGCATGAATAATGCTGCTGAATGGAAGAGCCAGATGTTTATTTAATGGAGGGCCTCGCAAAACCCACCAGAGTGCTTCTATTATTCCAAAGCCCTTAACTCTGGGCCCTTCAATATGGTTTAAACAGTTTAAACATTCATCAAACTGCAATCAGCATTCTGAAGAGGCAGATGAAACACCGATGGACGAAATTAGACACAATGTCTTTCATTAAAACACTGTGGATGTATTCTGTAAAACAAAGTGGATGTATGATGAACTGAAACGAATACAAAGCGAGAAAATGCCCCAGTTGAATTCCTTCCATTAAAGTCAAATCTGTCTTTTGCTCCCCTTCTCCGTTTTTCTCTCGCCCCCTCCTCCCTTTAGTCCTCTCTGTCTTTGTTTCCACTAACTCTTTGTTTCCAAATCTCTAATTCGCCGTGTTTCAATTGCAGCTACTAGGGCTGTGATTGCTGTAAATTGGAACTTTTTTGGGAAACAAAGCAGTTTAAATGACCTGACAAAGTTCATTCTGGTGCCCCCACGTCATTCACTCCCTTACGATTCCATCAGCCTGCTTCTCATTAATGTGGGGCGTTCAGACGGTATTTTCATTGGCCGGGCGTTCGGCCAGTGCCACAGGAGTTATGGACAGGTGTCACATGCAACTTCTGTCTCTCCTGCCTTTCCTGTTTTTCCCAAGGGGGCAGCTGGATTCTGCAGACTAGACACTGAACAGAGGTTAACTGCAGTGACCTCAGAGAGCACAACAACCTGCATCTTACAGACTTGGACCTCAGGGACCTGTGGGAGTTTTCTGTGCGTCTGGTATTGAAGTCGTCGAGCCGTGAGACTGGATTGATTCGGACTATTAGATGGCACTGATCACAATATGCTTAAGGCACAATTGTAAACACATTAAACTCATTTTGAACTTTAGTCTGTCAGTAACTGGTCCGTGTGTGACAGTTTAACACCACCAGTTAAAGAAAATATTGCTGCTTGTTTGTTTCTTGTCTCTGAGCATCATTAGCATCTCTCTCTCTCTCTCTCTCTCTCTCTCTCTCTCTCTCTCTCTCTCTCTCTCTCTCTCTCTCTCTCTCTCACACACACACACACACACACACACACACACACACACACAACATTTTTTCCTTCTAAATAAGCACATACATAGACTTCTACAGACTACAGACTGTGAGGATATGTGCATTCCTACCAGGACTCATTTAACCTACAACAACGACAAATCATGGTTCACTGCTAAAAGGGGATAACGTATAACCAGGCCAAATACACACTGGAAAAGGAGATCAGAGTGGCAAAGAAGAATTATTCTGGCAAGCTAAGGATAAAATTATCTTCCAGTGATTCTGCTTCAGTGTGGAAAGGTATGAAATACATCACCAGTTACAAGACACCATCCTCCAGTACTGTGGATAATCAACAAATGGCAGACGATCTGAATGAGTTCTATTGCAGGTTTGAAAAAAACATGATTCACACCTCCTGGAACCCCCATTTCCCCCACACCTGCACTGCAGATAAGTGAAGACGACATGCGCAAGGTCTTTAGAATGATCAAGAGAAGGAAGGCACCAGGCCAAGATGGTGTGACACCAGTCTGTCTGAAATCCTGTGCTGACCAGCTGGCCCCCATCTTCACAAAGATCTTCAACAGATCACCAGAGCTGTGCGAAGTCCCCTCATGCTTTAAACGCCCCACCATCATCCCTGTCCCAAAGAAACCCAAAATGACTGGACTTAATGACTAGACCTGTGTCTCTAACATCTGTGGCCTTGAAATCATTTGAAAGACTGGTTTTGGCTTATTTGAAGGACACCAATGGACCCTTACTGGACCACCTGCAGTTTGCCTACAGAGCTAACAGGTCTGTGGATTTGCACATATCAGACCTGTACACACATAATTGTCCTATATTATATATTGTGTTTTTGCTATTTTGTACATTGCCTGTTTGTATTTTGTATATAATTATTGTATTATCTGTGTCCAGTCCTGTTGCTGTCATTCTGTTGCACTTGTTGTGTGTGTGTGTGTGTGTGTGTGTGTGTGTGTGTGTGTGTGTGTAAAGAATAATACATTTGACAGTATACAATTGTTTGATACGTAACAGATTACATTTTTTAGCATCTTTATTTGGTTTAACACTCCTCCCCACACATACACCGCAATTCCAATAAAGTTACAAGAAAGAGAGTTTAACAGGAAACAGATGTGAGAGAGCAAAAAAAGGAATGAACATGTTAATCACATAAAGGAGGAGATAAAACAGCCCTGACATACATCACCTCCTGATAAGGCAGTTGTATGATTGTGTGTTACATAAGTACAAATCAGCCTCGGTCTTACACATGCTCCCTGGGTGGAGGTGATGTCGCGAGTTTGTGATTGGCAATAAAAAAACGTGGTTGTGGTAGTGCATGCCTCGTTCTCCTGACAGGCAGAGCACTGTTTGCACGGCCGGGGGTGAGTCTCAGATGCACAGCCCGACAGAGAGAGAAAACCACCATCTTCTGATAATGATGTACTGTGCTTCCCAGCTGTCTGTGCCTGCTCTCTAAATGTTTTTTTTATATGACAGATAAACTCAGCGAACTAAAAGGCTGTTTAAAGCTGTCAGGTCCTGACAACCATTACACACTCATTTACATGTCTTTAAGCATGCTCCGTCAGGACGTCTCTCAACACCGAAGCACCTAGTTCAGACTTTAATGAACTACACCTTTCCCTCTCTTTCCCCTTATTTGCACTCTCTCAGTGCTTGGTAACAAGAGATCATGTCTACAAGGAATGAGCAAAATACTGAATTTATGAAGTGAAATGGTGCCAATTCAGGGGAAATATAAATTGCACAGGCCACACATATTTATATGTGTGTGTAAATGTTAGAAATGTTGTACTTTTAATTATATGGTTAGTTCAGTCTGAAAAAGTGAAATTCTCTTGTTTTGTCATTAGGTACTGAGTGTGAGTGAAAGGGTTGGAGTGAAATATAGATTGTAAGAAATAAATATTTTATTTTACCTTTCATTTTTAAAAGTCCAAGACTGTGTTCTACAATAATATTGACTTTTCACTTTGATCAAATATTAACTGCTAAAATCTGTAGTGTCTAATGAGACAAACCTCCATAAAGTATCATGCATTGGCACACATCTTTTTAGCGGTGGTTGGGGAATTAAGATGAAGTCAAGGCCTGTTCACACCAATGATGTTAACTAACGACAACTATAAAGTTTTAAAAATCATTCTAATTATATGAGAATAGGAAAGTTCGAACCACAACTATAGCAATAAATCACAGAATGGAATCACATGCAGAATAATTTTTTCACAGCTGATAAACAATAAACATTGACAGCCAATCAGAATGCACCAGATGCTCTGGAGCTTACAGTAACTATATTTTTTAAAATATCAGTTTTAAAATCATTTTGATGGTACATTGACCTCTAATAATGTTTAGTCTCCATTATTGGTTCATTTGAGCTCTAAAACTGAAGATGAAGAAGCTTGTGAAAAGTTTTCTTGTCAAAGTCACCCCACGTCTTCAGCATGTTCAGGTCTGACATAAAAAACACTTGCCCTGTCTTTGTGACGGATGATTGGATATAATCGAAAAATATATATAACAGGGTGCACAAAACACCTTGACTATAGAGTACATACAGTAATATACAGTACATACAGTGCACTGTAGACACTTTTGACGTGTCATTACTGAGTTTGTTGCATAAATTCCTTTGTGTTGAGATCCCTCTGCTTTTCTCACTATAATCACCCTTAGTCTAATATTGGATCAAATTTCCCTCCTCTCTGACCTTCAGCCTCCTCAGGTTCTCCAACCTTTCTCTAGCAGTGCAGCCCACCCCTTGTTGCTCGTGTTTCCATCTTGACAGGTCCGTGGTGTTACTCAGAGGGTTGTGCCTCCTGCCCGAAGCCCTCTATCTTCTCATAGAAGCAGCTGTTTTTACACAACTGTATCATCCTCCGGGGCTCCGGTGGGACTCCATGCAGCATCGTTAATCACAGCACCTCGTGCCTTCCTGGAGCTGAACCTCTTCTGCGGCACCATCCATCATAAAAAAAAGCAGAGTATGTGCTTTGGCTTTTCAGAAATAAATTGAGACACTACAAGAAAAAAAGCAATTAAGGAAGGAGTTTGGCTTATCATTCACAGGCTAACGTATCAAAATCTAGGATCAGTGAGAGGGAAGGGTTTTATTTTTTATACTTTTAATCCAACCAGTCAGATGAAAATTGATAAAGAGAAAGCCAAATAAAAAAATATGAAATATGTAGTTCGCTTTGGCACTACTATTATAGTCCTACTATAATGAGCATAAGTTTTAGCTGAGGTTGAGGAGTGAGTGCCCCTGGTTTGGCTGCTATAGTTGCAGGAAGAAGTATGTGAACATTTATTTGCATTATTAGGAACATTTCAAGGTTAAAAAATAATGCAAAAACAAGAAAAAAAAAGATTAAAACAATAATTCACAGAAAACATTTGCAAGAGAGAAGTAGCAGTTCCCGATTCATGAAACATCATTTGTTCGAGTAGGATCTGAATCAGTTGAGCCAGTTTAAAAAAATAAACACAAAATCACTAAATTATTTGTTCACAAATTTGATTCAGTCCTTTTCACAGTCTGCATAAATAACACACAAACGTGGACATCTTGTCTTTAGTGAATACAATACACCATATAAACAATCACAGTGCAAAAGTATGTGAACCCTTGGACTGTTTGGCATTCATATGGCAGCAACATTTTCTGCACAACATTTAGGAAGATTTGTTTGCTACATTTCTATTTACAAAACACACTTACGGCAATATTATTGGGACATGAAGTGTGAATCACTCTCTTGAGAGAGAGAGAGAGAGAGAGAGAGAGAGAGAGAGAGAGAGAGAGAGAGAGAGAGAGAGAGAGAGAGAGAGAGAGAGAGAGAGAGAGGATTTCTGTTGAAGACATTTTGTTTGGTTTATTCCTATGCTTTGGGTAACTGTGTTGTTGCCTTACCCAACTTTGTTTAAGCATCAATTGGTGGACAGATGGCCTTACATTCTCTTGCAAATGTCCTGATAAACATGGGAATTCATTTTTTCTGTCAGTGATAGCAAGCTGTCCAGGCCCTGAGGCAGTAAAACAGCCACAAGCCATCATGGCCTCTCCACCATACAGCACTTTACATTTGGGATGAAATATTGGTGTGCAGTGCCATTTTTATCTGTCCATAGAATATTTATAATATAAAACTATAAGATGATTTACATCATAAGTGTTCTAAGTTGTGATATTGCAGTCATCTTTGCAGGATGCCCACTACTACAGAAAGCAGCAGCCATAATGAACTTTCTCCACTTAGTTTGTTTTGCCACAGACAACAAGGCTTTAACAATTTTTGTCAAAAAGTCAACAATACTTAAGATTAAGCAGACTGTGCTTGTCTATTGTTGTGACATTAATTAGGCAGACATCAAGAAAAGCTTTACATAATTTTTCCTGCAACTTTGTAGATGCTATATCACTCAAGCTAGATCTAAACATTGTTGATCAGTTTGAAAAGGTATATTGGTTTCTTATATACAATATATTTTACAGTTTATTTAAATAAAATGTATACACTACAATTAAAAGGTTTAGGTCAATAAGATTTTTGAACACTTTTAAAATACTTATGCTCACAAAGACACCATTTATTTGTTTAAAAGAGCAGTAAAAACAGTAATCATGTCAAATATTATTAAAATTCAAAATAATTATTATCTATTTTAATACAGGCTATTTTAAATTTAATTTATTCATATAAAGTTACATTTTCAAAACCATTACACCAGTCGCCAGTGTAACATGATCCTTCAGAAATTAAATTTGAAAAATCTTTTTGTAACAATGTAAAGGTCTTTACTGTCACTTTTAAACAGTTTAATGTATCCTTGCTGAATAAAAGTATTCATTTATTTTAAAAATCTTACTGACTCCAAATTTTTGAATGGAAAGGCATAAATAGCATCTACAAAAATGAGAGAAGTGTATTGAGTCTGGATCGGTAGATTATGTCTCATTAGCTACACATCAGAATCAGTGTGATATCAACGTTGCTTTTGGATAAAGTTTAACTCTGTTCTCTTGTTTAGCATTCATGCTGGCAAATAATCCTCTGATCTTTACTGGGGAAAGAGAGAGAGAGGAAAAAGAGAGGTGGATGATTTTTCTGTTGATAGCAGAATAAGAGATAATGTATGCCTTGAATCATGGGCAGCAGGGAAATGTGGAAATGGGTAATGAATTTCTCATTAAGTCCTGGTTAAGGTGGAGTAATGAAGGGCTGATATTGTGTAATTATCGGTCTACATTATACTCATAGTAAAGTGTTCCATTGCATTTGTTGCAAATTGTCCATGGTAAGGAGGGGCGAAATAAGGGCAATTTTCATGCGTCATTAAGATCACGCGATATCAGCCAGAGTACGCCATCTTAGCAGTGCATGTCAGATGAATAATAGATCAGTAGAATTGAGCTTTCATATTACTTTTGATTATTACATTATTTGTAAGGCATGATAAAACATTAAAATATTATTAGAAGTATTAGATATATTCTGAACATCAATTCATCCTCTGTTTATCAATTTGCACTGGCTACCAATAGCTGCTCGCATTAAATTCTAAACATTAATGTTTGCCTTCAAAACCACCTCTGGCTCTGCTCCCCTTTACCTAAATTCAGTTCTTCAGACCTATGCTCCCTCTAGAAGCTTGCGTTCTGCAAGTGAACGACACATCACTGTACATCCCAAAGAGGCACAAAATCACTTTCACAGACTTTTTCATTAACTGTTCCCACCTGGTGGAATGACCTGCCTAACTCAATCCAAGCAGCTGAATCATTACCCATCTTCAAGAAACGGCTAAAAACACATCTCTTCCATCTTTATTTGACCCTCTAACTCTAGCACTCTCTATTCTAATTCTACTTTATCTATCCATCTTCTTTTTATAAAATAAAACACACACTTGACCCTCTATCAATTGCATATGTATTCTCTAACTGCGCTTTTCTTGAAAAACTAACACTAGCTTTCTTTTTTCTATTCACTGAAAAAAATATTCATAGAATTTTTCATTAAATTAATAAAAGAAATATGTTGGAAGTCAGTCCAAAATAAATTAAAATAAATTGATTGCAACCACTTACCTAAATTCGATGAATAATTTTTTTCAGTGTATCTACTTTATATATATATATATATATATATATATATATATATATATACATACGTTTTACTGGTTTAAAAAAACATAAAAACGAAACAGCCTTGCTACATGTACTCCGTTAGGCTAACCAAGACTTGTCATAGCACTTGCATGTAGTTGCTCTTTTGTTGATTTTGATTGCTTCTTTTGTCCTCATTTGTAAGATGCTTTGGATAAAAGTGTCTGCTAAATGATTAAATGTAAATGTAATATATATATATATATATATATATTTATATAAAATGTAAGTCGTTATTCACTGGAAATCTTGATAACAACCTAGCGATGTCTGATTCATGAATGAATTGTTCCATTGAGTTAAACCTTTTAATGAATCATTTAGTCAGTTCACTAAATTGGTCTGAATGATTTGTTAATGTTAACGAATGAGACTGATCTGAATCTTGTAAGATGAGCTATTATTGTAGGTTAATGAGAACCAGTCACCTGGCTTGGCTGGCCAAGAGGTCTTTATTTCACAAGCTCTGATTAGTTGACATTCTACTTTAACCTTGAGCTCAGAAAATGTTCTGTCTCTGGAAGGAAGGGATAAAAAATAGGAAGTGACTTGGAAAAAGAAAATCAGCACATCAGCACATCGTGTTGACTGAAAGTACATGGACAATATTGTTTGCAATACATGTTAACTTGTTCAACACGACCATCTTCGACAGTTCCTACACACATTTTAATGGTCCTTTCATACAAATGACCACATCATTTGCTTGGACCACAAATGTGATATAACTCAATCAGTCGAGATGTTAGTGAAAATGAACTCCAGCCTGTCCTTATATCAGACTTACAATTACTGGAGATTACAAGAGAATTATTTCCACATGTTCTCAATAAAAACACCATAATCTCTCTCTCCCAGCACATTAAGGTGCTTTAGTTTGGCATTCAGCTCAGAGAGAGAGAGAGAGAGAGAGAGAGAGAGAGAGAGAGAGAGAGAGAGGAAGAGATAGAGAGAGAGAGAGAGAGAGAGAGAGAGAGAGAGAGAGAGGGGGTGAGGGATACAGAGAGCATACTGAGTGACAGAGTAATATAGCATGTTACTATCGTAATTATAGCTCACAGATTTATGAAGTGTTGGAAAAAACAGTAAATATCAAATATAGTACTGAAATGTGTTTTAGAAAAGGAATGTGGCTGAGCGCCCCCTGTCTTTAAGCACATGTGTGTACATATTTCACATTACACACACACATTACTCACTCACTGGCTGCATGGAAGTTTAATGCTTGTTAAAGTACTAGATCAAATTGTATACATCTAAATCAGCTAGCTTCATTCAACATAAAACTATAATTTTCCTTCTAAAAAAGTGTAAGACAGCACACTTTTCAAGTAAAAATATATAGGCCTGTATAAAAAGTTTTTAAAAGTGATTTTTGTCTATCGTTAATGTGGTAAACTAAACCTCTAAGATTTTAAATGACCTTATATATTTACTCAAATTCGAACCGGATATAATTAATAAAATGAAAGAGAAAAAAAAGGAGAAAAGATCATAAAAGTTACCTATTGCAATGTACTTCAAACATTTCCTGTGTTGAAAATACTTTTTGGGGCCACTACATGTCACTTTAAGTCCTTCCCCAGGTTTTATGTATTTGCTAATATCTTAATATCCCATTCGGATACAATTTCTCAATAGTCTAAAACAAAAATAAAGACTGTGCTCTGGACACATAAATACCAGGACACGCATCCTGAAGAAGAAGAAGAAAAAAATAAACGTGTCCACATCCATATCAAAAGGACGTTTAATTTAAGGAAGCTAGTGTGCTGTTTAAAGAGGTGCAGAGAAAGTTATTGATAGATTAAAGGCTAAATATGGAAGCACACAATAAATTGATCCCATTGGTCATTGTGTGTGTGCCCGCTGACCATGGCCAACTCGGTTCCATCTGGCTGAAATACAAGACAAACTTCATAAAAGGGCCAGGAAAAACAGGTCACTCCTCTCGAGAAAACAGCACTGACAAAGAGCGTTCTCATTGTGCTTCACTGCTGTTAGGATGTTGTTCCTCAAAAGAGACTGGGATGCTTTGTTTCTCTCGATTTCTGTGTGATCAGACTGTGAGTTGAGTGTTCAAGCGGGTGTGTCAGGATACTAGGCAGCTTTCATAAAGCATATACGTTAGTTCAGCTAAAGTGCATGGAAATATGAGCCTGACCCCCCTCTGTTAGTATGGACTGTAACTGTTCTCTTTATTACAGAGGGAAAAATGCATATGTCTAACACCGCCATATGACAAAGCAGAAAGTGTTCACATGACCTTAATGGTGCTGTGAGTTTTAATTCCAAAAAGCATGTGTTTCAAATATAGATAGATGTTTTAAGTTTTTCAATTCTGCTGTCAAACAATTTGGTTGTGTTTTAAAATGTAACTGTGGAACTGAAATGTTGAAACCAAAACATCACTATGGCTTGGGTTTCTAATGTTTCTAATTTGTTAAAATATGCTGAGTGAATGACAAACGTTTAACTTGAGCTTGCCAAGAAAAACACATCAGACACTGGTCCGCTGTGGGACAGACTTTCTTTTAGAGGCATAATCAATGTATCCTTTGTTGCTGGTGAAAGGAAAGATAACTATTGTCAAATACATATAGGGTATTTTTTTACAAGAAGCATGGGTTTTAAATATTCCCATGGGCACTTTACAAGATGGAGGTTCAAAAATAGACGAGTACTTCTCCACAAGCAAGGACCACCGGAGCATCTGGCAAAATCATGCATATGAAACACAAACCTTCCTATTGCACAAGAATATGTGAAAGTGAAGCGGTCAATCTAGGGGTTGTATTTTTATGTGAGAAGCAAGAAAATTATACACAGAGTAAATGAGAAATGTAACCCAATGCTGTGTGAAGTAGAGATGGGAATCGTTAAGTGTTTTAAGATAGATCTATCTATCTATCTATCTATCTATCTATCTATCTATCTATCTATCTATCTATCTATCTATCTATCTATCTATCTATCTATCTATCTATCTATCTATCTATCTATCTATCTATCTATCTATCTATCTATCTATCTATCTATCTATCTATCTATCTATCATCTGATGGCTTGTAGGAGTCACCTGTTCAGGAATCAAATATACTGGTTGTATGTTTTTGAGTCAGTTTTTGAGTCATTTTTTTTAAAGCATCCAGTTCTGAAAAGTAGTCCTTAATATCTAAAATATGTGAGGAAAGATAAAGAGGCAGAATGACAGATCACTCGACCTGCTTCATACAGCACAGTAGCCTGGCTAAGCTCAGGATTGCTGGATGCTGCTGGGGGCATTTAGTGTAGCTGTTAATGTGCGTGTGGCAGCCGGTCACAGGCTCTTTGATGAAGCTGTAGGTCTGAGAGAGGCCAAAGTGTTTCATACCTGCCTCCCACCCATCGCCCCCTGCTCCCTCTCCCCTTCCAGCACAGAACAACGTCCCCTTACATCGCTGGACTTTCTCACCTCCTCAAGCCCAACACAAACAGAGCTCAATGTGGAAAAAAGATCCCTATTTCCCAAGAGTGCGCGAGAGAGCTTCACCAGATGTTTATAAACCATAACTTTGAAATATGGCACAAAAATGCTTACAGGCTGTCATGTTACGTTAATACTGAGAGAACTACAAAAAAACTTTAATTATTTCCAGATGAGGATTTTTTCTCTCTTTTTCTCATGTTGGAACGCGAGGAGTGTCCAAACTTCATAAATCTGAAATATGTGCTGGCTCTCAATTTTTTGCTTCCTATGGATGCCCCCCACCCAGCTGAAAAAGAAAGAATGAAGAAGAAAAACACAGAATGGAAGTGGGCTACAGAGAGCTTGGCCTCGGGGGTGGGGGTAGGTGGAAGAGTTACTGCCCTCCAGTTCATTATAAAAATCAGCTCAGAGTGTTTGCCTTTCTGTGCGGTTTCCTCATGCTGTGAATCGGTGGTGGAAAGAATCTAATGTTTATCATCGTGTTGATGAAAATAAATACTTATAGCATGTAACATTTTGGCACCATTTTCCCCACACCATTCATTCCAAGACAAAAAACAACGACGAACAATCTGCAAAAAGGGCCAAACAGCAGCGTGACGACGAGGAAGTAGTTTTACAGCCGTACAGCATAGTGCCTATGAGACTGGCTTCTTGCTCAGTTGAAACGCAGCAACACTACACTGTAAAGCCTGCAGGGCATTTGGGCACCGTGATTAGACTGAGTCCAATAGTACAGCCAAGACGTCAAAATGATGGAGAAACACGCAGCTGACCTGCAGGTCTGGAAGCCATTAGACAGGTTTGAGGCAACACTACACCACACACAGACACCAATTGCATCCACAATAGGCGTGTTCGCTATCATATTTCCCCACCTTTTTCATTATATTTTAGGCCCTTCTTTGTGGTCGGGGTTACCTACATGTCTGTTTAAAATCCGTCAATGACCTAACAGATAATAGCTGTAGTGTGTGATAATAATAGTTGTATTATTCTCCCCTTATGCACACGTACACACAAATAAACGCTCACACAGCGCCAACATCACATATCACTTTTTATGGAGGTTACAAAGTGCCAAATTCATGTCCTCACATAATGACTCCCAGAGTTCCTAAGTCATGGAGAATCCCTATCATCCTATCTCCTCCCACAGATGAACTCTTTCACAAAAAGGTCCGTATCACATGCCGCATGCGTCCAAACTAGGAGACATTACCTCGATACAGTACAGAACTGTATATCCCCTGAGGAAGACACGAGCGAGAGCTTCTTCAACACGCTCGAGCGTAATTGGGATACATACATAAATTAGACGTGCAAAGTTTCCTCCCCCCGGACAGAAGTTCCTTGGTCCTTGAGATTAAGCACTCATCTCCGTATTGACATGTTTGTGCGTCTGTAGGTGTTTCGATTTAAGCCCAATCGATTCCTTTAAGTATCTAATATAAGGAAGGCAGGCCGTAAACATGTCAAATTAGTGGTAATGAATAGCACCGCACAAGTAGAAGGGGCTGTCTAAGCCCGTACGAGGGACAATATATTAGGAAGAGTTATATGTGCCTGCCCTCTCCAGCACAGAGGGTTAAACAGCGCCTTGGCAGCCTCCGCTCCAAAGTGGATAGGGCTGTGCGGTGGTCACACACTGTTTCATTGGCTGGGGTACAACAGCAACAAGCTGAAATTAATGTGAATCTGTAGCTGATTTTAGTGGGCAATAGGGTCTGTAAACAGGAGGCTTTCACAAGCCCTCCAGCCCCAAGGAGATGAGCCAAGAGTGGGGTATGAACGCGCCATAGACGCGCCAATATGAGGATAGATGTGTGGATGGAAAGATAGATATTTCACAATCACACACACAAAGCGGAGATGGATGGACAGACGAGTAAACTATAAGGCCTGTATGAAGACACAAGAAAAACAGGCAGAAAGAAATGGAGGCAAAGAGGAAGGGAAAACAAATGTGCACATTTATTTTCCTCGCCGTATTTATAAAACAACGAAAACCGACCCGCTTTAATAAACCATAATTCCTTTTGTATATTGTTACAAGAACAGCTGGGGCATGTTTTGTCTCAATGTCGCGGTTCGTAGATAGATTGCCAGAAATGAAGGGGTGTACAAAAAGATCTTGTACCACATCTGATATCTGTCTTTGCTGTATACGTTTGTACGAATTCAGCATTTAAACACAGAATTGTTTCATTAAATTGCAAATCTTCCATCACTGATACACAACATTAATCACCAATTAGCTTGTCTTGTGACTCTGCAGTTCTGTCATTATACTATAATGGCACTTAATGGTGCTTGGAAAACGCAATTAAAAGAAAAGAATATATAGCATGGGAAATCACTACAACGCATCAATCAATGTGTCTCTGTCAATGAAGAGTCCCGTCAAACGAACAAGCTTCTATTCTGACCCCATTAAGAACAAATCAAGGGCTGATTTGCTCCATGTCCAAATGTCACACAGAGTTAGTACTATACAAGACAGCGATAATTACTTTTGCCAATATAGTTCTCAACTGGGACGCTAACATGCAGCAAAAGGACCGGACAGAACATTAGTAAACAATTCAGTTTAAAATGTGTTTAGTGTGTGTTTTTTTATGTTGTCTATACAATTAAAGCCAATGGAGTCCAGCATGTTTTGAACACTATTAACTTTCATTGCATTGTCAAACTTTCTTCAAAATATCTTCCGTAGAAGAAAAAAAGTCAAACAGCTTTGGGTAAATGATGACATCATTTACATTTTTGGGTGAACTATCCCTTTAAGAGCTGCAAAGATCTGTCCTCGCATGTACCTGTTATTGAATATGTTTAGTTAATGAAGGCTGTTAGATCGACCAGTTATCAGAAAAGCCAAAGATCACAGAGTGTGTAATTCACTCCGTCAAATGCACCTGCCATAATTGAGTGACGTGCACATGCTCTATTAGCTTTTTGGATTTATTATGGTGTCTCTGTCCATTTGTCTCCTTTATGATGTTGTAATCATAACCACACATTGTGATAAATAATTACTGTCATGGAATAAACAGCTAAACACACCGTTACCTGCACTAATGGCTCCACATTCATAATTCAGCTATCTCACTCCTCTGCCACTCTGCAGTCAATTTACTGAATCACAGCCAATTGGCAGCCCCAGCAGGAGGTGAGAATAGCCAGAGCAATCAAACGAACGGTAATATATGCAGGTTTGTCTAACAGAGTTCATGTTGCCTCATTCTCTGTGGTGCCACCTGTGATATCTAAACGGCTAAATGCAGCCTCCGTCATCCATTAGGTCTCTCCGACCCTCTCATTAGTCCTACTCACAGCAAATTACCCACAGCAATTAGAATAAATATCAAACACAACAAGCGCCACCGCGAGCCCCGGCCACGGCACATTCGGGTTCACGCTGGAACACCTACTGTGGGTTTTCTGATTAGGGTGAAACTTACATCAGAGTCCTGCAGTGCAGTCGAGGTAAAACACAGTGTTAAATGGACAGTGTCACCGCAGTCTTTTTGTCATGTCAGGATTGCACCTTTTTCATTGTATTTTCTGGTTACAGATGATGAGGTTGACTCAATGATCTGGTTGATAACCGCAGTTTAGGGGAAGAAAATCAGTAGGCTACATTTTGGTCTGTTCCTCTAACAAATTTACCAAATGATGTTAGAAGGCTTGGGCTGTATTATGTAAGTCACAAATCATGTTCTCATTGTGCTTTTTGTGTTCTTCTTAATTCTGTAAAGCTTCAGTCTCCATTTATTGTAATTATGCAAAAAAGCACAACCCGTTGATTCTTTTAAATCAAGTTGGTGAGTACATGAATATACACATATTGTACTTTATATTATTATATTGAGTATCACAAATACTTGCAACAAACGTCCTGAAACAGGCCATGCGACCACGTAATGCATACTGAAGATGGACCCTGATGTGCAGAATATGAAGTAAATCTTGATTTATGCTTTTGCCCTTTTCTCCGTGTGCACGTTAATAGCAGTAAATCTGCAGTCATGTCTAGAGGGATCTGTCTACTGTGCAAAAATCTGGGAGGCTTTTGCAAATCGAGCCTGTATTAGAATTGGCTATTATAGACAAACATGCAAAAATGATCTATACAAATACAACTGTTTAGAAGATTAGACAAAGACAAAAATACGACTTTACAACCTCTTGTAGTCTCTGTTATATTAGTACCTAATAAATAAAGACAGCCTTATATGAGAATGACAACAAGATTATGTAAACAGCATACTGTCATTGTAAATGTCCAGCAGCAGCAGCAGCATACTGTTAACAAACCAGTAGACCTGTTTGAGTGCTTATCATGGTTCTGTTCACACACAGTTTGATTACAATAGTGACAACAGAATTCATAACCAAATTCAATTTTTTAGGTAGGCTAATAAACTGTAAAAGGAACTGTAGCACTGAACAACTACGGCATCATGCCATAGTGCAATATAGTTTGGGTTTTTGCATTTAAAAACGGAATGGAATAGAACGGGGGCTCTAGACAGGAGTTTTAAAAACTGCACTTGTTTAAACTTGACTGGCCAGATGCTGAAACCATAGTCAGAAAAGCTTTCAAAGGACCGGAACACGTTTTTGCGTTTAAAAACGTGAGACAAATGATATTGGAACGTGTAAACAGCAGTCTCGAGGCACGTTTTTAAAGTCATTTTAACTTGAGCATTGCCTTTCTAGAATGCCGTGTCAGTGTGAAGCGCTGTAAATAACACGAGGCGCATGCGCAACGGTTAAAATAAGTAAAAAACGCGCCATTTGCATAAGTTTCTTTAACTTACTCTGATATAGCCTATTCTTTGCATCATCTGATGGTTTTAAAGTCACCGTCTTCCACCAGTGCTGCTTCCGTCAGATTTGTGGTCTCTCCACACTCCCACCTAACTGCTGTTGGTTCATTTAAATTAACGCTCGCGTCATTTGTGACAAGGCTTTCAAGTGTGAACAACGGGACACGTCGCCATCTTTGATTTACTTTATTGTCACTATCGTCGCTGCCATGGCGAGAAAAGCGGAGTGACTTTGGTAAGCTGATGTGTGAATGAGAAAGTTTGAGAGTCATTAAATATTATGACATAATAACAACATTAATATCTAATAAAATATTAAATTAATAAAATTTTATATAAAGACTGACAGTGACTTACTTAGTGAGCCTGAAACAATTGAAACAAATACTTCATATTGAAAAAAAAGTGAACAATGATTCCTTTCCCAGCTGTCTTTATTTTACAACCACAATAATCACAATGCATTCAATTCAGTTCTTCCTCCTAAAGGGAATTGTCACTCCTCATTTGGGGCCAAATGTTTTGACATTAAATGTCCTTTATGATCTCTTGAAGACCTGATGAGTAGAACAGTGGAGTCATGTAAAGGACATTTGGTTTGCATTCGCTGCATTATTGTGGCCGTTTTGTGTGTGAAGTGTCTGTGTGCCTGAAGAGGCCCTTGGGCTGAAACACAGTCCCAACCCCCTCTACCCCTGATTCCCCACATCCTACTATCCCCATGGCTCGGCCTGCAGTGTTTTTGTGTTGTGTGATGACAGGCCTGTGTCCCCCGGGAGGGCAACCCCCCCAACCTGTACCCCTCGCTCCGGTACCAGGCAGCATTTCCTTCTCTCTCTTGGCGCCTTCCCGCATCGGTTCGAACATCCCTCTCTGATCTCCGGTATCTCTCTCGTCTCTCTGTGGACTATGAGGACCCTCTCACTCGCTCGCTCTCCGGTTCTCTCTGTATCATGTCCTCTTCTTCTCTCTTGTGGCTTTTTATTCATTCAAATTTTTCCCCTCTTTTCAATCCGTCGTCTTTGTCTCGCTCTTTCCTTGTTTTATCCTTTTCTCCGTTCTCCCCAAGCTCCCCAGTGGGACCCCTGTTTTCCCTCTCAAAGATGCCTTTCAGCTCTCCTCTCCTCCTCTATCCCTGCTCATGGGAAGAGCTGGAGACAATCTGCTGTGTTTATTAATTCATTTATTTGGTTCGGGCTGAGGTAGTTCCTGCATGTATTAGTCTTTATCTTAAGGTATAATCTGAAAGGTTTTTGAGCAGGTATCTGTGCAGTAAAGAACATTCCCTGCATGACTAATAATTGAATGATATGCAATAATGTTGTATGGATTGCATCAGAACCTGCTGGTTGGAATATCTGGAAAGCATGCATGTTTACAATATTTCCAATGTAACAAATTATTTATACTAATAATATATATAAAACATTAATATTATATAGTATAATATATAGTGTCAGAAAATCAGAAATATTCACAGTCTAAATTTTCCCAATTTATTTAAATTGCACCTTGTGGAAATCATAATTTTTCCCCATGGATAGATGGACAGATTATAAAAAAATAAATAAAAAAAATAACGAAATAATAATAAAATAAAAAATTAAAGAAAATGAGCATAATGCCTTTGCCTGGCAGTGGATTTTTATTATTTCATTTTTTTATATAAACTTATGAGGACTTTTAGCATCCAGTATATCTCAATTGTTTCTGCTAGACAGCAATGTGTTTTAAATTGATTTTCTTTCACAACCAAATTATCTGAGCTTTGTTATGTCCATTCATTTGATTGCTTATACTACACAATTTATCATTTGTGACTGTTTTTATTTCTTTAAACAAATATTTTTAAGAAACAAGATGCTACTTAAATGACATAACTGAGAACGGAATGAGCAACTTCTGAGAAATATACATTTTCCTCTGGTGCTTAGTACTCTGATGCTTTATGAGTGCCATATAAAAATAATCAGCTCACTCATTAATGCTG
This sequence comes from Gymnocypris eckloni scoliostomus, assembly GCA_027564155.1. Lineage (NCBI taxonomy): Eukaryota > Metazoa > Chordata > Actinopteri > Cypriniformes > Cyprinidae > Gymnocypris > Gymnocypris eckloni. The sequence goes on from CM050426.1 coordinate 24,043,300, forward strand.
GAAGAGGCTGATTTGCTCTATAGAGTTTCTGTCAGCGAATGTCAACAATGACAAGTGGAGAGAGAAGCGCACACACCTCTGTTTAAATTGTCATCTATCATTCATTCCTGTACATTATCTCCCAGACAGTCTTCCCTGGGATCTGTGACGAAGAGAGAGTGGGAAGAGTGACAGAAAGAGAGAAAAAGACACAGTAAGAGAGGGAAGGAGAGATAAGTAATCATTCACTTGTGATGTTTAATGTTCAAAGCGGGCTTTGTTTGCTAAGTGCCTCACTGCGGGGTGTGGACTGAAGGTTTGGGGGGGTGAGGGGGGCGGCCGTGTCTCTCAATAATCCATTAGCTAATGGCTGTACAAAGCTCCGCCATCTTACCTCCATACAGAAGCCATCTGAACAACAATACTGACATAAAACTGACAATTACTGACTCCAAAACGCTCAGACATTAGAACTAGGTGGCAATATAAAGAATTCAAAGATCAGACTTGACTCAGAATCAACTTGTGACATGTTTGACCAATGAATAGGGAAAGAGAGAGAGAGAATAATAAAAAATAATAATATAAAATAATAATATAATAATGTAAAATATACAAAAATACTTATTTTAAATTATATTTATCAGTATTACTGTTTCTACTTTTTTATCAAATAAATGCAGTCTAGGTGGGCATAAGCAGCTAATTTTTTTTCAAAGGAGTTAAAAAATAGTATTTACTCAGAACTTTTGACCGGCAATGTATTCAGGCAATTTAAATGCCTTTACATTAATCACATTTTTACATTACAAACAGGGTTGCCAGGTTTTCACAACAAAACCCACCCAATTGCTACTAAAATCTAGCCCAAGGAGGGTCCTCAGGTGAAAATGGCATTCTGGAGGGTAACATTTTATTTTTTTGGCGGGGTTCCACTGGTTAAATTTGCATTTTAGAGCTAAATATCATGTTATTGGGGTTGCTTAAACCAGCGGAAGAAAAACAACCCGTGGCAGCAGTTGAAGAAGCCCAATTCCGTGGGAAAACCGTGGACTTGGCAACACTGATTACAATTTTTGTGGATCATAACCTTAAAAAAGGTCCCACTTTATATTAGGTGGCCTTAAGTACTACTTGCATAAAAGGTAAGTACAATGCACTTATTGGGTTCATATTCTATTGCAAAACAATTCTGCCGAATACATTGCGGTGGTATACGGATAAGGTTAGGGATGGGTTTGGTGGTTTGAGTAGGTTTAAGGGTGGGTTAAGATGAAAGGGATCTGTCAGCAAATTAATTATGTAAGTAAAGAAAATTACAGATGTAATTACATGCTGGTATTTTTTTTAAGTACAATGTAAAAGTATGTACGTATAAAATAAGTGCATTGTATTAAATGTTAATTTAAATGTAAGTAGTAGTTAAGGCTACTAATATAAAGTGGGACCAGAAAATCTAATAATTTAAACTCCTCTGTGGCCTTCTCTGGGCTTTTCATCAATCAGGCAACTACCAATTATGGCTTTAAAACAACATAAATTCCCGCAGAAATTTAGATTTAATAGCTCAAGAGATTAACGATTCAAACGTGCATTTCACTAATGTTTCAGGGTCATATGAAGCTCTCTTTTAAGCTGAGGTGGAGTTTGCCCTCGTGCAATCGGGTCAGCAGAATGCTGCCAGTGACTTTTACAAGCTAATCAGATCAAGAGCATCTTAAATTAAATATGCAAACTAAAAAAAAGAGAGATTAATTTTTGCTGATGACCGTAAATGCAAATGATGAGTAAATTAAATGCAAGTTGAGGAGCCCATCATTATCATGTTTGTGAAAGTCTGAGCCCACATTCATTATGCTATCAGGTATATAATAATTTAATGAATAGGGCTAATTAAAATGTGCTACTTTAAGGGGAATTGGCGGGTTGGGGTGGAAGGAAAGTGGGCTGGGCCCAAGGAGAGATCATTCCCCGGAGATAACGAACAATCAGACATCTGCTGGCAATAAGATGGCACAAAAATAACATGCTGGGTTACTTTTGTAACAACTAATTTCCTAACATGCCCCTAAACACCTGCTTCTGTAAGAAAGGCTCAAGGAAGACAAAAGACCCACGAAAAGAAAAATCACAGACAAGAAGTAACTTTAATTTAATATTGTGAACTTTGAAAAGTTATTTTACAGCTTTCATCAAAAACGATAACAATCTATACAGTAGTTTTTGTCTTGAGTTTTCCCATCAATAGAACGGTTCAGTGTGTGTCCAGTCAAAAGAAAACACAAATACACAAAAAAAGTATTTAACCAAACAAACACAACATTAGGAGGCAGGAAAAAAGGATACCAGCTTTTTGGTTCGAGTCTTGTGTCCTATCAAATGCTTGTCATTTTATAAGGAGTCCATCTTATTCATTACGATGAAGCTGCTAACAAAGCCACATATGGAAAAGAAAAACATCATGAATGGTCTATCATCAGTCATTTCTGATAAAAAGTCCTCACACATCAGCATATTAAAAGCCATTTTTTTTGTTAGATGGCAGATCGCAGACACACATTACAGAAGACTTAAACCCTTCATGAAAGAGCCCCGAATAATGATCATCAAGGGCCGATTCGGCTGACAGAAGAATTAGACTCGAGACTGGGAGTCAGAACCTCAGCTCCGGGGGCAAGGCGTTGTGCTCTGATATCGAGTCACTTTGCTCACTTTTGACCCAAAACATGCAGGTTCACATGCACCTCCAGCTAAAGTGAACGTCCCCTCAGAGCGAACGGTGACACTGTAGAATATGGCTTTGAGCTTTTCCCCCTCTTGTGAACGCAGCAGACATAAACGAATGAAAAAAAGGCGGCCTTTTCCTTTAAATTAATGAGAAAGTGCAACCCACGGCACTAGCAACACATAAAATATAAATTACATAGTCTCTCTTTATAATCCTCCAAGTTCCTTCTCCTTATCCTTCATAATACAAACAGAAAATGGACAAAGAATTCATTTAACCCTCCTCGCTTTAGGTAAAACAGACCAATTTGTGCTTTTTTTCTGGAAAGAAATCCTTAAGGAACTCTGTGGCTACTAATACTGGTGGTTGTGAAGTCTATACAAGTGATTGTACGCTTATGGGTTTTCATTGCTAAGGCATCTATACTGCTGGTACTGATATACGTGAAAGAGGGAGAGAGGAGAGAGAGAGGAAAGAGAGAGAGAGAGAGAGAGAGAGAGAGAGAGAGAGAGAGAATGGAATAGACAGATCTAAAAGCAGTTATAAATAATCAGATAAATAAAAGAGGAAAAAGAAAGACGATAATGAACGTAGATTAAAAGCTCATCAGAAATGTCCTTCTAGGCTTGACACGCAAAATAAAACCATCACTCTCAGAGAAGAGCCCATGCACATTATTACATTACAGGTTCTGTAAGCCTCAAAGAAAAGATATAGATTTATATATTCATCATATATTTATATATATAATTTTTAAAAAGAAATCTACATAACTAAATGCTGTGAGATGCTACGTTTTTGCCATACATTAAACAATTACAAAAGGAAAACAATTGCTTTTTAACTTACAAATTATACAAAAATAGACAATGGCTTTTTACAAATAAAACTTAGTTAAAAAAATGGAAGCTTGACATGATACAAAACATGGACTTAAATTCAAACTAAAACATTAACAATAAAGACAATGGGGATGAAAGCGGACAGATGGACAAACAATCACTAAAAACCTTCCACAATCAAAGGGAATTTGGGGAGAAAAGCAATATACAAAATCTGGATATACATACATTATTTATATGGATATATTACAGAAACTCCCCTCTTTTTGTCCAGAATCCATTATTTGTTTTTGCTGAAGTTGGTGAGCTTTTGTGTAACTTATGCAATGAATCAATCGTCAGTGTTATTATGAGCTGCCTTAAGCCATTCTGAGATAAATACAAATAAAACAAAGACTTTGGCAACAGAAAGTATATGTACAAAAATAGACGACTACCAAAATGAGCCAATTTAACTGCTGTATGTCGGGTGTTTGACACATTTGGAAAGCATTCTTCATACAGTGCTGTCTAAACATGAAAATACTTTGCTAATTCAAGTCATGTTCCCCAAAACAATCCAAAGAAACACACAACGGGTTGCTTTAACAGTCGGCTCTGAAATAGTATTCTTCTTATACTTCATTTAACCAATATCCTTCATTATCAAACACAGCAAACCAAACGCATTAAAATTAAAATGTACATTAAAATGTATATATCACAGTTTCATTTTTTCATGGACAAAGCAAAAAAGGAAAATATCAGCACATTCTTTGAGCACACATAAAATTAAAAAAAATGTATACATTTAAATGGCATGGTCTTTTTCCTTCAGTCCATCTGTTTACTGCATATCTCTGCTCTATTTAGCAGAAAATATTAGCAAGAACATAAAAACTGATTTGTTGTGGAAATTGGGTAACTTTTACTTCTCTTTGAGGATGGATCTGGACATTGAAAAATTACAGCATGACAGCATTTAATAACTCTTAAATAACGTTCCTACATCATAGCCATTCAAACCGGCTGGTACCCAGATGCTTGTATGACTCTATACTTAAAACAAAAACTAACAAACAATAGGGAAGTGAGTATGGCGCTACGAATTTCATTTAATATGAAAACAAACAACATTATGGCAAACTATTTGTTGGCTTCTCTCTGGGACAAAAACCCTCCCTTCTTCTTTTCTGTGTTCAACCGTTTGGCCGTTGTTCTCATTTGGATTTTGCACCAATGTGTCTGTTTATATAAAAAAATGGTCAGTATTGATAGAGATCTGTGCCATTGCCCGCCGCTGCTCTCAGAAACATTACGGATGCACCCGCTCCTAAAGTGTCATGTTTGTGTGATACAGTCTGTAAAAAAGGCATGTGATCTTTAAATTCATCAAAAAAATCCCATGAACAAAATGTTCCATCCCTCCTTACTTCATGGGCAAAACACGGGGGGTAAAGTCCAGAAATTAGCTTAAAAACCAAAGCAAACAAACACTTTCTTCCCATAAAATGAGATTCCTTTGTCAAAAGGCCTGAGTTTTAAAAAGTTCAGTTTTCATGTCTCCTCCACCAGAATTTGCCTTCAGCTCAGAGCGTAGATTCTCTGGCCAGAGCTGAAATCAAATGTGCTTCAGCAGCACAGGAGCCCCTACATTAGAGGAACGATCATCCCAGGGATCACTATAGTCATGAGAAGAGAGAAAGAGACCGAGAGTGAGACATGGGATTGTTTGGTTTCATCTGTCATGTAACAGAACCAAAAGAAAAGCATCTGGAAGGCATGTTGTACTCAAATGATATGAACAAATAAGACAGTTTCTATGTGTCACGGTCAACCTTGCACAAAGAGAGACATAAATATTGTATTGCTTTGTGCTGACTTCCCATTATACGTCAGAAAATTACAATACAGTTCAGTTATTTCAGTATTTTCATATGACTTTTAGTTTCATTATTTATTTATTGATTTTGTAATTTTTTTTGGAATGCATTTTTATTTCAGTTTTCATTGTAGTTCAGTCTTTATTTAAAGTCAGTAATTTTAAGATTTCAATAGATCAAACTAATTTCCATTAGATGCCAAAATATGTCCACTTTTCTTGTGTGTTTTTAAATAGTTTTAGTTTTAATGAATTATTTTAACCTGATGAGCTTATGTAGTGCTGAAGTGAATCTATGCATAGAAATGTAAGGGTTAACTAAATACTATGCTCATGGATCACATCCAAACAACAGGGTAAAATATGGCTTCAATCAACTGAAGGAGGGATGGAGAGACTAAACGAAAGCAGTAGTATATCCCATAATTCTCTGTGCTTTCGATCACACCGAAGCTGTACATTAATCAGAAGGATGTACAATTCCCTGCGAGTGGGTGAGGATAATCTTTATTCCGTATGATCCACCTAAGGTTGCAGGTCGTCCGTGTTTAATTGGAGTCATTGTCAGGATAAATAGTGACTTGCTTTACAGGCTGTATATCAGTCTCCCCATCAGGGAGCCATTATATGAACAATTCATCAATCCAATTAGTGATAACACTATAGGACGGCTTCGCAACACATTAGCTAATGCTTCTCTCCCATGAGGACAAAGCTCCACGGGTTCGGAGGAGACGGTCAGGATATTCTTACAGTCGGAGGGATTTTGCATTTACATGAAGAGCGTAGAGGACAAACTCAGTGTATGCGTGTAGTTGGAGCTATTTTTACTCTTAAAAATGACTTCCATTGGCTATCATACAGCCATATTAAATCATATATTTGACTTGAATAAAAACAGGTCATTTAAAGCAGCTTTATTTGACCGTGTAGTGTTTCGCCTGTGTTTCAATGAGCGACTGAGTGTTTACTTCATGTGCCTATGGGGACCGACGCACATTTATGCGGACATCATTTTTACGAGACAAATTACAAACAAACAGCTATGCTAATAAAAAGTGCATGCAGTGCATACACAGTCTGACCCAAATTAACTTGCTTGCCAACACTTAAACAAAAATAGCTTGAGCTTAGATAAATAATTTTTGCTCTCAAAGATTAAACAATGTTCAGTCAAACATTAGTATCACTTCTATTCATTATTGGCCAAGAGGACGGAAGTCCCACGAGCATTGAGCTGAGTTTCTCTCTCCATCGCTCCCCACTTTCAGCAGGCCACATCACCGCACCAGATTTGTCATGTAACATATTGGCTTCCTATTGATTTCCTCTCGCTGGTCCCTCATCTCTAATTCCTGGGTTATTTCCTGAGTGTCTCTGCCTCATTTGGAATGGAGAAAGAAAATGAGTGGTGACCGACAATCGGTCATTGGGTCAGAGTGCTGAGTGCATATCAACATACGGAGAGGAAGCACTCCACGCTCGCAGATAAGAGATGTCTGCCTCAAACGCTCAATTACTTTAATATTGTCTCACTGTGGATGTCTAGATATTTCAGATCAACACCCAGGGCCAAATGCTGCACAGAGTAATTGTCCTAAATCAGAGGAAGCTGATTATGGCTTTGTTTCAGATATCAGTGAACATATGTCTTTATAGATGTCACACAACTGGTTTTATGTAGCCTGCTACTATTTGGCTGAATCTCAAAAAAACTGAAATTTCCCAGGTTATTTTTTACCCTAACGGAAACTAAACTAAACAATAATAATAATGTTAATAATATAATGTTGATGAAAAATAAAACCTATTTTAGGACTATTAACATTTTGTTTACATTGTGTCATTTTCATGAGCATATTTTCTTCTATAATTGTTTGCAATTGTCAGTATATAGCTATTACATACACATATTTATTTATTTGTATTATTGTATTTGATTTGATTTAAATCATGCTTCAAATCTCAATAGTGCTAAATATTTATGGGGTAAAAATATCACCCATACATTTTATTTTCTTGAAATTCATCTTTTAGATTTTTATATTAGTGGATGTTAACCGACTTATGGTTAGTTAACTGACAAACTCAAGCAAACTCTGAGGAGGACTTGACCCAGGAAACAGGAAGTCAGGCAGGAAATGAAACACATATGGCACGCTCTTCGAGATGCACAGCAGGCCCCCAGTGACCGAGCAGAAGTGATGAGAACGAAGGAGGATGAAGGGAGAGGATGCTCTGACAGTCATGCTGATGGATGGTTTAATGGATAGAAAGTGAGGATGATGAAGAAAGAATGTGAGACAGGTGTAACATACTTCAGGAGAAGGCCAGTCCCTGCAGGGAGCTGGCGGTGGAGTACTTGCTAGAGTCCACAAAAGATTGATCTACTGGAAGCAGAGTGAGAAAGCAGGGGAAGGGGAAGGAAGATGATGGAGACAGAGAGAAAGAGAGTTGTTTACAAAAGAGGAATTGGGTCATAGAAGCAAATATAAAAACAGATTACTACAAGTGAGGACAAACTGACGGCTGTCTAAATGTTAGGAGGCTGCAGACCAGACCCTTCGGCTTGGTTTCAAAACAAGTGAGTAGCATCACTGCCAAATACCTACATAGACAGATGCCTTTCAACAGGAAGGGAACCTCATAAGTGACTATTTGGAAAGCTTTGTATAGGCACAGATTCCCTGCGTCATATAAACGGTGCTCTGCATTGACAAAAAAGTTGTAAATAACTAGGTTTCTTCGAAGGCAGCAAAATTAGCTTGTTGTCATTTTGGAGGCAGCTCACTTGGTTTTATAACAGAGCGTTTAGAAACAGCACTGCACTGCTAAAGCTTGATAAAAAAAACTGTATATATATATATATATATATTAATACTGCCAAACGATTAATCGCATCCAAAATAAACGTTTTTTTGCATTATATATATATATATATATGTGTGCGCTGCATATAATTATTATGTATATATAAATACACACAAATGCATGTATATATTTCAGAAAAAATATGTTATTTGTATATAGTAAATATATTTATTTATAATATAAATGATATGAATATAAATATAGACATGTAAATACATGTAACTATTTTCAAAATATATATTGTGTGTATGTGTATTTATATATGCATAAAACATATACACAGACCACACATATATTATAAAACAAAAACTTTTATTTTGTATGTGATTAATCGCGATTAATCGTTTGACATTACAAAAAAAATATACATACACACACACACACACACACACATGTTGGTTTTATGGTTTACGGGGACTTTCCATAGGTGTAATGGTTTTATACTGTATATTTTAAGGTAAAAAAAAAAAAGGACACATTATTGATCAAAAGTGACAGTACAGACTTCTACATTAAAACAAATAGATTTATGTTTTAAATAAACGCTGTTCTTTTGATTTTTATATTCTTTAAAGAATCCTGAAAAAAAGTATCACTGGTTTCATCAAAATATTAAGCAACACAATGTTTCAACATCAATAATGATAACAATTGTAGCTTGAGCAGCAAATCAGCGTATTAGTGATTTCTGAAGCATCATATGACCCTAGAGTAATGATGCTGAAAATTCAGCTTTGCCATTACAGGAATACATTTAAAAAATATATTAAAATAGAAAGGCATTTCACAATATTACAGTTTTACTGTATTTTTGATCAATTTAATGCAGCCTTGGTGAGACTTCTTAAAACAGCTTAAGGACCCCAACATTTTTGAAATGGCGTGTGTGTGTGTTGTGAATATATACATATACAGGCCAAGCTTTATATTCTGCTGTTCCACTCACCTTGGAGGCCGTTTCCATTGGCACTGGTGCAGGTGGGGGGCGGCGAGACCTGGGGCCGCACGACGGGAGCAAAAGCGCTCTTCTGTTTGACTGCAGAAACCATGTTGGCCGGAGAGAAAGAGAAGATGCCTGAAGAACTGCTGCAGTTCGAGGGAAGACTGGTGGAGGAGGCCATGGTGGGACTGGAAGGAACAACTGAGGGACGGGAATGAACGAGAGAGGGGAAAGGGTTTAGGGCGGATCACAGCATACTTTATAGACCTATACCTCTGATAGTATAGGCAAATACTGTTATAATCCAGCCTTGTGACAATGCTATTCAAATGTTTGAATATAATTACATATATATATATATATATATACATATATATATATAGTATTCTTTGACTGGAGGTTCACAGTGCTCCACAGACGCACAGTCTGTTCCTCTCTGAACAACATTAGCGCAGGTCCCTCCCCTGTCCCATCTCTACCGCCTCTCCTTTTGTCTATTAATACCCTAAGAGCATTTTCCCCCTCAACGATTTTACAATTACTCCTGTCGTATTTCAGCTGCTCTCTTATATCCTGCTCTACCTTTAGTGTTGTTATTATTCTGCGCTTAAATTTTATGGCACTTCCCCAAGTAAAGTCTCCTGATAGTGTCATAATCCATTTATGAAGGCCTTACTAATCAATTAATGAAAATTGGAGCCCACAAAGCCTGCTCTCTCGCATTGATTGAAAATGTCAGCGTGGAGTCAGTGAGCCTGTTAAAATACTTGTTAACATCACGGAATCAAAGTACCGAAGTTGAATTGCTTCTCCTGCAATTAGTTTATTGATTTAATTAAGACGCTTTAATTTAGAAGCCGCGCGAGAAGATTGGTGTTATACGAATGGCTAAGCATTATAGACAGCGTCTGATCATGACTGAAGAAAAGAGTGGCTGGGATTTGATTTCTGCTCTTAAAGACACACACACACACACACTAATAATAGCTATGACTGCTGATCTAACTGATGTCTCCAGCCAAGGGGAACCTCATTCTTTTGACGAGGATCCAGTGGCAGGACTGGTTTATGAAATACAAATATGATACAAGGTGTAAGATGCATTAATGTTACTACAGTTTATGTTTAGAATGCAATTACATGCACTACAGTTGATACGCTTGGGGTCTGTAAAATAAGTCTTTTATGCTTACCAATGCTGCAATCATTTGATAAAAAATTCTGTAATATTGTGAAATATTTTCACAATTTAATATAACTCTTTCTATTTTGTTATATTTTAAAATGTAACTTATTCCTGTAATGACCAAGCTGATTTTTCAGCAACCATTACTCCAATCTTCAGTGTCACATGATCCTTCAGAAATCATATTCTCTGATATCAGTATCACCCCCCTGCACCAGTGCCAATGGAAATGGCCTCCAAGGTGAGTGGAAAAGCAGAATATGAAGACCTGTATAATTCTTATATGTATAGACCTGTATATACGTATATACATATATACACACACACACCTTCAAAAATGTTCGGGTCTGTAAGCTGTTTTCAAGTCTCACCAAGGCTGCATTTATTTGATCAAAAATACAGTAAAACCGCAATTTTGTGATATATCTTTCTATTTTAATATATTTTAAAATGTAATTTATTCTTGTGATGACCAATCTGATTTTCAGCAGTCTTTATTCCAGTCTTCAGTGTCACATGATCCTGCTGATTTGGTACTCAAGAAACATTTCCTTTAATCATCAACATTGAAAACAGTTGTTCAGGATTATTAGATGAATAGGAAGTTCAAAAGAACATTTAAATATAAATATTTGTAACAATCTAAAAATCTTTACTGTCACCTTTGATCAGTTTAATGTTTTGAATGGGCTATAATGCTGCATAATAATTCCTTAAAAAAAAAAAACTGACGCCAAATTTTTAATGGTAATATACACACACACACACACAGAGAAAAACAGAGAGGATCAGTACTCACTGGCATAAGGAGAGTTGGCAGCAGAGCCGTTGAGGAAGTTGGGCGACCCTCCCAGCGTGTTCATGCCTGTGTTGCCGTATCCATTCATACTGGTAGAGATGGTACTGTAGCTACTCTGCTGGGGTGTTGTGCTGGGTACGTAACCGTGAGGGGATACACTGCTCGTGTTTCGACTGAAACCTAAAACACATATAACGAGGAAAAGAAATAGAAAAGAAAGACAGAATATATTTAGAAACAAACAGAATCAGCTCCTGGTTATCATCGACTTTCATAGTATGGAACAGAGCACCGTGAGCATTCTACTGAACTTCTCCTTTTTTTACAGGGTAGGAATAAAGTTATATACGTTTGGAATGTCATGAGGATAAATTAATGATGACAGAAATCTCATTTTTGGGTGAACTATTCCTTTAAAAAAAGATCTGTGTGTCAGTGGCATACGGAGGCAGATAGGACAGGAGGAGGATACGGACTATAAATATACATCAGGACATTAAACGCTGACATGGGTGAAAGCAGCAGGAAGTTCTCGCTCCAGGAGTCCCCACTGTCTGGTACAAAGGCAGCGCTCATCTCTGCTCTGATTACTATTCATTCTCCCTTTCATCAGACGACTGATACATTACTGCTGACTTAACACAAATCATTCACTGTCACAGAGGCCAAGGAATGCTGAGGTAAAGGAGCCTGGAGGTTCAGGGAGCATTGCTGAATGCTTGTATCTGTCTGCATGCTGTCTATCTCGCTAGTTTTCACCCGATTGCCTAAGGTTTGAAGGACTTACTGAATACAGTGATCTGGCACACTTTACTGAGCAGTACTGCCGCTCCCTATACGCAGAGTACGCAGTTTGTGCACCATCTCAGTTGCTCAAAAAAAAAAAAACTTTAGTTTATTAGTATTACAATTAACATGTACATAAATAAAAATCTAAACATTAACATATATATACTTTTATAAAATGCGTTTTAAGGTGAACGCAGACGGAGTAGGCTAATCACACGTGATGCAGCATTCCCCCATCCGCGCCCATGACCACTCGCGCCTCATGTTTGCAGCTGAAAGCAATGATCATAATTGATGGACAGCTATGCCCATGAAAAAACATCAGCAATCCGGGAAAAGAATAAGAAAAAAAAAATGAAGCCCGTGCATCATTTTTAGGTAGCCTACAATCATAATCCTGTGAAACTTTTTTGGCTGTTGACGTTAATAATGCGTTTTAATGTCGGTAATAATTTAACCATCAACAAGGCATATACTATTCTCTCTGACTTTCCATATTCCCTTACAAAAACTAGGCATGCTTTTACCACGAATAAAACCAAAAATCATGGTTCTTGTACCCATGGATGGTAACCAAAAATGAACCATGGTTTTGTTACTTCAAATAATAGTTTACAAAGGAGTATTAAGATAATTTTTTTGTGGTTATAAAAACAGACAACAACAGCCTTTAAAATGACTTAAAATGCATTATATAAAACAATGAGGCAATAATGATTGCTTAGCCTAAATAATAATTATATGGTTTCATTGAAAAACACTGTTAAAATACATAATGTAATACAAAATAAACTATTTAAATATTTACATTACATATAGTCACAAATGCATGTAAAGGGAACCAAAGGCCTGGTGATACATTACAGAACGATCAAGTCCTTTAATATTGACCAGACAATTAGGCTAATTCAAATTTCCACTTAATCTTTCATTTTTGGCCACCTTTTTGCGATAGAAATGCTACAGCCTCTTTCTTCAAAACATGTGGACATCAAAACCCTTACAAAAATGAACCATGGTTTTATCGTAGTAAAACTGCTCAATTTTCTTTTGTGTGATTTCTGAATGCTTGAGACAAAAATAAAATAAATCAGACAACTGTATTAATAAAATAATAGCCATAGGTAACTGTCTTGAGCTAAAATAGTAATTTGTAAATAATACAATTTAATTTTATATTTTAATAAAGTTTTAATAAAGTTATATTTTGACCAATATAAGAGGTGTTTTTTTATCACATAACATTTGGGGGACGGGACACAACAATACAAATCTGCTTGGGCACCCATTTGTCCTGCAGCGGCCCTGTTACTGAGACAGTATAGAATCACTCTTTCATAATAGAGAGTCAAATGGAAAGACTGACAATGACTTGTTTAAACATTGGAGCATTATTTTAGTGTATTTAGCACCTGGTTAAACAAGATTGAGAGTGGTTAAAGAATAAGTTGCAGGTGCGCTAGAGTACCATGTGCACAAGTGAATTCAACCTTAATATCCATTTTTGCAAACAAACACAAACTCTCATAGTCAATCAATTTTATGTGAATGGTTAAAATATAAGATTGATGGCATCTCTGCTCACCCTGATTGGCTCCCTGTGCAGACTCAGAGACATTGACAGCGAGCTGGCTGTGGAATGAGTTGACTCCCATCATGCCAGCGTGGACTGAGCTGTTGGCCAGACCTGGCAGCTGGTTGTGTCCACGTGGGACATTGTAGAGCGCTTCTGCGATATCCGCTGCTCTTTTCAAAATGATCTCCTGTCAGGATAAACACAGAAATGGACCAACAATTAAAATTATATTATTAAGACAACTGCCTGGAAAAAAGTCAGTCTCCATCAAATAATCATTTAGTATAAATACGAACCACAACCCAATAAAAAACAAATCAATTAAATAAAAATGAAAACTAAATAATCAAAAAATAAAAGTAGTACTAAAAATAGTACTTTAAAAAATTTATTAAACAACATTTTAAAAACCAAAAAATACCCACTGCAATTATTTCTTAACATTATTATATCTAAGCACGGTAAACCTATGAGCTGCCAGATAAAATACACCTTGGCCAAATAAGATCATATGAATCAGTGAATAAGAGAGTCAATATTTTCTTAATACTAAAATAACAAAATCTAGAAGTAAGTTCATTAAACGTGTTTATCTGAGAGTTAGCCCAACTAGAGGAAAATACCAGTTTTGGGGGCTGGGGAAGGGGGCTGCACATTCTGATGGAAAATGAATGTCTCATAATTTACCCTCATAAAGACGACAGGACTGTGTGAAGGTTGGGGGATTGGGGTTCCTGAGAGAGAGCTCTTTGAGTGGGCTGATGACTGAAGTCATGCTCCATCCACTGCCCAGCCTAAATAATTCAGCATCACTGCACTCATGCTCAGCTCTCAATCGATGAGCATATGCCCTCACTCGCAGTTCATAACTGATCTAACATTGAAGATGCCCTTGTGGTCCTTCAAACCAATAAGAGAGAGCTATGTAGGAATCACATTGGGGGATTTATGTTGAGGGAATATGTTAGGGAATATTAGAGAACAATTCAATGGTCTTAAAGCTTTAAAATGGCCGTAACTGAGAACAAATTCTTAACTATGCTGCTCAATTAAACCATTTAAATGTGGAACGTGGCATTATTTACACTGATCCTATAACACAATGTACCTATTTTACTAATTATACAGTTTGCACTCTCTTATGCACATGCACTCTTGCCGGAGATAATACGTAGCAAGATCTTACTTTTCTAAGTATTTTTTTTATTTTTCCTTATGTATAATTTATACTTTGTGGAGTTTTTTCATTTCTAATAATGTAAAATATTGTTAAAAACTGTCTTAACAAATTACTTATTTCTAAGATAATTGTAGAATGTGATTTCTAAAAATTATCAAATGTTATAGTACATTTAAAATACACTTTAGACCTCAATTTTTTTTTTAATTGTGATTTCTACATGAAAACGCACCTATACCGATTTTATGCACAAATACATGTATATGCATGAATACTGAGTGAGACCCTGTTTATCTCTGAGTGTTTCTGGTTTGAAGTTTCATTGTGTTCAATTGAACCTCACCTGATTATTGTGTGGCATCCCATACAGAGCTTCCACCAGGTCTGCTGCCCTCTTCAGAATCACCTCCTATAAACAGAAAAGGTGAAAGGTGGCACTTTAGCTTTCCATTTCTGATTGTGTCCATAATTGTGTCTACATTTTGATGTCAAATGCACAAAACATAATCTTCATCACAAGATCAATTAACTTGACAATTGATAATATAAAAAAAAAAAAAAAAAGTCTTAATATCACATGCCATTGTTTTGTGAAATTAAGCATTTTAAGAACGTTTAGAAATCAACATTGTTATTTTTTTCATAATTTTATATAATCATTATTTACTTTGTTTAAGCCAACACATTGCATTCAGTTTTTTTTGTCTATTTGGTTACTTGACACTCGACAGGCACAAACAAGCTCACAGTACAATTACTAGGATCAGTCCCTTTGGAACAATATCAGGTTAAGTGCTTTGCTGAAGGGCAAAATGCTAACGTAGCTCTTCAGTTCATAGATCGCCCCTGACAGGGTTTGAACATGCAACCTCTGAATTGCTAGGCGATATCCTTGACCACAGCTCCCCTACCATTTTTAGAGGGCTATGTCTTAGAAAACACCTTAACAGCCCCGTACTTAATCTAGCTCTTCCTACCAACTGTACCGCCACCGTTTCCATGTATAATACATGAATACAAACAGATTTAAAGCAAATACATGCATGTTAGTACATATAAACGACCACTCCACAGGAGGCAAGAGCTACAGTAACGCTATTTTCCTTCCAGGTAATCGACTTTCACTTCCATAACCGAAAACCTATTTATTACCATCCTTTTCACACATTAAACATTTATTTACAGTGTTCTTTACACTGTGTATTCATTTCCTTTCTTCCAAGCCCTCTTCATTTTTTTAAACCCTCAAGCTCCAGTGGAACCCTTTTTAAAAGTTAATGTGCCGGTGCTGAGGAAATAAGCTCGCAGTGCGACAACCAGAAAATTGTTCTCACCCTCGGCGTGTAACCCTCGCTGCGAACAAGCCCCCGAGCATGTGTGCCTGCCTGCCAGCCGACATTGCCTTTCAATCAGCCCCCTCCGCCTCCCCCCGGCGGCCCCAGATGCAACACACAGACACGAACATGACGAGGGGGTCAGCAAAGCAATAAAGATTTTTAGTGCGCTGTCCAAGGTGCTAAATTCACTCAATAATGGGAGCTCTGGCACTGCGTTAACCCCTCGTTAGGGGTGCTTCGCGGGGGAGGCGCCTGTCTCTGTTCGCCCGGGCTTGGGCTGGGTTATTGAGAGAAGCGCGGGAGCCTGGGGAGGCCTAAAGTGGTTCTTTAGTATGGATGTGTGACTCCGATGGGCTCTCTTCTCCTTTACCCTCTTCTTGGCGGGATGGTGGAAGAACATAAGGGATGGGAAGCATTAGTCCATGGTTTGGTCCCCCGCTGCACCGGCACTGTGTCATTTATCCAGTACACCTCTCCTCTACTTCTCTCCCTTTCGCACTCGTTCGCCTTTGTTAGAAGGTCTCGTCCTTACCTATCGATCTCCTGTCATTAAGATATTGGGGGGTGGGGGAGAGATCTGTTGAGAGGGCAAATCCAATAAGGAAGGGGCCAAAAGTTTGTCCAGATAAACAAATAAATGCTATTAGCACGGGCCGTGTGTGCTGGCCCGGTGTCTGGAAGCAGAGCCCATTTCCTGGCGAGTAGCAAGGCTTCCAGTAAGGGCTGAGCAGGGAGCCAGGAGCGGTAAACAGGAAAGAAACCTGATCTCGAATCTGCGCGTCTGTATAGCTGTCTATCAGTCAGAGCCATCACAACCCGAGCTCAATCCTCCCCCCTTCTCCACTCCTTCAGTATGGCCATGAGCTACGAGGACCCGATCTGTGCTTCGACCCATTCAGTGTCTTTAGCACCCTGACAGGTGTTTTCCAGCCTTGTTTTCCATCAACGTGAAAGCTGAGACGTATATATACATTCATAGTAATACATAAGCACGTATAAATGCTAATGTGTGCAAGCAAACAACCCCAGGCGTAGTGTTTCGAATAATATAATATCAAATAGCCCACAGCACAGCACCGTTAGGGCCAGCCTCCACATTAATGTGCGCCGGACATTGAATCTGTTCCTGTGTGTAAATTATGGTGGCTGGTAATATGATATACATTCATTAGGAAGGGGACTGCTGAAAAAATGAAATAAGGCCCGGGTCACATCTGGAATGTTAAGGCAATGGCGTCTGCACATTTACAAGGAAGCCAGGCCTGTAAAAACATGACAAATTTATTCCTGTGCTTGTTCATTTGCAATTTTATCATCTCCTAATGTTCTATTAGAGCAGTAATACCAGTGGGGTCACCGGCGTCGCTCATGCAGAACGGAGCACAGTGATGATGTCATACTTCCTGCTCTGCTTCCCTGACCTCATGGACTGCTGGTCTTGTGGAGGTTCTGGTTTTATTAGCTTAACTGAGGCCACTCGCTGCTGTGCAGTCACAAAATACATATATTTAATTTGTCTTCCAGTCCACAGCATCTCATGGAAACAAAGGCTGTCAAATGATTACATTTTTTAATTAAATTAATTACATGATATGCAAATGTAGGGGAAACGCCCCTAAAGGAGATTATTTAAAGACATTTTACTGTAGTAGATTAGTAAAGCACCGAATCAGGAGACAAATTTACTTTTATAAAATGTACATATTATTGAATATATAGTATAAAAATACCTTGTCAAGATTTTGAAAAATTTAGATTTTTTTTTTTTAAATGTGTTTCAAAACAATCATTTAATTACGCTTGTGTTAGGAAAACTAACCTCATTTTTTATTTTGGTAATTAAATTTTTATAAATATAACATTAATACAGATTATGAATATTGTTAACCATGCACTGAAAGTTAATTTGATAGTCGTATTGCAAGCACTCAAAAATGAATTACTAGCATATAAGAACAGCACATACTATATATACGGTGCACCAAACACAAACCCAATCCAAGTGGGATGTATATATAATCTGTACAAGCTAACCACACCAACTCATATGCCTCTATCTGTTTTCAATAACTGTAAATGCTTGGCTCAAACTGTGACCACACTGGCGTGTAATGTCATGCTGTTTATACCCACCAAGGCTTCAATCCATTTTGATGAATGAAAGCGATCATATAGTGAGCCTTTCCCTATCCTGACAATAATCTAATCTTCAGTTTCAAACACACCATTTGTCGCCGATGTAAGAGATAAGATACTCCAACGGTGAGTCAATACAACTGTGACGGTTCCCAGAACAATGTGTCAGGTTTTAATCTGATAGAAAAGTGCCTTTACCGTAGTAATCATAAATATATGACAGCACTATGACAGAGTTAGTAACTGGCAGCATGAGAGTGCAGCGGTTCATCAAAAATATGGTTTGCGGTGTTATAATGCATGCCAGTTAATGATTTAGTTAGTAACAACAGCAAGTTTTTAAGGTACATATGTGTTAATTACCTTTGCGTGAGGTAAACTGTGATTTATGCATGAGTGCATTGATTGAGTGTGGCCATCGTATTGCATAGACGTGGTGAATCACGTGTGAAGTAGAGCAGAATGTCCGTTACATGGGTTTGAGCACAGCTGATGCACACTTCTTTGACTTCCGCAGATTTGAGTTTGCTCGCTCTGTCGAATGTATTGCTTAACATGGAGGCTTATCCACTGAGCTTATCTAACGCAAAATCAAATATCCTTAGTCTCCCTCCAATCTCTCCCTCCTCCTCCCATATCTTCCTTCCATCAATATCTGCCCATCATAAATATCAGTCACTGTGCTCTTTAACTAATGTGGCTTCATTGCATAATTCATATTCTCTCCGGGCCTCAAAGGTTACTCTCTGAAAGTCAATAATAACCTGTCTGTCCACATGTGCACTGTACAACAGCGGAGTGCAGCCACC